>VZRU01020545.1:66457-114287 GCA_013398155.1 Pedionomus torquatus | reverse complement strand
AAAGAAAAAAAATAAAAACCCCACACCAAACCCAACCAAAAAATCCAAGAAACCCAGGTTTTTGGGAGAATCAGGCTTCAGAGACAATTTTAACCTGGTTGCATTAGGCTCTCCAGGAGCCACAAGTCAGATATTGAAGACAGGAGGGCCTGACTTGGTCATTGTAATAATTTGTTAATATTGTAAATTAGTCCAAGAGAAGCACTAGAAATGCTTTATCTTCTTTCCCAGCCTTTTGACAGGAACTGAGATCTTGTTCTAACATCTGCCTTTGCTGCTCTCCCCATATTAAGTCAGCAAGCCACAAAATTCATGTGCTAACTTGAATAAAGTCCCACAAAGAGTAAAGAAAGAAAAAAAAAAGTATACGTCAGCTCCTAAAGTCAGGCCTTTTTGAAGTCACAGAACAACCAACTAGAAGGAGATAGGGAGGGGGTTCAGGCAGTTCATGCAAGAACTTCCAATACCATAGTGCTGATTATATTGGGATTAAGATTACACAGTTACTTCGAGCTGAGCCCTGTACCCAGGACTGCTTGACCAAATCCCTGCTAAATCACTGCCCTGTCACTTTCTGATGGACATACAAAAGGCCAGTGGCAGCAGCAAAGCTTTACGGCTGGTGAGGACCTCAGCATAAAATAGCACAGCGAGCTTGTGTGTATGGATGTGTGCGTGTGTGTACTGCAACGGCGGGGTAAGAGACTAACACAGGGAAAGAATGAACAGCATAGGTTATTTGTTGTCAAGATAATACTATCAAGAATATCTAGTTATTATATGTTGGATAATGAAAAATGACCACTACCTTGTAAAGGACCTTGTAACTCTGGCTAAGCATGGAAAGGGGAATATAAAAACAGCCTCAATGTACCTGCCTGTGAGCTTGGGAATAGACCACAAATTCCCCACTGTAGGCTGCTGCACCAGCAAAGGAATGTAGGAAAAACTGATAACATATTTAAATGCTAGTAAAATAAATACACATACATATATACCTACATATGTCTCTCCACAGAAGTTTGTTAACGTACATTTCCATCACATTGTGTCACTGCATGTCACCGTTCAGATAAAATGACAAAGAAAAATTTGAGGTTTAAAAGTTCTACTGGGGATGAGGATAACAAGGGATGCTCTCATCAATGTTGTGAGGGCAAAGAAAGGAAACAGCAGTATCACAAGAAAAAAAAGAAAGAAAATAATAAAAAAATCAGCTCTTGTCCCTCACGATGTGATTATGGAAACTGCCGGAAAAACTAAACTGCAGGGGACATCACCTGCTGCAGGGATTACACTTCAGGGCAGACAATGATTTCTAGCTGGGATATTTCCCAGGACTAATCACTCTCACAGCTGCACAGTCCCATGCTGCTCAGCCCTGGCCCAGAGTCCTGTTAGGGCTCGCCATGGAGAAGGGTACCTTTTGGGAAGAGTAATTTGGTCATTGGCCAAACATCTTTTCTCAGCTCTGCTGTTCTGATAGCTAACATATAGATTTTATTTTTTTTCTAGAATATTAATTAATCTCTTGTAAACTCTTCCTCCCCTCCCCCATTTCACACACACACCCCCCAGATATAACAGAGGGAGATGGAGCAAGACCTGAGACTGGCAGAGGCTTACTTGCCAGCTGCCCTCGCCCTTAAAGACACTCACATACACGCCAGACAGAGCAGCGCCGTGAATTAGCATTGAATCTCAGGTCTGTCAAACTCAATGAATGCTTACTGATGTAGCCTTTTAATTAATGAATTTTGGCAGGAAAAAGAAGCAAAATTATAACGCTGCCCAAACTCCTGTAATAGTTGATGTAGAGTGGAGAGTCAGCTTCCCCAGTTCTCCCCAACCCAAAGCCTTTCCTCTGCATTTTATTTCAGCTACTGGAGTTTTAAAAATACAGTAAACTCAACTGTGCCATCTCACTCCATCAAAACCTCTCTCCCACAGCAATCAATTGAAAGGCTGGCTGACACTTATAGGAGAGACTTTCAGATCAAAGCACACCAAGTCTGCTTAGACATACCTGCTCTCTGAAAAGCTTGGATGTATATGTCCCAATTAGCTCCGAGTCCAGCACAGGTCAACAGCAGATGAAAGGCAGGCATTTAGCAAACTGCTATGAGTCTTCACTGTCTAGCTTCTTACCCAGTCCTCTACTTGCTGCTGCCTAGCTCCAAGCCTCTTTACCCACATCCTAAAAATTCAGATGTCAACAGGTGAAGGGCAATGGTGTCGCCTCTGCTTGGGACTCCTCCATGTTAGACATCCTACATCCTTTGTGCTATGGCACACGAGGTCAGCTAGGTGCACAAGGCACTCCAGGTCACTTAGAGAGGATGTTAATTTATTTTAGTAATCTTATCTATCATCATTATTACCAAAACAGCGGTTAACATCCCTAGGATGCATGCTGGTCACCCTCCAGTCACTGAACACACACAACAGCATCAGCTCCCAATATCAAATACCAAGCGGACAACTTGCTCTTAGAAGCCTTGTCGCTTCCCTTCCTGAGGGACAGGAATGAAAACCATGGTCCAGTCACAGTTAAGAGTTCTCCCCTATCTGCATACTCTAATTCTGATCTCAAAACAGAAATAGGGGAGACAAAAATCCTTCAAGGAATTCCTTTATGACTTGTAAAGGATATGGCCCATGGAGACTTTCAAATTAAGTTCTACTCCTGTGGAGCCCCATAATCAGCAGATCTCAATGAGAGCTATGCAGTTTGCCCTATGTAAAGGATGTAAAGTTTGCCTATGAAGGGTGGGTTTCCCTCATGCCTTGCATCGATGTTAGGGAACCCACAGTTTCCCAGGGCTTTGGTTACCTCCAGAGTACATTCCTCTTAGATATCACTCTCCTTGATGGCACCAGCACCCACTATTTTAACACCTGCAGAGCAAAGATCAGGTCTACAGCCCAATGATTTCTGACCTCCCCAGGCAATTTGTACATGGAGTTGATGCTGAGTGACACAGGTACAAGGTGGTCACCACTCATTTATCATCCTGCAACCCCACGATGAAGAATAAACCATAGGCAGAGGAAGCAAGTGCTACTGGCAGCGCACAGGAAGCTTGCTATAGGAGCACACAAAAGAATATTAGTGTTCTACAACAGCATTATTTAGGAGGTGTTTGGGAGATCTAAAGTCCATAAGAAAGCAGACAGTAGCAACTGGGTGGATAACGCGCACTTACACATAGCTGTGGAACAGAACAGTAAAGGATGAGGTAGTAACGGAGAATTTATAGGGAGAAAAAAATATAAAAGAGAAGAAAAATCTCTGCAATTTGGCCAGATGCCTTCAGAAGTACATAGGTTCTTACCTCCTGCAGCTTTCAAGAGAAGTAGAAAATTTACTATCTTTAGGGAATCCAGATTTGGATAGAGTACAGCGGGTTTCCTAAAAGCTATTTCTATTGTACCACCCCTGTAAATTTGGATTTCTTGCCTTCTTAGAGACATCTAGCATTCCAAATAATCAGCATACAAAAGGCATAGAAAAGTACAAGTAAACCTTCAGCTCGGGTTCAGCAACGCAATACCTGTTGGAATAGTGATCCAATACTCACCAGGAAATATGTCCCCGTCCCTGTCCCTGCCTCCCACCCCAGAGGATGGGGACAACTGCAGTCCCTGCAGCACCAGTCCTTGGTCCCCATTTTTGCTGTACTTGATCTAATTCCTCTAAGTCAGGAAGAAGATACAAGCACGCAAAGGCTGTGTAATTTAAGTAAGTAGTAAAACATCCAGATGAAAAGATTATTCAGTACATTAAAACATCATTATGGCCAGTTAGGAAGTTAAAGCACAAGGATAATAATTTTAGATGTTCAGAAAAGAGAGCAGTCTGGTTTAGCTTTCAGCATAGCATGTGGATGCTTTCCATGAGGATGACAGCAGAGAGACCTTTATAAAAAGGCTAGAGGAGCATTCAAAGGTATTTGGCAAGAGGCAGCTCCTTCCAGTCATTTTGTTAAGACCTGCATGGTTCACATCACCTGCAAGCGTGATTCTTAAGGTTGTTTTTCTCAGCCTTAAGACCAGCGGAAATCAAAAGCTTAAGAGAAAAACAGAAAGATCAACAGAACACACTCCACGCCACAGTGGACTGTTCATGACTGCACTGACTCATGCAAAGATTAAATCCCAGGAGCAGTTTGCAACACTTAGTCAAGCAGGATGCGTGGCCCTGCTATTCCAGGAAGAAGAAGAAGAAAAAAAAGCAAAGTAAAATAAAATAATTACTTCTCAAAGATGACTCAAGTCCTCACAACAAGGTCCCACCTCATCAACAATTCTGTCACTTCAGAAGAAACCAGCGTGTGCAATCGCACTCATAGCACACCATCGTCCTAATGCCGCTGCAGGTATGCCCAAGGAGACAGCTTCCCACAGCGTCTTCCCACCAAGTCCCAGCTTCTACAGCATCCTAAGTTTTACCCTTCTACTACCTTCAAAGCATCTAACAGGACCATCCCACTTCAGATATGTTCAGCCACCAACAAATAAAGCTTAAATCCCTGGCTTTTAAGAGACAAATGCCAGATCTGGTTACAGGAATAAGCCTCCAAATATAATCAACCCTATTATTAATAGCCCATAATCACGGAAGAAGACAGACACACCACCTCCTTATCCCCTTCCCAACTCAAACACCAACACCAACACCGAGGCAGTCAGGGGATTACAGAAGTTTTTGTTCAGTTAATGACATGTCAGCTGCAAGATCTGCAGAGGAGCTTAAAAACAAACCTCAGACAAGCATCTCACAACACAACCTGGCCCCTCACAAGGAGGTTTAAAACAAAACCCCCAAAACAGTGATGAAAGGTTAATTAAGCCACAAAACAAATGAAGACGGCAGTCAGGAGCACAATTACCTCGGAGTGCCCTCCACCGGAGGAAGGTCTGCAAGAAGTGCATGGTCTTTTTTCTCAGTCCCAGAGGAGGTGGCAGCATTAGCAGGACCAGGTCTGCTCCACCACTCGCTCACAAACACTCCGGCATCCCCAGCCTCCTTCTACCCCCAAGCACCACTTCGGTCCAGCCTTAACGAAGTGCACCTGGTCTGCTCTGCTAATCACTGATGCAGAGTCTGGGGCTTCTCTCTCTCGTTCTCTCTCCCTCTCCAAATAAGCAATTAGCATGAATAATTACAGCTCTGATGATAATACCCAGCCACCTTGGAGCAAGAGGGAAAAGACTATAATTAACTCTTTCTTAGGGATCAGAGGAGGTTGAAATAGCACAAGCCTAATTATCTTCTTCTGGGACACCTCCTGGCTACCAAGGAGCCTTGGAAAGGATGAGTAGCAGAGGTTAAGGAGTGTCCTTTTAGCCAAACCAATTTTATGTGTCTGTTACTCAAGCAGTTATTAAATGTGCAAATTTACACAAGGGGGAATAGAACCCACAGTTTCCCTGTTGTGTGCTTGATTGGCAATTGGTCATGCATCCAGAGACCACCAACAGCACCATCCCATGATGAATCTTTGGCCACTGAGGACTTTGGAGCCATTCCCCCACCAGGGAACATGCTCTGGTGATGTATGGATCCTCCTGTGCGCAATGCAGAGGAGCACCAGACACCATCAACCCTGCACAGGGCTCAGGAGACCTGGCTCCAGGCTGGGGAGGGCATCGATGCCCACCCCGCAATGGGCTCCTACCATAAACCCAGTGCAAAGGCACTCCCACCCCAGAACTTTCTTTCTGCCCTAGACCCCAGGAGGCAAAGTTGGCAGAAAAACATGTAAATAATGCAAGTGAGGACTTTGATCAAACTGACCTTTGCATCAAACTGGCTTTGTCCCCTTCCCAAAGCCCCTCCTGGCAGGCAGGTGGGACAGACGTACATGCACATCCTGCTCTGAGTTGCTTCCAAAGGACAAAACTCACTACACAAGCCACCCTAAAACAGAGTGAGTGCAGGGACTAAAACAAGGGAGGGTGGTCCACGGCTGATTTCACGCTGCGGCACTGGAAGGGGTTGCAGGACAACCCCTAGGATTGCTCTAACATGTTCTCTTCATGTTACCAGAAAAAGTGATTAATAGAGTTATTATACAATCCTGTCATGCTTTATTGCCATTGCAGTGTCTGGAGATGTTATTAGAGAGTGCTGCAGTGTAACAGTTGGGTACACTGCCCTCCAAATACTCCAGTCTCTTATTAAAAGAGCACAGGTTTTGTTAACAACTCTTCTTGTACTCTATTGACCTGAAATTTTTAAGAGTGGAAAAATTAGCGTGTTTATGAACCCTTATCATTAGCCTTAGAAAACCTGCTGAAATTTTTATAGGTCTCCAAGCATTTAAGCATTAATTTTTATATTGCAAAGACTCTACATAATAACTCTTTTATTTATGAAATCAAGGTGCTCAGGGCACTGCAGAATATAATAAAGCAAATTTAAATGCAATAAAATATTTATTTAGATAATAATTTGGGAGATTTAACGCTTTTGTAAGTGGGACTTTACCAGGATGTTGTACACAGCGTGTATTTTAAACTTCCTTACTTCATATACTTGTCTATTACAGAACTATCTTTTTTTTGCTAATTTAATGAAAAATAAGAAGGTAAACATATTCTTATATACAGTCAGAATTCCACAAATTATTATGTGTGTTAGTTTCTCTGTAATATGAAAAGTTCAGTGGGTGTTGTAGACTAAGCTATTCTATAAAGTGAAGCTTCTATGTCAAGACCCAGCCCTTGTAATGGCAACTATTACTATATAATCTGACCAATATGGCTCTATGGTTATGATACTGGGGTCTTAAAATGTTATTTTGTTGTAAATAAACTACACCTGGGGTACCTACACTTATGGTGGGCCTACTGTGATTTCAAGATTTGGTTGATTTAGGAAAAGAAAAGGGTATTTTAGGCTTTGAATTTTACTTTTACTATGATCTAATTAGTGGGGCAGTGAGTCCAGCCTTCACTCTGGATTCTTCCCAGTGTATGTATCACCCTCAGCATCTCTGACCCAAGCGGGTTATTTATGTGCTATTAACAGAGACTGGAGGTGGAGGGACACACTATGATCCTTTGACAGGAAATGAGACATCATTCCCGCAAGCTGGACCTGGCCCCAGGGACAGGGAGGGCCGCAGTGGCACTGTGACAGCAACAGTCCCCACCGCAGCGTGGTGGGCAGCTGCAGCTCACAGCCCCCAATGGCCCCTACCTGGGGGATGTTTGAGGTCTTGGGTTGGCATTTGGGAAGTTTGATGGTGAGGGCATGTGAGCAGAGGCCGTGAGCACACACATCTTTGCACTCCGCGCCTGCACAGGGAGCCCCATAGAAGGTTTTGCACAGATTTACACCGAAGTACAGCCCTGGGAGGTCAAGCAAAACATCCCCAAAGGATCTGGCAGGGATTCAAAAATTATAGCTTATGGGGACGCTGCAGCACAGATAACATCTGGAGAGTGTGAATCAGTCTGGTAAATCAGTGTGCGAACAGAGGCAAAAAAACGAAGATGTTCAGATGACTGGGGTTTCATATCTCAGTCATCTGGTTCCAAGTCTTAAAGATGCTAATTGATTAACACCTTCAGTTGCTGTTGAGGAAGCTTGAAGTAAGTTTGTAAGTGATGCAGCCTGTCATCATCTGCTCTATACACTCAGTGTTAGCTGCCTTCAGGTGTTACTTTGCTGAAACTTTCAATTAACATGTAGCAAAACCATTAGTCATGATGTCTTCCCGAAAAATAATTGCTCTCCCTGGCTCTTTCCTCATCGTGGTGACTTTCCATTTAATTTATGGTCCCCAATAAAACATAAAGAAACCCACCTAGCACTTCTTCAGCTTCCTAAGCATAAAGTAATCAGATTTTCCAACACCTCTGGCAGGGAGGGGAGTTGGCACTTTACTACTTTACAGACCCAAAGGAGGGGTGGCTCATCCAGCAGCAGAGAGTTTACAGTGGGTGAAGCACAGACTTACACCCTCTGAGTCACTTGAGCAGGGGACAGCCACAAACACCAGCTCCTGACACTCCTGCACTGGGATGCAACTGGCAGCCCCTCAGCAGAGCCTCCCATGGCTGTGCAGGGTACCTGACACAGAGACATGAGATGAAAGGAGAAGGATGCAAACATCAGAGGAACTGGGGAGACCATCTCATAAAGAAATCATGGATAATTTCTTGCTAATTATTCCAACCTCAGGCTTTGCCTTACCCATCAGTTGGGGCTTCAAGCAGGAAGCACAGCCAAGGATGCTCAGGGAGAGAGGAAGGTGCCTTCCAGAGCTGAGGGGACCTGCCAGCCCTCCCTAGGCCACTGGCTCCATGTAGTTCATGGGCCCTGCAGCCCCAGAGGACAGGCAATGGTTTGGATATTACAAACACTCAGTTCACTTATTTAGAAACAACCCCAGTAACAAGAACTGCAGCACCCACTGGGCACAAATACACCCTATGCCCTTTCACACACGCGTGCACCAGCACCTAACCCCGGCAGCATACTCAGGGGGCACCACACATCTGCCCCACCATGGGTACAAGCCCCTGGTTCAGCCAACCCTTTGTGCAAGCAGGTGTCTGAACACTGGGTGCAGAGAACTGGTGAACTTCTCTGCACTCATGGCCTCAGAGAACAAATCAAGGCAACAAGCAACACCCCCAAAACCAAACGGCTGAAGATGCTACACATGGGTGATTACAAAAACTTGAGCTGAAAGCTGTTCAAACGGCATCTGAAAGAGAAAGGGAAGAGGGCTGCTAAGCTTGACTCCCCAAATAACATCTCTTCACTGACAAGTTCACCTCCGATTTGCAGTTCCTGTGTCTGACTGCATCTGGAGTAGACACTGGCCTTGTTTGATGTCTCCTTATCACGCACGCACCCATCGGAGTGAGAGGCCGTGTTTGGAGGACAGGGCACTCAGGGACAGCTCTCCCCACTGTCTTTGATACATGCAGGAGCTGGGACTGACGTCTGGCTGCAGGCAGAGCCTGGGTTCTTGCCCGGCGGTGCTGCAGGGTGAGCAGCAGCTCGGGCAGCTGAGGGGCTCTTTAAGCGCCGCAGCCCAAACCTCCCAGCTCTGCACTTCGAGGTGGCATGAAGGGCTTGCAGGGAAAAGCAAAGAATTGTGAATCTCAGCAAAAATGGGGGTTGCGCTATTATACCCCAGTACCGAGGGAGAGGATTAAATAATTAATCACAAAAGCAACCGAGTGTTAACAAGCCGAGCAGGATCAAACTGCATGAAAGATGCGAAACCCCCCACAACCCTCTTCGGTGTGCTGACAAGCCTCATTTTAATAACTCAACTACCACAGGCAAGAGGGTACGCCACAAATAAATAAAGGGATCACAGCCCACAGTGACTTGGGCTTGTGCTGGGGATCAGCTTGACATCGCCTTTGACACCAGGTGTGGAATGTTTTGCATGAGAGAGAACTGGGATAGCAGTGTCCTGGGATTTGGGTGGCCATTGCAAGCCCAAGCGCGGAGGCATGTGTCACCCTGCTGACTTTGTGACTTTAAGAGAAGGGGGGAACATGCATACGCAATGGCAAGAGCAAACAAATAATACTGCTTCAGTGCCATCCCTAAATAGCAGAGTCTGACTATGCAGAATTGAGCAGCAGCGTCCAGTAAACAGGAGCCGGCGGGGATAACAGCCTGTGCACCGGATGGGAAAGGAAATACATGACCATGCCTAACATCTCTCCTGGGTGCTCTCCCGGCTCGGCCATGCTGAGGACAGAGATCTCAGTCATTCAAATTTTGTATAACCCTGTACACGGTGCATTCCTGTGCAGACTACAATGTACTACGAACGCACAACTAGTATAATATCATTTACACAGTACCAGCATTAAAACACGTACCTCCACCGCACACCACACACCAGACCCAGCCAACCCAGTGCAGATGCTGCATTACACCAGCTTGTCACAGAGCAATGAAGTACTAGTATTTCCGTCACAGTCCCTTGACCTATTCTCATCAGGCTCTTTTTGTCCTACAATGAAAAAGGGTTGTACCAAACCCAAATACTCTACATAACTAAATCTTCTGCTTACACACCACCATGGCTTCCAAGAGGGCTTTAAGAAGTTAAACTGATAGGCAGGCAATAGGCAGAATTCCACATTCCATCCCTGCGATGCTACAATCTGAAGGAAAATAAGGATCCTACTTAATGGCTGAGAAGCAATATATAGGATTTAGGGATATTTACACGCTCAGTGCAGGATACATGCACACCCCACCTTCAGGAATCCTCTCCAGGAGTTCATTTTGGCTCCAGTATCTTTATCCTGTAAAATGTGAATAGGCAGATTCCTACATAGCTGAGTGTCAGAAGATAACTGAAGAAAGACAGCGAGATGGGCTTTTCTAAAGCATCCGTGTGATTGCAGGGCACTAGCCTCATTAAAAGACCCATGTGCTGATTTTCAGGATGATGCTTCTGAGAATTTCCTACATGAAACATAAAGCCCTCTCTCCTTCACCACAACATCAACATCACAAGTTTCAGTTAAATTAAGAAAAGCCATAACCCAAAAACAATACTCACACTTACTGCATTTCCAGTCTCCAGGCATTATTTATAATACTGTGGGCACCAAAACACTCATATTATCTTCAATCCTGGATGTATATTAACAGAAAAATAAAACAGACTATGAAATTACCTCCTCTGCCTGCATCGCTAAGACTGGAAGAGAACAAAGTCAATTTTGCAGGCTTCCCCATCAAGGTATGAAAGCCTGAAGACACCAACAGGGTGAAGATTTACTGAGGACAAGAACACTGCAAACAGTGGGATGCTGTAGGATGTTTTTGCAATTACAAAAGATAATACCATAGAGAAGGTTGGGGCAGAGAGCTGAGACATGGTCAGCAATTCAGAATTTATGCAGGCATTTGCTGGCTAGAGAGGCTTTGCTGCAACACTTTAATGATACATGGGCTGAATATTTTGCATTTCTGTGCACAAAATCTCACTCAGCTGGAATGAGGTTGTGTCCCTTGTGGTACATCATTTACATTAAAATCTCCCCCGCTTCTCAGCAGGACTTTCATGTCCCCCCACCATTTAGATAGCAGAGGCATGTGTATGTGTGAGGATAGACAGGAGGGAGAAATATCTTTTTTAAACATTCATTGAGCTGGAAGTGTGGAAGATGCCAACATACGAAGGGTTCAACTGATGTGGAAATGCAGCTCTTTGAAAAGAAGGAATTGAACACCAAAACTGGTTCAGTGCAGCTAAATTGGTCCCCTAAGGGCCAGTGGTAACAGAAGCCTTCAGTCCAAATAAGAACAAGTAAAATATTCAGCAAACAGCATTTGATGCTTATGTGCAGGGGAAAAAGTGGTGAAACTGTTGGAAAATGAAAATTACGCTTCACCCCAAGCTACAGTAAAGTGGCACATAAAGAGATTTTTTTGGGCAAATAATCTGCATGCAGCAGGATTCAGACAACCCAGCACTGATAACTCCAACATCTCCCAAGAACATGGCTAAAGCTAGTGATGAAGGCTGTCCCAGTGATCCCGTCATGCCAACCCACTGGTTAGACTGGTCACAATGGGCTCCCTCCAGGCAGCATGGCTCTAAGCCACATTCCTAACAGCAATGGTGGGGAGACACTCAGCATGGACCTGAAATGGGGTCCCAAGGAGTGACCACAAAGGATCCGGGCCCCAACCCATACGTGAGTGGGACACACATGAACAGACTTCCCCCTGTGACCTAAGGCTGCCTCTGGAGACCTTCAGCATTGACAGGATTTCACAGCTTCCTTTGGGGAAAGGGCAGAATTGCATGGATAAACTTACTTAGACACAGTTCAATACTTTAAGGCTTCAAAAGGCCGGAGACTAGTTACAGGTGTCCAATACAGGGTTTGCAAAGAAGCACTTAAACAAAATAGGTCTTAGAGCAGATCCCTGGCCAAGGTGGTCAGTGTCCTTGAGCCAGGCAAAGTTTAGACTGCATATTAGGAAAAGCTTCTTCACTGAAAGGGTTATCAAGTATTGGAACAGGCTGCCAAGGGAAGTAGTTGAGTTACTATCCCTTGAGGTATTTAAAAGACCTGTAGATGTGGTGCTTAGGGCCATGGTTTAGTGGTGGGGTTGGTAGTCCTAACTAAACAGTTGGACTTGATAATCTCAAAGGTCTTTTTCAATCTAAATGATTTGATGGTTCTATCTCCTGCACTGCTTGTGGCCTGAAACCAGCCTACTCCACTGAGCCAAATGATACCACCTTAGCTAAGCAGACGCACAAAGCCTGAACTGACTCAAGAAAAGCTCAACTGTTGATTCTTTGCCAAGAAAAATATATCAGAAACACCACAATCAATTTTATTTACACTGTGAGGGATACTAGAATTGCTTTTTATTGTTCAAATCAGTCTGTTTTATCCCCTCTCACTATTTCTTTAGGTTTTCTTCCCAGAAGGGAATGTATAAATGCAGGTGGTCTGGTACCTGGATTTCTTGAGTCATTTTAATATCTATTATTATGATCATTGCTTGAAGACAAAATGGTAAGCAAAAGCCATTGCAGGGCATGAAGGGAGTTCATCAGAAAACACAAGAATGGATTCAAAGAAATAAACTGCTCAGGGAAGCAATTCAAAGAAATAAACTGCTCAGGGAAGCAATACTTGCTTTACAGCAGGAGCACAGACAGTGTATTATTACTATTTAAATTCCTTGCTTTCCAAAAACATCTAATTTTCATAAATGTTCGGCTCCATACCACAGAAACAGAAAGGAGATATTTCTTCCTGCTTTACTCATCTGGGATGAGTTTGTCAAAGAAAAGTCTTTGCTGGCATCTCTGGGATGAAAGACCATTGGTGTTGCTAATATACATGGGCACAGTGGCTTGCAAGTAAATTAACTGGCCATTATTTTACTTTTCATCTGGGATCACTCAAGAGGTATTGGATAAACCAAAGCACATCCTTGGAGCCCCCTCTTACAGGCAGAGTAAGAATTACTTCAGGAGGAGAGACCTGTGCTATTGGATTTATAACTCCATGTGCATTTCTTGTTGCACCGGCAGCAGATCTGAGTGGGAAAGCATTTTTGTACTGCAAAACCTGACCTTTTTTTCTTTTTCTGTGATGATACAGAGGCTGTACATATCATAGCTGATAACCTAAAATAACCCGAGATGCCAATTCCAGCTCCAGATTTAAATTAGGTTTACCAGGCATCTCAGCTGGGATCTCTCTGCTCCTGGTGAATGTCCTGACCACCCAAGTCATTGCCTATTTCTCAGGGAAATGTCTCTTTCTCCTTATTCTGACTGTGGTTAGAAAGCTCATCCTGGATTCAGAAGGGAGCTTCTAATGGCAAGTATATCAAAACACTACAGATCGCATGGATCTCTGAGTTCTGACCCTCCCTTTTAACTGAAAACCTTTCAACTACCTCCATTTCTTGAACCATTCGCATGGGTTGCAATAGGCCTGGGAAGAAATTAGAAGGGGAGAAAGACTCTGCCTTCCTCACTGCCGGACAGATCAGTTACACTCCTAATTTCCCAAAACTTTCAAAGATATGTAAACTTATCTAAGGAAAAACAAGTTATAAACAAGTAGAGTGGAGTAAAAAAACAAAACAAAACAAAACAAAACAAACAACACCTAAGAGTTATGTGCAAAGCCTTTGACCAAAAAAGATGATGTTTCCTCTGCTACCTGCCAGTCAGCAGATAAATGGCTGCATCTTCTCATAGAAAAAGCTGAGTCCCCAGTAACCTCACCTTTAGGCTCAAGTTAGTGAAAAGTATGCTCACACACAAATATCTCAGCAAGTGTTGGATTTAATCACTTTTATTTGGTGTTTGGCCCCAGTGCACTGGATGCTGATTTATTCAAAACAGCCCAGTCAAAGCAATAGCACAAAAACTGTTGCAAGATTCTGCACCAATGTCCAAAGCACTCGCATTCCGCTCAGGCACATTTTTGTGGTGGAGAACAGAGTGTGTATGAGGACAAAACATTATCTCATGACTGTGTCTTTACAGTCCAATGCACTTGGATGAGAAGGGACGCATTGGTCGTGAAGATAGACCATTTATTTGAAAAGGCAGCTAGTTGCCTTTTGGTTTTGTGTTTCCTGAAATAGATTGTAAAAAAAGGAAATGCAGACAGATGTCTTGGGGATTGATAAATCATGCGGCGATTTTGTAAGGAGCACAACCCTTCCCCTGTGCCACTATCAGTTAGCAAGCCCTGAATTACATACTGCTGTTGATTTCCACAGCTTCGTGTGATTCATCTGGCTACACTCTGTAAGGTAAAAAGAGCAAGAGCGAGAGAGATAGAAAAGGAAATCGCTCACAAAAAAACTAGGTTACAATAACCCTCAGGGTCCGACTGAAACCAAGAAGAGGAGAAAAGTTCAGCGCTAGATTGCCAGCATGCACAAGGACACAACCCCAACTCCAGCACGTCAAACCCGCTGAGCCTCAAATTCACAACACAGCACGTTTAGAGAAAACTTTTTATAAAGCCTTATTAAAAAAAATAAAATAATGTCAGTAATTTTTTTTTCAGGACTAAGACCCAAGGATGAGGCATACTGTGCTGTCCTCCTTCCCCTGAGTACAGTGGGATGCAACTATCTCATCCAACAGAGACCAAAGTGAACGGAGGCATCCTGTCCCCATCCCATCCTGATGCACTCTGCAAGGAGACAGATTGTTCTTTCTACCCCAGCTAACTGAGCCAGCATAACCTACCAGGGAGGGAGCAGAAAGCTTGAAGAAGCATTTCTTGTTATTAGCTAACAGTTGCATTAGCAGAGCAGCTGGTGACCACCAGATCTGCTGGAACTAATTGGAAAATGACCCTAATTTTAGCCTTCAGCAAGAGCCAAAGTTGTTTAGTTTGCTATCTGTAACTCATGAAAACATCAGGTTTTTGCCATATTTAAAAATTATTAATTAAGATACAGACTTTTATACCTTGGTAACGTGTAGCCTTGTTACCATATCCAGAAGAGTTTTTGAGACCAGCAGTTCAACCAAAAAGTTTTTGGTTGGGATGAGGGGAGAAATAAAGCTAAAGAATTGGATTTTCCCATTTAGTGGAATCTTTAAACAAACAGGGATATGTGGGTAGGTTGTTTTTAAGTGTCTTGGGCACCAAGGAACAACTTTCCAATTCTGTCTAGGCTCCTAGCTTCTAAAAAAATTAAGGAGGTGCTAATTCCTACTTACCTTTAGAAATCTCCCTCCCAGTTCTTGAAACTGCTAGTTGTTAGGACATAGTAGGAATTGTCCTTGAGGCAAAGAAGCCACTCTGCCAGCTTCACACAGCCTTGCTGCAAACACCACCTCTTGCCTCTTTGAGCTGCGAGTCAATTTGTCTTGCCATAAGGCTGTGAAATCAAAAGGGCTCAGGCAATGAAAATATTTAGGGAGCTTGGGTGCTTTTTTCCTTTAGTTTTTTTTTTTTCTTTTGTTTTCCCCATAAGCACCTATCTACACCTTTAGTCACCTACCGGCTACCTCTTGGAAAAACCCATGCCCCCATGCAAAGAGGAATCAGGTCAGTCTAAAAGCTAATTTTGCAATCTGCTATGGCTCTGCCAGCACCGCTCCAGCGATGACCCACGCTGTCCCCTTGCTGTTCCTGTCCTGGGGCTCTCTCAAGTGCTGCCAGCGTGCATTAGCCCTGATGTGCCCCAGTGCCTGCTGTTGCCATCCTAGGCTTTTCCCAAGAGTCTCAACTGGGACAGCTGGTGTAGTTGTTACAGAGAAAATAAATGCCCATTAAAAATCCCAGCACACACAAACTGTTCGTCACGACAACATAAATGGAAGGTATTGGATGACCGACCGCTTCTAGCTTTAATAAAAAAAAAAAAAAAAAAAAAAAACAAACAAAAAAACCAAACAAAAAAAACCAAAACCACAAAACCAAAAAACACAACAAAACCCCACACAGTTGTAAATGCAAAACAGAAAGGATACATGGGCATGTGCAAGAAGCACAAGGAACTTACCACTTTTTTGCAATAGTTTACAACCAGGGACAGCATAATCCAGATTTTCCAAGCTACTCCAGAGACAGCCTGGGACTCGCTGTGCAAAGGGACAGTGTGTCTGTCATATGGGCCAGTACAACGGCACCTGTTTAATGTATTCCCAGCAAGGCAGGGTGGGCTTTCATTCCTGTTATAACCAAGGCACATGTGGAATCTGAGCAGGATTTGTCCTCGAGATTCACTCAAGTGCCTTTCTGGCAGGAAGGGTTAATGTTACCTTGGACATGCTGTCCTGCACACCGGCTTCCCTACAAGGATTTATCACCTGCCTCTGGGCTGCAGTGGCCCTTTTTCATGCAAATACTCCCCTAAGAAACCAGTATCTTCTCTGCCACTGGAGCCCAGAGGCAGGTGAGAGATGAGATGGGGCCAAAGAAGCTGGGCAGTGCTCAGAGCAGGTGACAGTCACCTGGGATGCTACGGCATCAGGCTGAATAATTGGCTTCATTAGGAGACATAAATAAAACATGCCTGATGAAGAGTTATTAATGACATATGGAAAGGGCTGAAGCATAGCCATGCAGACAGAAGAGGAATCACAGCCATTGCTAGCTTGGTGGCTTGGGCTTCTGAAGCTTTCCTGTGTTCACCACTGCCCAGCTTCTGCTGCTGCAGAAGGAACAACCCCATAAATATTCACTGCATTAGCCATCAAGTTGTCTTCTGCTATGAAACAGGCAGGTGAGGATAAAACCCAGGAGGTAATGGTTGTCTTAAAGAAAAGGTGACCAAGCAAGGGCTATAGCATTGCACTCAGCCTCAGGTTTCTGAGACCATTGTCTCAACCTCCACACTGTGGCTGCATTTTGGGGAGAAATGTGACTTCTCTATGCACTGGTTGTCCCTTTGCCAACAAAAAACCAACCAAACAAACAAAAAACAAACAAACAAACAAACAAACAAAAACAACAGCAAAAAAAAGACCCCAAAACACAAAGAAACCCCAAAACCAAAAAGCACCCACAAACCAAAAAAAACTCCACCTTCTTTGTTTTACCAGCTACCCCATGCCTGGAGGATAAATGCAGCAACAAGGGCTGCTGCCTTGTCCAGGAATAGAGGGCTCCATAGGACTCTTCAATGCTTTGCTGTGCAAAAGCATCTGGGTCTTGGCATCATGTCACAGGATGGGAACAATTTACTTGCTTACCCATTTTTTAATTTACTTCTTTTTCATTCCTTGTCAACAAGAGAACCAAAACATTTCTTGCTTTTCTGCAGCAAGCAGATCTTTTGTTGACAAAAACCCAGTTGCAGAAGTGCCCCCCGCTATCAAACACAGCTGGGATGCTTTACGGCGTGACGCTGCTGTACAGGCGACGTAGCACGAGACTGTGTTCCCAATTCCCGGGACTGATTTCCATGACACTGTACACAACAAAAACGTGGAAATAAAAGCAAACACCTTTCTACACCAAACAGGATGCAGTCACTTTTGTCTACAGGACAAGTCAGGATGCCTACAAGTGCAAATGTGGTATCTTTGAAAATCTGGATCTCAGTATAAATGCTGCCATGCTAAAACTGGTAACCCTATTGACAGTCTCACACTATTTGACATTTTTTCTGAACACAGGCTTCTAATTTGTTCCTGTGGTTTTCAGGGCGTTTTTTCTTTGCTTACTTATTTTCTCAGTTCCCATTCAAAGACAAGAAAAGAAGAACAAAAAATAAGAGGAAGTATCTAGTCCAAACAAAAAAGAAAAAAGGTAGTAAACATGACTCAGTGAAGCTTAAAAGGCTGAAAAACACAGAGATAAGTAAAAAGAAAGCAGAACATATATTTTATTTTATAAATTTTGATGCCAGGCATGTTCCAAATGACAAGGAACAGTAACATTAATTTTATTATTCTACCATCATTTACACCATGCGCTGGGAGAAATTAGAGTGGACAAATAAATAATACATTTTAAGCTTAAGCATCTCAAACCAAGTAACCAAGATCTTCCTCTGCCACAGCAGTGGGGTCCAGGTGCTCAGTGTGCTCTGCTGGTGGCCCAGGCAGCTCCTGGTCTCACCAGCTCTTGCAGAGCATTCCCTCCCATGGGCTGAAGGCTTTGGAAAGCAGAAGAAACAACAAGGGCATCTTTAAAATGCCACATTTGCTACTTTTCAAGACAACACATGAATCTGGTTAATGATTTAGGATCTCCACCACTTCTGTTTACTTGTTTATAAAATAAAGTTGATTTGCTGCAAGTAATTGGGGGCTAGGAGGGAAGACAGCTGGCAACCACCACTCTCCAAATAATCCAACTCGGGCTCAGCTGAACATCAGCCATGGCCATATAGAAAATCATGGCAGTAACAGTCACGAGGACAAACGTCCCTTCAAACACACATTTGCTATGTGACATCCCCAGCTTTTGCTGAAGTCATTTAGCTTTTCCAATGGAAAACCCACTATTACTGAGGAAAGTTTAATTATTGTATTGGACAAGTGACTGTTTCCTCCTTGGGGTTTTTGATAGCACCTTCTGTGAGGGATCAAGGGACCTTGATGAGAACTGAGGAGCCCTACAGCTGTATGAGCCAGTGCTAGCCAAAGGCAGCTTCTGAGTTGTGGGCAGGGAAGCGCTGCCGAATTAATGCCTGCGGATTAACTATGAACGTTCCCTGTGCCAGGAAAAGCTCAAGGGTTCAGTGAGAGAAGGAAAGCAAGAATCCAAGAAGATCAACAGCAAGAATTTCTCTCTGAAGTGAAGAGATTAGCTGAGGAGGAACAAGCGGAGTTTCAGGGAAGGAAAATACAACAGAAAGCAGAGTTGAGGCAAAGCGTGCCTAAGAAGGGCCAGCCTGTGGGAAGGGGTCTGTTAGGAAGCAGGGAGTAGTCATCAGTACAAGGAGATCAATCTTTGTTTCCATTAGCATGTTTAAACTTAAAACTACGTAAACCTAACAGCAGCCACCATAGTTGAGATTTTAAGATATTACCTCACAATCAACATACAATCAACTTGGAGCAGAAGGGGTATCTCCCCTTGCAAGCATCGAGTTGCAGAGCACAATATGGTTTTGGGACACAGAATCACATAAACAGGAGAGATACCTGGGCTGGGGTATCTGCCACTCTCTTTTACACATCCCTCGTGCAGACCCCTGCTCTATGTCAACCTTTCCTTCTAACTAAAATTGTTGGGATTTTTGGTGCCAAATAACATATTTTTCCCATCCTCTAGGGTACAACAGACAGCTATTTGATTTTGACCATTTACAGATGTGAAATGCAGCAGAGTTCATTACTTACTAATGTAATTCATATCAGCTCCCACCCTTGGTTGTTGCTCAGTCATGACAGTCTCAATCTGGTAGTAACAGTGTCTAGGTATCATTTATTTTTGCTCAGTCTTTTGGGGATGTACTTTAAACATTAACTATCCCAAAATACAGAAGACAAGAAACAACATCTCTCTCTGGCTGTTCATTTCAAAGCTCTAGTCCCAAAAGCCAACTCCAGCTCAGTTTAATCCTTGATCAAAGCAGTACAATTTAGCACTGGATTAGTGATTCTGTCATTTAAATCTGTCACTAAGAGATGCAGGTGATCTAAGTAAATTCTAAATGTTTCAAGCAAAGCCCCTGAAACTTTATCAGGTAGTACAGGGATAATGCTTTTTAACCACCACTACAATCTCAGACTGCATATTTACAGTGTTTTGCAGGCACAAATGCACTTACTCTACCTGTGTCAGAACAGTCTTTTCTAACTTCCCTGGGTTGGACTAGATGATCTTCAGACACCCCTTATAACTTTAAACTATTCTGTGATTCTGTGAAAACTGCTTAAGAAAAAGCCCTCATATTACAATACTATAACCAGTTTCTTTCGCATGCTTGAGGAAAAAAAAAAAAAAAAAAAAAGGCATACCAGGAAAAAAGAACTGGAAAAACTACTGTGGCACCAGGCTTTCTCCTGGCATCTCCCCACTAAAAATGACCCTAGGCATAGTTTTAAGCCAAGCACTTCCAAGCATCACTCTAGAAGGTGGAAATCCTGCCTGCGCCACCCTGTTTGATTAAGAACATGAAACTCCTTCCAGTGCAGAGAGAAGCCCACGAAGCCCCCAAATCAGGGAAGAGAAGAAACAAAGAAGCATCAGCATAAATTGTCAAAGGCAAATGACACCAAATAAAATTTCATACATCTGAAATAAGCCCAGTTCCAAGGCTGCCACAGTAGGACAGTAACCCCAGGGTGAATGTGCCCTTGCGGGCAGCAAAGAGCACAGAGACTTGTCTTGCTGATGCCTCTGTGTGCCCAGTGCCTGCACGCCCACTGGAGGAAGCAACACGGCCAGGCAATTCTAACCCACATGCTCCCTTGCTCTCTTAGCACCCAACAAGCAATGGATGTCAAGTGCAGCAGTCCTCAGGCTCCTGCTCTTTACTCGTGTCTGCTCTACAGAATTGCAACCTCAATCTGAGCAAATACTTTTGTTTTTTTACTTACTAGGCAATTCACACACAGGAATTCCACCCAAGTCGTGAGGTCTCGCCAACCTTAGAAACATTAGTTTTGTTCAGGCCCTTCCCTTCACCAGCAAAGTTTCATACCTGCCAGTGTCCTGACAGAGTTCCAGTGCGTCAAAGCACAGATCCCTGCATGAGCAAGTCTCCCCTTAAGTGATAATAACAGCTGAGTTTACACATTCAGTGAAACCTGAAATCAATAAAACCTGAGTTACAATAAGCCTCTAAAAGCTGTTTTTCTTTACAGGTCCCTATGAAAAGACAGGTCGTCTTCATTTATGCCAAAGGACTTTGATCTGCTGCAGGAGTGCTGCCGGCAGCCAGGGCTTGCACAGGAGAGCAAAGCTCCCAGTGGTTACCAGCAGCTCCCGGGCCCATTAAAATGCAAACCTTTCAGAAATCAAAGGCAACGGCGACAGGACTGAGCTCAGGCTGCAGAGAGCCCTGTGAGCCGGGAGCTCTGTGGCCACAGCAACCTCCACCAGGCAGGTTCAGAGACCCATCTAACACACAACTAAACCGGGAGCGCAGGAGCCAGGGATCACAGTCCCCCAACAAAAAATGTCTTTACTTCTCATCACATGCAACACCACAGAAGAGAAACCGTCCTGTCTCAGACTACCTTACTCTAAGATATACTTAAAACATAACTACTTCTCAAGTCTTCTCAAAGTTGATTATCTCCCTGTTATCCTCCCAGTTTTCTCATCCTATCAGCCCACTCCCCTCCTGTAAGAAGCACGGGGGTGGGACAGACATCGGGACTCTCAGACTCATGGAATCTGGGCAAACACCCAAACGCTCTCCCTGCAAAGTAACAGCTCCCGCATGGGAGGAGAGAAAGGTTGTGAGACTCTGAGGCACACCTAAAGCTGCTTTACTGTAATAACTACAGCAGAGAGATAGGATAAAAGTCCAGGAAGTCAATGGGAAAAAAAAAAAAAAAAACCAAACCCGGAAAAATACACAACATGCAAGAAATTAACATAATCCTACTCCCCCTCTCCAATGCACACTGAGGGCGAAAATCAATCACAGACCATGGAGCTTTTTTCCTCCTGCCCAGCTAAGGAAAAGTAAGCATCCAAGTGAGTCCCCTCCAAGTCCCTCTGGCAGGCGGGAGCGCGCAGCTCCGCTCTCATCGTACCTTTATTCCTCCGTCTCACCACCCCGAGCCGGCACTTGAGCGAAACGGCAAACATCTTCCCGGACTGCAGCCTCCAGGGCTCCGCTCACATGGCTCTGTGCTGCTTCTCCCTCCGCACCTCTGCCTGGCTCTGTGAGGGGCTGCCGGCTCGAAATTAATTTATGATTACTGTGAACCAGAGTTGTGCTTTATGTAGTGACAGAGCGAGCGAGAGGGAAGGGGGTTTAGGGGGAGAATGGCAAAGACAGAGCTATAGGAGGCAGAGACCCCTTCCAACAATACTTTCAGTGTGGGATTGTTTTGTCTTGTTATCTTGTCCGGATAAATAAAATCACTCACTTGATGTTTATAAACCTATCACCAGTCTCTTGCTGCTAAGGGCTGGGAATCTGGTATTACATTAACATATTAATCTGCCAAGTAACATTATTCCTTAGCACATGGGTACATGCTTGCACTTCATCAGAAAGCTAATCCAGAGTTTACCAAAGCAAAGAAGATAAAAGTCCTTAATTTCTTGGGACTAGTTCACCAAAAACCCAGCACTTCTGCACATGCCATGGGGCTGTGCTGGCACAGCCCTGGCAGCATTAAGCCCTCTCTGTAAAAATGGTTTTTGTGTCTGCAGAAATCATCAACAATGTCCCACAGACCTGAGCGTGAAGACACCATCCCAAGGACACAGAAGTCACCTGTTGAACATCAGCTCCCCAAACAACACACGTGATGTATCCTGAATCCCACCTCCTGCTTGCAGTACCAGGATGATGGATCATCCTGAAGATCTGCGCTGGGGATGGAGTGGCCTTGGAGCAGTACCTTCAAAACTGTTGGAGATACTTTGTTTTTACACTGTTGGATATGGCAGAGGACAGCCCCAGGCAGCAACCCAAGATACAGCTGGTTCTCAGCAGGGGTTACTGAGTAATAGAAAACACCAGGGGTATTTTGGGCAGAATCACCAGGGATTTTAGGGGAAGGGAAAACAGATGCCTTTCTCTTAAGGCATACAAACCCTCACCTGGAGCTCAAGCTTCAGGAGGAGACAGTGGAGGTTTCTTTCCAGCTGTACTACCGGAGGGACTGTGTGGGTTGGGAAGCTGGTGAGACCCATGCACTCACCTGGAGGAACCAGCAGTGTTCAAGAGGGCCTACTTTGTAGGATTAAAAAGGAGTTTGAGGGTCCTGTACTCAGGACCCTCAAAGACAGTGTGACAGGGTAGATTCAGTGCACTTAAAGGAATAGAGGTCCTTTGGTCCAGCCAGGTCTGGTGACTATGGACACATTAGAGTATTGGTCTGCTAGAGACCACCTGACCAAGGTGACAGGGAGGATGAGGCCCTCTATAGACAGGTAGGAGCAGCATCGAGTTCGCACATCCTGGTCCTCATGGGGAGCTTCAACCACCCCAGTATTGGTTGGAGGGACAACACAGCAAGGCACAAGAAATCCAGGAACTTTTTGGATTGTGTCAATGATGACTTTCTTCTTCAAATAGTAGAGGAGACAATGAGGAAAGGAGCCATGCCGGACCTCCTCCTTACCAACAAGGAGGGGCTCATGGGCAGTTTCAAACTCAAGGGTAGCCTTGATTGCAGCAATCATGAAATAGTAGAATTCAAGATTCTTAGGGCAGTAAGGAGGGTGTGCAGCAAGCTGACCACCCTGGACTTTAGGAGAGCAGACTTTGAACTCTTGAGGCCACTGATTGGCAGGGTACCATGGAAAAAAATACTAGAGGGGAGAGGTGTCCAAGAAAGCTGGTTAGTATTTGAGAATCACCTCCTCCAAAGCCTCAAAATGGCAATTTGCAGTTTTCCACAAGTATTGTTCAACAAAAATTAGGCTTCTGGTTTATGTGCCCCTGGTTCCACAAACCATCTTCCGACCACAAAGTCCCTGACTTACTTTGCCTCTCCATGACAGCACCTTCTAGGTCTGAGCTGCACATGTTAATGATTGTACACCTGCATACTCTGCCGTCTCTATGGGGATTCACACAATGGCAGCAACAGTTCTCAACTGCTTCTTACCGTGTTCCCAGAGGAGCTGAAAAGTGCCTTCCAGGAACTTATGGGGAATCTCCCAGTTTATAGAATAAATCCCCATTACCAGGTCAAAACCCAAGAGCTGAAGGCTGCCCACAATAGACAAGCATTTGGGAGTCTACTAACACATCATCACTGAGCACCTTCTCCAGCTGTTTCTGCTGACCCCATGGGTGACTCAGGAGGTCACAAAGAGTTTCCACGAACCCACTGCTCCAGGCAGCAACACACTGCACCTTTTCAGGAGACCCTTGAGAGACACAATACAGAGTAATTCACCTCTGATGCCTGATCTTAGGCAGTGCTCTGCCACTGCGTCTTTGCACTTAACTGCCAGGGCCACCCTCTCACTGTCCAGGCTGGAAGGACGGGTGCAGCTTTGGCAAATTCAAACTCAAAAGTGCAAGTTTGGAATCAAAGGAAAATGTAACACAAACTGACCCAGAAAGCTTTCCAGCAAGAAAAGGGCTAAAAGAGCTGCTTTGAACATGTGGCAGCATCAGCAGCACAAATGGCAATCCCAGAAGAGCTAACACCGAATTTCAAATTCAAGAATTCCAATTACAGACCCTCTAAACTCAATAAACCTTTGGTGCTTCAGAGATCAATCTTCACATAACAGCACTAGAGATTTTCTTCTTGACTCCATCTTGTTTTCTTTAAAATACTGAGCTGAAAGCATTAACAGGTGTGTACATGTATATTAAGTATAGATAAATTTAGACGTAGCGTATCTATTTAAAGCCTCGTACAGAAGATGAAAAGTATGACTGTGTTTGCATTGCATGAGAAATATGCACGTGGAGCTGACGATGGACTGAGGGATAGGGCCAGGCAACAGGGCTTCTCCGGCTTCTGCCAGAGCTACGAGAAGATTCGGGGGTGAACCAGATTACAGAGCCCCAGGCGTTCAACTTCTGAGACAGCCCAAGAGCTGATCCTCAGTTCCCCACACACAGTTGCTTGCTCTGTCCCGGATGCTTTCTTCTTTTCTCACTGCTACTGAGCCCATGGATCTCCATTTAATTTTGCTGGAGCTGTAGCAGAGGAATTTATAGTTCTCCCAAACAAAACACCATTTTGCACCAGATTTTGCCTGCTTTCATGATGTTGAAGTACCAGCCTACACATTAGGACTAGAGGAACCATACCATTTCATCTTCTCTCTAGGTTTGTCACTGGGATGTTAAGCACATTCAGACATAAACCTGAATATTAAGATCCAGTTTACCCTCCTCTGAGAGGCTCAGAGAACTTCTTTAGCTGGGGGAATTGCCTGGATGCCCCAAGACAATTGGTTTTACCTCAGAGGAAATTCCGGTTGCAAACAAAACACAGCTGTTTCTCTTTGATACTGAAACAAGTGTGTTTTCAGCTCTCCCACATATAAATCTAATCCTCATTTCAGCTAAGGAAATTACTGTGGGGACACTGGTCATCAAGAGTGCACAATAGGAGGAGTGAGAAATGCAGCAATTAAACTAAGAGGATAAAAAAGCCTTTATATAATGGGAAATCTATTACCATTTATCATGTCTGGTATTTGAAGTGGCTCTGCCAAGCCATAGAATCCATTGCAAATAATGCAAGAGGATAATGAAAATAGATACACACAGAGTATCAGAAAAATAAAGCAAAACACTACGTGACTAATGAATATACAGTATTCAGAATATATGTATGTAACTGCTGTGTTTATCTGTCTGGCAATGATTAGGCTTTTTCTATAATAGCAAACTCTGGGAAAATGGTAAAGAAGAAAATAGTCTCCTATTCATGTAAACATTTAAAAATACGTATAAGAACAAAATTAAAGGAGCAGAAACTATTCGAAGTAGAGTTCACGCTAAATTAGTTCTTCTTTTCTTTGAAGTTGCCATACATTTTGTTTCCTTCCTCAGGAATAATAATGCAAAATCCTGTGTCTGTAGTAGATATCCTGAAAATTACACACTGTGCTAAAATTTATTTTTCAAGCCAGTATTTTCTTACTAACATGTAGTTATGGTTGAATGCATTAACATTACAAATACTAATAATACTGCCTTTGTGAATTTGTTCAAATTATCTTCATCTTCAGTTCACTAGTTTAACGGATATTCCCACCTTACTTTATAGATGCTTCAATTCTGTATGACTATAAATACCGTCAGCGGGCAGAGCCGTAAAACAGGTTGTAGAGACAAAACTGCTTATTTCTATGGAAAAGCAGTCCTTCTTTATTTTTTTTTCCTTTTCATATTGTATTTGCACATTGTCTGCAAAAAGTAAAAGGAGATATTAGTAGATACTGGGCTAACAGGCTTTTTATCATCATTATAGATCAGACTATATTAAACTGGCTGACCAGTGTGCGTCTTCCATTCAAAATGAAAGCAAAATAAACAGACCACTACAGAGGGTTTTGCTCTATAAATAGCACATAAAAAATTCTGATTGGAATAATTTCAATCACAAAAGGTATGAAGCAACCTGCTTTCTTTTACTACAGCACTTTGTCATATTTTTATTGGACAGAGTCACCCAACAAAATCTGTTTACCAAGGGCAAGATTCCAACAAACAGACTGGCCAACGACAGACTGAACATTTCTGTCAAAAATACTCATTCCGTAGTGCATGTTAAGATAAGCCATTGCAATTAGCAGACAACAGATCTCCCCCTAAGAATTCAGGAGCTCTTTGAGAGCCACAGATGCAAATATCATAGGTCAAATGTGGCATTAAAGCATTTAGAGACAAAAAGTCTGCCTTAGATAAGCAATTCTGATCAATGCTGAAACAACAAATTCAATACAGTAAGGCCTTGAACCGAACTCAGATCTATAAAAATCAGATAACCCGTATCTGATACCTCATGGGATGTGTGTTAGCAATGAAGCTCTCCTTACTGATGCACAAATTCCTGCAGAAATTCCAGCATCCTCTGTGAAAAGTGGAGCAGCACCAGAGGTAGCTGGCAGCCTCCTGGCGCTCACTGCTCTCCAGAATGACTGAACAGACCCCAGGCTCCAAGTTCATTGTCTTTTGGTGCCTGCTGCATGAAATATGTTGCTAATAAATGCTGTTAGCTTGGGGTAGGGAGTCAAATTGACAGCTCGGCAAAGCCAGGCTGAGCTCATTTCTCCTCAGTGTCAATAGCAAAATTTTGTGAGAAGATGCTCTGCCCACACTAACACCTGTACGGCTTGAACTGATTACCCTTAATAAATGATCCCAGTGACAGCGTGAACGATGAAGGCTTTCATTGAAACCATGCTCGATTAGTAGACAATCCCCCAAAGGAAATGGTATAAATTATGCTTTACAAGCACATTGCCTGGTCCTAATTAGCATGGCTACAGTCTTCCCCTGTGTAATGCCCCAGCCTCCAAAAGAGGAACATCAGCAGGGGAAGTTTAGTTTGATGTGGCACTATAAGGTTTAATTACCCCGACAATAACTTATGAAGGTGACAGTCTGTCATGAAACTGCATTCAGCTAAGTAGACAAACAGGCTTGAGTCATTAACCTTCACCCTCAGTATTCTGAAAGACCTTCTTAGTTTCTGCATCCACAGGTGACTTCTCTGACACACGCTCTGAACATCCTGTGCAACTTCTTACAAACTCACCAGCTCCACAGAAGGCCACGTCATGAGAAATGCCATGTTTAATTTTCAGCTACAGGCAATTATTTCCCTGAATTAGAACCTCTCCAGACCCTCAACCCTCTGTTGCATCATTTGCAAGAAACCAGGAAGAGATGTTTTGGAGAAATGCCCAGTTCCCACCATCGCATTTACTGAGACTGTGAATGCAGCCATGTGTAAGCACCAGGCTCCCAGTTTCAAAAGTAACACTTATTGGGATTGCACCTCCAATCCAAACCACTGAGATGCTAATGGTTTGTTTCTAGATTAGATGGAGACTGGAATAAAAGGAAGATGATTTAAAGACAAGTGAAGGGCTAGGAGCAAAAGTTCTGTGTTGATGATGTCTTCCTAGTGGTCCTCTCCATAATTCACACCTGAGGTTGGCAAGAAGGCTGAATGTGTAGGATTTTATGGACAGTTTTCTGCAATTCAAGTGGGTGAATGGCATTTGGATTACGTCCCAAAGCTAAGAAGGCAGCTAATTTAAACATTCATATCTATGTTCCTTCTTTGAGCTTCTAACTTGAGCCCTACCAGTATTATTTAGCCATCTCCTCCTACCATCATTATTTTATCAGCTAACAAGAACATCTTGACAATTCATGTGTAAAAGAATTCTTACATTTTTCCCCGGTAGTATTTCAGTGGTGATGCTGCAGTCTTATCAGCATCCACAGCAGACCAAAAGTTGAGGTGCTTGGAGATCAGCCCATCTTTTTTTCCTGCTTCTGCACAACAGGTCCCTACTTGGAAATGCTGCTGCAATAGTAGTAAATAACAGCAGCTAATTAATTGCAAGAAAACATTGTATACATTTGGAAATTGGGTTACGAGAGCTGTATTATCGCAAAGAGTAGTGACCAAAGTCGCACTGCTTACTGCCCACGGTAAGAAGCATGGGCTTACAGCTGGAACGCTGTTGCTGGGATTTAGCCCAAGACCACAGTTTATTTTGCCAGGAAATGCTGAAGCCGTTATTTAATAATCAAACAGTGCAGTATGTTTGTTCAATCTGCAAATCCACGGACAACGCATCAGTCTTTCCAAGGAGACAGCTGAGCCTCCTGAAGCAAGAAATTAAAATAGTCTTATCTGCATGTGCTGTATTGCCACTCGCTCTGACTGCCAATTTGCTTAGAAGAAGGAAAGCCTCTTGCAAACGCTGACTGCAGATGCCAGCCTAGACGGGGGTCACACTACGCATTGTAGGTACTCCCCACAGTCTTCTCACTGTATTTTACATCTCTGTTGTGCTAATGAAGCAATTAGCTAATAACAGCCTGAGAGGAGGTAGTATGCCAAAGGCCAAAAGTCATTTCCCTTTTAAGCAGGTTCTCGTTACCCAGTTTAAGTGCCAGCTGCAGTCTTTTAGCTTGAGCACAGTTAAAAGATAAGACACAAATCTAACTGTTACTTACAGAGCACCATCGCTCTTCCCAGCCCCGAAAAGGATGAGAGGAAAGCTGCGATCAATACAATGTGCAGCTCAGCTTTGAAACTAAACACTTTAGACATGTCGGGAAATTTTAAATAATCATGCAGAATTACTACTGCTTCTGCTAGGAAATGTATGTACCTTTTTAAGTAGCGTGTTCGCACTGGTAGACTTGCTGTTACTGATACTTAGCACTCCATAAAAAAATATTTTTTAAGCAAAAAATTGAAAGTCCCAAGTTACACAATTGTTAATCAGTAGCAGAGGATTCAAGAGGCCTTAAGGATCCAGGAAACTGAAATTTATTACCATCATTAAACACTCTACACCAATACTATCACTGCTTACATAGACCTCATCTGGGGCCTCATTTTGCCAGCATTTTACCAACGTTCCAGTATCACAGCAAGTGCGCTTTGAGTTGGAGGAAACAGAGAATGACTAGGCCAAGAGAATTACAATTTTCTCCATTTAAAGCTGTTATAGACAAGATCCCTTTTCCAAAGTAATCTCTCAGGTAAAGGTATTTCACTCATGAGAACAAATTACTTAAGGAAAGAGCATGTTATCTGTATTCTGGTATTCTTAAATCAAAAACAGATGCCTGCCTTCCAGAAAACCAACCAGCAGGTTTGCCTTGGTCTTATCCAAGTTACCAGGGATACATGGATGAGCATTTTGGCTTGTGTTTTCACAGGACATCAAGCTAAATTATCCTTGTCCACCATCAAATCTGATGACCACATCCACTGCTGCATATAACTGGCATTGCTTTCTTGTCTGCAAAACAGCCACACCAGTTTACTCTGGCAGAAAACTTGCCGATCGATAGCCTGCCCAGTTTGGGACTGGGAGCCAACAGCCACCGCCTATGGTTATCAGACCCTGAGCTGCACTGCCACAGAGGTGACCCAACACTCACTATTCCAAGAATTGACTGCACCCATAATTAACCAGAGATTTGTTTGAAAATGCCTAAATCGTAAAAATTATCATCACAATGGCATAATTAAAAATGGATGAAATCTCACTGACAGGTGATTTTTTTGAAAAGCACTTACCATTAATTTAATACTTCCTGCTAAGGGAGATACTTTTGCCATCCAAGGAAGACTTTGAGAACTCCAGCTCTCACGTCTACTCTCTTCAGACCTCATTTATTATCCTTATTTCTGAAATACTTTCTGACCCCAAATACCCTACATTTCCCTCTTTCAGGAACTGCCACATTCTTTTCTCTACCTAGCAATGCCGAACTCAGCTTTTCACAAAGACTTCAATTCAGTCTATACCTTATTTTATGCTTATGCCTAAAAGCAATATAAAAGCTGCATTTTATAATCAGGGAGCCTGAAACTTTCACTCTCTATTTGCATTTCCTTATTAACTGATCGGTTACATCATCAGCTGAACCAGCAGGAAAACACTTTGCACCAAATGCAGTGATGCAGCCTACTGGTAGGGCTTCAGATTGTCAGAGGAAAGATGGTGCCTGGAGTTTTCTAAAGTTCCTATGCTGCCTGGATTTACTTACTTATTTTAATTATTCAACTGCAAAAATGTTGCCAAAGAAAGCACTGTGGAGTATTTTGAGAAGTTAATTCAGCACATGTTTCTGCTTCCCTAAGAAATCAAGCAGTTGGCCTCCAGGCTGAGCCATACCTGTCCCATCCGCAGACTAATTAGAGATCCAGATGCAAAAAAGACTGAACTACTCACCTTCTAAAACCATTTGATAAGCAAGTGAAGTGTAGATGCCATCTCTAACCATAGGAGCATTCACATACTCACCCTTGAAGAAAAAGGCCAGCTGTCCCATTACACGTTTTCACTCTTACTCATTTCCACAGCGTTTATTACAGGTGACCCCAAAATGGACTGACTGGAATGAATCTGATCACTCCAATCCTCATGCTGAAAGCTGCAGCTTTGATTTAGCCACTCTCCAGCGCTTTGCACTGTATGAAAGATGAGAAAGAGCCACGCAGGAACTCATGGAAAGCTTGACAGTAAGGAAGTATATTGATCACAGCAAAATTTAAGGAACACATCTACTTTTTCTTTTCACAAATATTAGCCTTCAGCAAAGACAGGAGAACATTTGTCTTTATTCTAAAGAGGGTATTATCAGCTAATTAATTTCTAGGAACAACCAGTCCAGATGAAGAAGGGTTTAATTGCTGAAAATGTTGAAACAGAATATTTTCATAGCAAAATTTATGTTTGGTTACGATGGATTGATTCTGTTCGATCAAAAGCTTTTTCTGTACAATTGTCTTGCTGGAATTTAGAGATCTCGGAACCATCTGTGAGCTTTCAGTCACCTTTGAATCTCCAGTGTACACCAACAACCCCCTGCCTGCAGCCACTGCAGGATGTGCAAGTGGGGTGTCCGGGAGGAGCTATAAATAATGGAGCTTTGTGACCCCATTAGCAAGGAGGAAGATCAGAGATGCTGAGGCTTCGAAAGGGCACCAGGCTCCCCTTAGGAAACGCAGCTTTGTCCTTCTTCTGGTCACCATCGGGGAAATCACTTTGAAAGGTTGGAAAAGGGCAACTCCTTCAAGCTCAGTAGACTGGTTTATAACTTGTGATATGAACATAACTGCTAATAACTGCTTTATTTACAGTAAGCTCACTACTGTTGGGCACAGGCACGGAGAGGATTATTAGAGTCTCCAGCCTCCACCTTTCTCAGGGTCCTCTCTCTTTATCTACAAGTATATATGCCTTAATGCTATCACGTCAACTTCTTTCCCTTTTCTACCAGCAACAACACTGTCCCCATTAGCAGAACACACTCTAATGCCTGGTCTCAGCATTGTCCCAGGACCTGCAGCAGACTGAACCTTGACCAGCTCAGCCACTGTTTGCATAGTCCCAAGCCCAGGCCCAAACAGCGCAGCACACGTACACCCAGCCTGGTATCGATGCGCTGCCAAAAGAGTTTTTTTTCAGTTTCCTGTGTCTCCCCCTTCCCTGATGTACAGCCTTGATCCAAATAACTTCATCTCCTGCATTCCCATATAAAAATAGCATACATTTAGTTAGAGGTTTCTTCAGGCATTATTTTAGTTATCACCACTTTTACCAAACAACTTCTTTGCACTTGGGGTTACACTGAGGTCTGTGAACAACCACATTTAAACAAGAGAGGCACAGGAATACACAAATGTCTTTTTCCAGCATCTGAATTTATTGCTGGAAACTAAACTATCAGCTTTGCAATGATTTACTGCTGTACAATGACACCCATGGGATATAAACAGAGGAGGCAAATCTGCAGAACAATAAATTGCTACAAACCAAACCGTCATCACAAAATGCATAAAAGCCATGTGAAAACAACCCTGCTGATGGGACACAGAGGACCTTTTGGCAGCTGCTCTTCTGCTGGCATGAGGTACAGGTGGCTCTTCCAGAGCAGGCAAGCGGGAGATGTGGGGCCCTTGGCCTCCACCACCACCACCTACAGCTCTTCCCATCTCCTTCCCAAGGAGATCCCACTGAATTCCCATGAGCTTTGTCCCATGATGTCCAGAGACCAGTTCCTGATGATAAAACATTTCTGAAAAGCTATCAAGGTTCATCAGGCTTAATGGCTCCTAAAGCACCCAAACTCTTAGGACAGCCTGGCCATGGAGATTTGGACTCTTCTGTTGATGCGGTCCCACTCTGGGCCGAGCACCTTTCTGAAGACATTTGCCTTCACCCCAGGGATCAGGCGGGACAAGACTGACTCTGAGAGGAGCCCATTAGTGATCACTGCAGCTCCTGATCTACTTTGCCTGCCAGGGCTGCATTTCTGTTGGTCCCCACATCCCTCCAAGCCCCAGCTCTCATGAACTTCAAAGCCATGAGAAATGCAGGAACAATTCTGGGGAGTTCAACCAGTGGCTTTACAAGGATGGCTTGGTTTTAATTGTGTGCCTGGGGGATTTCTTGTGGGAGGATGAAGCAACTAGGTCTGGCATCACTTAGCAATACAAGGGTAGGAGTTTAACACAGATGATCTGAAAGGCTGAGCAACATCTCTTTGAACGTGTTTATTTAACCCAGAAGTTGAGTAGGTCTGTATTTATAAGGTAGCCAATACTGGGTGGAAAATCAGGACAGTAAATCAGGGAATGTATCTCAGCTTTCAGAGGGACCAGAGAGGGGGCAAAAAATATCTCCAGAATAAATTCCCCCACAGCATTACACACAACTGGGATGTGGGTTTATGCTCAGAGTCCTCATCCACTGCAAAGTGAGCATTTGGTTCACCAACACTTCTCCCTCCCATATCAAACCTCTCACTCTGTTGAGGGCAACATGAGATTTTCCCAAACAACCCCTTTCCCAAATCTGCTTTTCTTCTTAGACACAAAGCCAGGCTACTCAGCACTGCTTTGAAATGGTGGGGGGTGGACGGGGGACGGACGGACACAAAACAAAGAAATCCAGAGAGACTGTCTGCAGGGAAATCTGAGGAGCTACAGGAAGATAAAATGGGAGGCAAAGAGGAATCCTTATGAAAACGCATGAAATGTGAGAAACTGGCAGGCCAATTAAAAATGCCTAAATACAATCAGAGATTATCCCAACGCCACTGCTGTGCCCTATTGTTCACACCCCTCCCTTCACTCCTCCTCTCCAGCCTCTGGAGGAGCAGCTCACTGGCATCCCTCAATCCCTCCTGCTCATTGTCCCCCTGCCCAGCACCCACCACACGTTACACACCCTGTGTACACACTCTGTGCCACCTGCCCTTGCAGAAACTGCATTTTTACCAGTCCTGAGCCAGCTGATGACATTTCTGCTTTGTGTGCACTGCTCCTGAAGAAGGCACATGAATGCCAAGAGCCTGCGGGGAGCAGGGGCTGGCTGACACTTCTGTAAACACCATGCTAATCTGTTTAAGATATTAGACTCCCATATATATGTTTTTAATAATAAAAGCAACATTTAGATGCTGCCAAGGTATCAGAGAGACAGTAGCAGACACAGAAGAGCCAACTCTACCATATAAACAATGGAAAACGCTCTCTTATCTTTTCATACCACTAGGCCTCCAGGCTGCAAGAGAAATTATTGCATTCATTTACATTTTATTGTAGAGATATAAGTGGCTGGAATAACTGCCGGCAGAGAACCCAACTGCAGGAATGCACAATTTTTTTTCCCCATTTGCCTTAACAGATGCTTTTTTTTTCCCTGGCAATCCATCTCTGTTGCTGCCGTCTATGTGGCAGAAGGGCATTAGCCCACTGCCTATCTTGCATTTTAGGGAAAATGCCATCAGTTCAGCTTTTTACAAAGCCTCAGGCTAACAAACTGTTACAGAGTAGTAGAGATTGAAAGAAGGGCAGAGACTGAAAGAAGGGCTCTTCACCTGCAGGGTATCCAGGCAGTAAAACCAAAACTTCCTTAGTCATGCATCTGTGCCCCAAAAAGCCCCACAAGCCACATAGACATCAGCCTACAAAGCCAGTCACTTCCCCTTCCCTTACAGTCAATGGAGAGGAACAGGCTCTCCAGAGAATTCATCCCACCAGTTTGGGATGTCTGTTTTGGGTTGAGAAGCAGCAATTGCTCTCCTTTCCTCACTAGGCAGCCTGGACACATAGCTCAGAGGGATGGATCCACTCTGTACATCCAGCCAAGATGGAACCAGGCCACCTAGATAGTATTACCCATACAAGTTGGCGTTAACTGCAGGTTCAAAAGATCTGTGCCATTCTGTTGATAAAAAAAAGAATAACCAAGTAAATAAAAAAGTAACCAAAACACTCAGTCTTTCAGCACCCAAAAACTTGGCAGATGATCAGAAGGATGTAGACTGAATTTAAAACTCAGTCCCAATGGGACAATGTTCCCAGGCGGCTGGAAAGTTCAGGGTTTGGTGTGAAATTTCTCAATTGACACCTGTCTATTCAAAAGATAAAGTAAAATACAAGCAGGGTTAAGAAGATTAATAACTGATAATTTAGTGCTAACATTTTCCACTGCCTCCTTATTGTCTGATACCCAAATATTTCCAACTTTTAATTTCCTTTCTTATCTGCTGATCAATTTCTAACTAATGATGATGTAAGAAATACAATGGAAAGATTAAGTGAAAATATTTGAATATATCTCACTAGAAAAAAAAGGTAGAAAAATCACATCTCCGACTCTCGGACTACCTGAGAAAGGAAGACAGGCGAAAGCCTGGGCAACTGGAAGCAGAATGAATGAATGAATAAATAGATGAGTAAATGAAATCAAATCAAATCCTACAAGCAAAGAAGACCCAGTTGGGAAGGATATCCTGTTCTCACCATAGCTTATGACTGAAAGAAGCAGCGAGACCTCAGAGGGACCCAAGAAAGAGGTTGCTAAAGAATTCTCCAGTGGCTCAATCCCACTGGGACCATGGGCCGCCCAGTTAACCACCCTCCAGGCTGGCTGGCTTTAGGCCTGATCCAGGTCACAGAGAAAGATGGAAAGACATGCTAGGGTATGATCTGCTGATTGCCATGGGGTAATTTAAAAAAGCATTACGCACAAAAGCACAAAGGGATGATCTGAGCTGCGCATGCCACCTTCATCTCAGTATTTTCTGACTTTCCACCACTCAGCCATTTGATCTGACCTTTGCAACACAGATTCATAGCAGAAATAATTGTTCACGTAGAAGCTGAAGCTGAGAGCAGGATAGTCACCAGTGTTGCTTCTTGTACCACTGGCTCAGGCCTCAAGCTGCCCCAGTCTCTGATCCTCTGTGCCCGAGGTCTCCAGGTACAAATGAAGCCACCCAGGGTCCTGTAAGAATCAGACGCTCCAGGACAGGGTCAGAAAAGCAGCTCAAAGGAATTAGGTGGGTGAGAAAGAGTGAGCCTGTAAAATGTTCAAAAGCTGCAACAATACTACTGCAAGCAAACTACCAAATGTGACAGTGAAAAGAACAGTGACCTACATTAGACACGAGCGTAGCTTCATCTTAAGTGTAGTTTCATAAGCACTTCATATCCCTTGGACGCTGGCAATGCAGAATGAAGGAAGCTGAGCCTGATGGCCACGTGCACAGCCCTTCACATTTTCCTCTGCTGGGTCACAGCCATTGGCAGAGAGTTCAAGTGCGCTGGGGACATGTCAGTGAATGCTGTAAGTGCCATTTTTTCATATTCTAGGCTTCTCTCATTTGGCTTTTCTATAGACTAAAACCAGAACAATTTTCAATGATACACCTACAGCATAGTTTGCTTTGAAGATAAGGATTGATTTAACAGACCTGGGTCCAGATCGACTTTGGCTGTAGCATGCTTTAGCAGACAAAAACAGCAACCTAAATTTGTCCATTTCCCATTGCTTTTCTGTTGCACAAATATACATAATAAACATCCAGGCTTAAATATCTCAAAATGCAACAACACATATCAAAAATCTCAATGAGCTATACATTCGCCATTGTCCCTGCATTTTTAGGAACACCATCCCACCAGAAAGAAGACTCCCTTACTGTCTCCACTCCACAGATGTGCAAAATGCCAGCCTCGTAAGCAAAGGAAGGTTTATAAAGGAGACCCAGGAGTCCCAGTCCCCTGCCCTTACCACTTCTCCCATCAATATTTTTCAGCCCTTGAAAAGCAAGACAGCAGTAGCTGGCTGTAGGAAGTTCTCCTGTCACGTAAGCAACGGATATCAAAGTCACATTATCTCCGGGCGAGCAGGAGCATTCCCGTTTCCTTACCACCAGTACAGAGGTGCAGGCGGCATAAACCACTCGGGTCACAGAGTTCCTGGCTCTCCCCTTCCTCCTCCACCCTCAGCTCCTCTCTCCATCTCTTCCTTCTCCTTGATGACTTCTTAAGCATCTTCAAAACCTTGTTCACTTTATTCATTTGGTCTCACAGCCGCAGACTGGGGACGGGATCTCCCTGACTCCTGTGTCTCAGCAGCTCCAGCTCCCTGGGAAGGAGGGACAGCTAGAAGCAGGCAGGTCACTGGGAGGCATAAAAGCGCTCGTGTGTGTATGCATGCGTGTCTCTGTGTCAAAAGCTTCTTTCCACCAAAAGAGAGAATTTTGGGTGGCGGTGGGAGGGGGAGAGGAAAGAAGGATTTCTTTTGCCTCTGTCTATCCACAGCTGTTGTAGACAACAAGAGCAGGCATTTCTTCTCCTTGATCACTTGGGAAAGCTCATAACTCACAGGGGCAGCAGATCCTGTATAGGGTTTTCAATTTCTGTTTTTGACAATACATGCATTCTGGCAGATTTCAAATACTCCTCAGGCAAAAGAGCCAGCATCAGCTCAGAAAAAGCAGTGACTCTTGAAGAATTCTGGCTTCATTTCAAAGATTAGAAATAGCCAATGCAGACAGCAAATAATATCTGCATCTATGAGAAACACTAAATACATGTACAGTCTGTAAGAAAGAACCTTAGCTTTCCTGGACTTGCATAGGGGCTGGATAAACATGAGTAATTTTCTCACTGACACCTTTGGAAAGAGGTAAGCAATCTCCCCGGTTTCCTGCAGACACCAAGGCGCTGCGAGGTGAAGTGGCTGGCCAAGACATTTTTAGCACAACCACTGAATACATCCCTGCAAATATCTTCTCTCCCTATTTCAAAAGTTTAGACTCTCTAAACTTTTCAAATATTTTAGAGTCTCTAACCATTTGGAATGACCCTCTGATACTTTTAAACAGGCTTTAAAGGACAATAATGTGCAGCCTGTAGGGCCCACCCAGAGCCACACCTGCCCTCGGACACCAATCAGACCAAGAAGAAGGATGCAAATACTGTGCAAGAAGCTCTGACTTGATCTCTTGGCCATGGCAATCGCCAAAGATAAAAGTTCAGACTCCCTTCTATCGCCACTTTGGCAAGTCACAACCAAGGCACAGGTGGAGGGTGAGAAGAGCGCTCTCCTTAAAAAAAAACATTTCGTTGTTAGATAAATACCAGTTTTCAGAGATAGGAGGCTAAGTAGAAAATAGCCCTGTGTGCTTTGGAAAGGCTGCCTGGGAGTCAGGTAAATGACAAACACATGCCTTGCCAGAGCTTCTAGCTTCTCAGCAGTAAACTAGACCATAAGACATGACTTGAGATAGATGCTTATTAGCCTGATCACACCCATAGGAACCAACGGCAAAAGCAGATTATCCATTCACTGATGCTCAGGTCAACCCTCAGGCCAACCTACAAAGGCACCTGGGTGTCCCATTTCTGTTTGCAGGATGAGCAACTTTGCAAGCTGAGGTAGCTCCTAGCCCTGGGGCTACAGATCCACAGGATCCCTTTGCCTTCAGGCCCAGTAGAGCAAATTAACACTGTCTTATCTCCCACATCAGTGCCAAGGAAATAACCACCGATCATCTCCTAGCCCTTCAGAGAGGAAAGGTGATTTTGAGGCAATGACTGTCAGCTCGGGAGGAGCCCACTTTAACCAGGACAGTGGGATTAGTGGAACAGAAAGATCCTTCTCCAAGCAGCCATGTGTGGGATGGACACAGCCATGCCTGGCAGCAGAACCAGGAGCCCGTTAATATGTCTAAAACTCCATTTAGAGCAATATAATTAAGCACAAACCCTGCAGTAGATAGCATTAATGGATGTACAAATTAAATTATCATGCACTTAATTTAAAGCATTATAAATAGAGCCGTTACTCTCACCACTGAGCAAGATGCAACCCACAGCCAGCACCCCCATGCAAAGCTGAGCACAGGGCAGGGCACAGCCCACCATCAACAGTCACTGCCAGCCTTGGTTAACCCTTTGGTGCCTGAATTGTCACATCTAGACATGGCCATGTCAGCACTACCTCACAGCAGACCCCAACGGCAAGCTTCAGCAGATGCAGTTTTCTCAGCTCATTAAGGCCAAATTTTAATGAGACATGGCCCTAGACAAGCAGCACTGCACAAATTGTACCACCCCAGGAAACGGTGCTCTACCCACACATCCCTCTGGGGTGTAATTTTTCTTCTTCCACCTTTCTCCGGGGCCTGAGGTAATTTGCACTGCCTCATCTCAGCAGTTTACCACAGTCAGAGCTGGCTTGGCTATCCAGGAGCAAAAGCAGCTCTTCTGCTGAGCAAGGATCTCCCTGGCTCCCCTCCAGGGCAGGACGGATCTGGCTGATTCCCCCTGCTCCTGTCCATGGGCAGCACCCAAATCAGAGCATGCTCCTGATGAGTTTGCATTGGTCTCTGCCATTTGTGATCCCTGCGCTCTTCACAAGCATTAAGACTTCTACAAGCAGCATGGGAGACAGGCAGGGTGCTTTTCCCAGCTTTGCACAACAGAGAAAATCTTTGTAGTGATTCCCAGGTTAGATATTCAAGCCGCCAACAGTATACCAAAAGGCAGGCAGTAGCACTACGCAGGCAGCAGGGCTCAAAGGTGATAGGATCCATAACTCCTGGCAACTTGCAGGAGAACCCAATTTATCTGCTTACTGCATGGCCAGACTTTACCCCTAGTCCTGCTCCCTTTTGCTCAGGCTCCTTCTTTGCACAATCATCAGCATTCTGGTATCCTTCCCCCACACTTTCCCCCATCTCCATCTCACTCCTGCCCCAGACTCGCTCCATTTTCTCTCCCTTCCTATGGAGAATGGCTGTAATCTTTTACATATTCCTCATCAGTGAGATTTATGAGTACAATTCCATTTTATTTTGATGGTTAATACTAGCACTAATGCTGCTGTCATATCTACATAATTAATAATGAGACTAATAATGCCAAACCAGTCTAAGAGTCACTTTATTGGTATTCAATATCATCAGTTAGAACTGACATAACCAATTCAAATCGTTGTCTGTACTGAGCCACCATTACCACTTCTATAAAAAAACATGAATTCAGGGCTATAATGCAGCCCATACTCTCAATCCAGCAAGCAATGCTCTAAAGGGTCATCTGAGGGCAATCCCCTTCTTATCTAATTAATATTTTAAGAGAGCTGCAGCAACACAGTGCGCAGCAGGAAAGCAAGACAGCATGGAGGAATGTAAAGCATTTTGCTGAGATGAGCTCTCAGGGACCAAAGCCACAACCTGCATGACTCCTGTGGCTGCAGATGCTGCTCGTACTCAGCCCGTTCTGCATCTTCCCCCCTGCCACTGCACGGTGTGGCCCATCGTACAAATGGAGAGGGAAAAGCAGTCTTTTATGTGATGTCATTGTCTGTCATAGTGTGCAAACACCTATAGAGCTGCTGCTCTTCTTAAAATAGGGTCTGGCTGGTCACTATAAAAAATATCAAGCCACTGTGCACCACCACCCAGGCTTGACAGGCTACTTTTTCATGATTAAATAATCATGAGATGTCTTAATAACATGTTTTGGAAAGATTTCTACTTTATGGCCAGCCTGGCTGCTAATCCTGTAGATTGCACTCACACTGCTTTCAAAATTTATTCTGCAGTCAAGGCAGCAAGTTGCTGTCTACTCATCTGAAGACCAAAATCACTGCCTCAAAGCACTAAGAATTTAAGGGGTGAAAATCCTTCAAAGCAACTCACTAACTGCTGCGAGCACTGGAAACACTTTGGTTTCCACTCAGGTAATCACACACTCTTTCATGCCCTACTCGCACTTATCTTCGCCTTCTGCTTCTCACAAATTATCTGAAACTACTTTATTTGAGCCAAGATTTGGGTAGAAATTAGGAAAGTTCAATAATAACAGTTTAATATAGCAATATTAAGTTAATCCAAACTATTTACCTCTTCCTTCTTTTCCAATCGCAGTTTTAGAGTTTAGTATAGCAGCTATTAAGTGTTTTCCAAAGCAAACCACACATGTTTGAAATTGGTCTCAATTTAGCAGTTTTATTTTTGTGTTAAATGATAGGGAACAGCATTAGCACAAGGGTCATTACGTGAGTCAGCAGCACGCGGTGGCTGCCTCTTGCCCAACAGGGCTGAGAGCTGCCTCCTGCTCCACTTCAACCAGGGTAATCCTTCCCTCCTTCATGCTCCTCTTTAAGCCTCCTCTGACAGCACAACCACCCTGCACCCCATGGAAGAGGTTGCTCCCTAAACAGCAATATTTTCAGCTATTTCTTAACATTGGAGCACCCCAGGTGATTTCAAATAGGAAAGCACCCAATGCTATTGCCCGTAAACTTTATAAAACACTGGTGTGGCACATCTGCCACAAACACAAAAGGATGGTAGGTCTTCAGTAGTAAAAGATAGAGAAGCACATCCTTATCTGCCTGTGCTGTGGGATCCCAGTCACAGCTGAGACATTTAAGCAAACCCCAAACGTCTGGGCTGTTTTTTTGGCAGGCAGCCCTCAGGCAAAACTGAGGGCATCATTCTCAAGAGGCAGTGCTTGGAAATAAGTTCCCAAAGCCACCATGCATCACCAACTCACCACATCCCAAAGTCAACTCATGCATCACCAACTGACGCAGCGCTGTTCTCAGTAATCATGCAACACGTGGGTCTACTGCAGCGTAGAGACACCATGTCCTCATTCAGCACGAAGCAAATGCCTCCAAAGCAAGGGGACACATCCTACTCCAAGCACTGCTTCACCAGTAAGCCCTTGCCTGATCCTGCTCTACCATAATAGGTTTTGCTTGCTGCACAAGTCCAAGTTTCTGCTCGGCTTAGTGAGGCGACAGACAGCACAAACCACCGTCATGCTTGCTCCACTTATTAATCATACCACGCAGCACCGCTGTTAGGCTTCACATCATCGTCTTCCACTGGTTTAACAATATGTGGCACTGAACCCCTCTGAAAGTTTCTGCTGACTCCCTGCCATTTTACTCCATTCCTTCAGATATTTTCTAGCTGTTTCATAGATCATGAGAAGTTTTTGTGAAGACAACTGGCTTGCTGTTTTGCAACTGCTGCGTTTCAAGTGAATTAGTCTGTTTTTTTGGCTTTATTGCAAAATAATAAGCTCGACAATAAATGAAGGCAAAGAAGATAACGTTGGACGTCTGTCACCTGTGTGCAGCATCTTACCAGCTTGACTGCAGCTACGAAATGAAAGTTGGGGATTTCAAAATCTTCCAGCAATTGAAAAGCACAGGCCTGGCAGAGCAATTAAGGATTCACACAGCTTATTTCAAGGGAATGTGGTCTCAGAATTAAAACTGCCAAAAAAAGAAAGAAAGAAAAAAAGGGGAGAGGGAGAGGGAGAGGGAGAGGGAGGACAGACAAACCTTGCAGTCCCGGGTGGGTATTGTTTTGGAGTTGTTACGATTGTTGAAGCTGTCGATGCAGTGCTGGAATTTCTTGCTTATCAGAGCCTCGTCTTCCCAGCTGCACTCGGCATAGGGCAGCCCCATCCACTTACACAGGTATTCAGGGTCATTTGAGNGAGAGGGAGAGGGAGAGGGAGAGCTCAAATAGCTTTAAAAGTCTTCCCAATTTTGAAAGCACCAAGTGCAAATTTAGCTTTTTTGTTTTTGTTTTTGTGGGGCAAGAAAACACATATTGTGGATAATTAAAAGGCTGTAATTGCTGTAGAGACAACAAAAAACACACAAGTCACATAAATAAATTTCAGTGCCTGACAGCAGCCACAGCATTTGCACTGTAACAATACCAATGCTGAGACCAGGGAAAAGAGAGTGGCCGCTTACCGTGGGAAATAATTAAACAGGTCTGGGTAAAATATGAACTTACGTGACTTGCACGTTTTCTTTTGCCAAGTCCTTTCCTGAAATTACCTTCATTTCTTTCACTTGTTTGATAGTAGGTCCACAAGATCTTTCAGCATCTGCACTCTCTGGCCTCAGATGATTGCTGTGCAATTAGAACAGCACCATTAAATAGTCTCTGTCAAGCCTCGCTGAGTAGGGAGAGAGCTGCAGCCACAGAAAAGCAGGGTAAAACAATGTTTGGTGACTGACATGTCTCCTAGATGGGAGACACCCTAGTCCCTGGGACTAGCAGAGACCCAAATGTACGCTGCTGTTCCAAGACCAGGAACATGTAGAGACACTTTTCTGCTGGAAGAGGAATAGAGAGAGCAATATAAAATTGTTAAAGCTCTTGAGTCTTGTTTTTGTTAAATTTTGAATGCTGCACATTAAGATACTGCTTGTTTCTTTTCAATTCCACAGTGCCACAAGATGCTTCTGAGCACTCCCATGCTACAGCCTCTCTGAAGTGTTGCTCCGATTCAATAAAGAATTCCGGAAAGGTGGTTACCCTTGATCCTGTGCCAAATGCCAGCTGGCAGACAGCTGTAGAGGAAGTTAGTTCAGAGAAATGTGGAGTTTTTCAGTAGTATACATTATCACAAGTGGCACAGTAGTATCCAAGTCTACAGGGACTCATGTAACGATGGATTCTTAGTGGAGGATGCTCTTTGCCCCTTCACAGAGGCAAAAGGTACACAAACACGTGGGTTCAAAATTCTGCTTTCACCTGAATGCCTGAGGCTCCTAAGTGAAGGGCTAGAAAGAAGCAGCAGCACTGCGAGAGATCCCTCAGCATGAAACAGCAAACCGAGCCAAGGGACATGCAGGGCTTTTAAGTCGGGATGGCTGGAGAACTATCAGTGGGATTAAACAATAAACTGCCCTGCCAGGCTGAATCCAGCCTGAGAGTGACATGCAGAAGAGGTATCACCCGCAGGAGAAGTTTCACTTTGAGGTGTTGGGCTCAGCCCAAGCCCTAGCGGCCCCCTCTCTCAAATGATGCACATTTCGCTCAGTAGTTCAGGCGGTGGCAGGACACTCAGCTTTTTGTGAGAATTAGGAAGATATTTCGTCTGCAGCAGAGCACAGACACACTAACAAAGTAGTATGTTTCAGCGGGATAAGGTGGGTGCAGTTTGATCTGCCACCTCCCAAACAGACTACCACCACCACACCTCATGCACAGGTTCGGAGCTCGCTGCCTCGCAGGGGCTTCACCCTGACAAATGTTATTATTTCACAGAACAGAAAGCTGAAGAGGAACAATCCCTACCCTATTTTCCAGTAGTGTCGGGCATGACTGTGAATAATCAGCCTCTCAAAGCCCACTCCCAATCATTTCGAGTTGAAATAGCTCTTGAAAGAAACGGAGGCCAGAGGCAGACTCCTGCAAACAGCAGATGGCTCAGGCTGTAAGGACCTCTGGCCAGACCACGGGGAGACCTCAGAGCTGCCAACTGGCCCCAAAACACCCTTTCTTGCTTGGCAGGGAAGCCCATGGCTTAGCTATAGGAGAGGTGAACAGCATCACTTCTAGACCTGTGCGAGGTGATGGGCCATGCCACACGGTGCCAAGCCATGCAGTCAGCTGGGCTTCTACCTCAAGCACCTGGCTAAAAAACAGGGATAAGAGCGCTTTTTACCATCAAGATACTTCTAAGAATGCAAATACATTCAAGACCTCAAATGTTCAGGCCGCACGGTGATCAGGGCTGCAATATGGGGATCTAAGCTTATTTAGGAGAAAAAACAATTTAATTTGCTCCCTCAAATTAAGGAATCCTGTGGCCAGGCCTCCACTCTGATGAGGACTAGAAGAGGAAGGCTGTTCCCAAGTTTCTGACTGCCTTGGCTCTTTTCCCTTAGCTTCCACCCAGGATCTCAGCTTGTGTTCCAGAACTTTCCAGCTGGCTCATTGGTCCCTATTAATTAGGCTGTCTCCTGACCCTTGAAGCTGCCATCCCCAGTGAGAAGCAGCCAGTTTACTGCTCCTAAACCCCACCACTTTCTTAATGTTCTCAAGAGACGACATTTGGAAATGAAGTCATGGACTTACTACAGCTGTTCAGAGGCCCAGCTCTCCCGGTTGGGTACTAAGGGAATTAAAATACACTGAAAAGCTGGCACTGCGAAGTAAAGCAATACACAGCAGTGCTGCTGGTACAAGAAGCTGTTACCTCATCAGCATCTCAGACAGTTAAGAAACCAAAAGAATGGCATTCACGGACCACATCTCTGTCTTCCATTTACTTCTTTCTCCAGTATCTACCCCAGGTCAAACCCAAACCTCTGTGTGACTTCCACTTGCTGCCTACCATCAATCTGCCTTTGCTTCCACACAGAATTCATCTATCAGCAAGATGGTTATAGAAGGACATTTCCACACCATGTACTGTCAGTACATATTATTTCAGTCCCTTAAACTCCTTGGGGGTGTAATTTGCAGGAAACCCAAATAAAGCAGATGTCTAAACCCCTAGGCTTGCGGAGGTAGGTATCACTGAAGCCTGTCACCAATGGCAGTGAAGTTTAGCATATTCTCCCCAGACATTTAGGCTCAGTACTATAATCACTACAGATACACCCAGGTGAAGTTGAAACCTTTATTGAAAAAATAATCACTGCACAGCAACTCCAAACAAACAACAGTTCTTGCTAAAGAACTTCATTACAGTAAAGGTTCCCTGGATTTTATCAGAACTAGGTTTTAGCTCTGTGGCTTCCTCTGTGCCCCCAGAGGAGTACTCACATTTCCATGCTGTTTCATGGGTTTACACATTTTCCTAAAACATGCCAACTCTGGCTGCTTGCAAGGGGCTGGCAGCCCAATACCAGCACCTCGTATCGGAACTTCAGGATGGAAGTAAAAGAATGGGAGTGAGGAGATGGATAAGTAGAGAAATGAGGAACAGAAATAAAGGAGGTTTCTCATTAAATACATCATTTTCCAAAGGACCAGCAGGTTCTAAGAAATGCTTTGATAGAAGCAGCTCCATTTTCATGGATACTCATGAGAGCTTTGACACTGCCTGGCACTGCAGCAGTTCTCCAAGGTTTCCAAGTCCACAGCAGCCACAACACAGACAACGCTAAATAAACTGGTCTGGGTTTTTTTCAGGGCAACCTCAACAGAGAGGAGAGAGAAGAGGAGGGATGGAGACAGCTGTCTCATGGATCGGGCTGTGCAGGGAGTCTGGATCAGATGGATGCTGGAGGCTGTTCGAGAAGGGTGTGCAATTGTGTTTTCACTTTGTATGCTACACACGCATGCCACAGTGGCCAAAGTAACTGTGGGGCTAAACTGCCTGCTCAGCCCTATCTGACACTTGCAAATTCATTCCTGGTCTGGAAGCACAGGGAGCCACAGAGGCTGCAAGCCCCAGCAGCCGCAAGCTGCACTTGTCACGAATTTTCTCAGTCTCCTACTGCCTCCCACTGAGGAGCTCCAATGGAGCTGACAACAATAATGCCAAGTTCAGCCAAAGTCTCACGGAAACACCATGCAGCACTCTTCCAGAAACACGTTACAGTGCTTTCACGAGGAATACTGTGAAATTTCACTTCTTTGGAAAAATGTTAAGTTTAGATAGGTTGTGATTCAGAATTCATTTTTGTCCCACAAGCCTCCAAAGCGATTATGGAAATCAAATTCTCAGTGAGCTTTAATGCAAATAAGCTTATCTCCAACACTTCCTAAATGTCACTTATTTCCTTTGACAAATATCCACAGCAGTGACCACTGCAGAAGAAGAGATGGTGCCGCATCTACTACAAGAGAATCTGAAAAATGCCCTTGTCCTGATGAAGGAGAAAGCTCTAAACTTTTTGGGGAAAAAAAAGAATAAAGCCTGTGGCAGTTGAGACTCATTATCACCAACAAACAGCCCCAAATGGCTGTTTTCAAGGTTCCTGGCTGACTCAGCTGTCAAAACCAGACATCCTAATCAATGTTTGTAAGAGCATTTACACATAGTGGGGCTTCATCCAAATCAAGAGTCCAGCTCTTTGTAATTAAATAGAACTATCCATGACATGAAATATAACAAAACAAAGGAAACCCCAAAACTATAGTATCATCTTATTTAAGGAAATGTTCTGGGTCAGTCAGACCTATAACATGAAAATATTGTTCCCCAAAACTTCATTTGCTAGGAACTATTCTGGAAAAGGATGGGGAGGAGAGAAGGTAATTGAAGAGGAACAAAGAAATAAGTTCTGTTTGAATCCAAAATTTAATTTAACAACTGGGAGATTCTAAGGGATAAATGGTAAAGGCAACTGGAATTGCATTAAAAATTGCTATTTTCTTTTTTATAGGGTTTGGAAAACAAATGCAAAATAATAATTTACCTGAGGGGGGGAGGGTTTCTCCTCCTTTTTTGGAAGAGATATTTTGAGATGCTGAGTGGCCACAAGTCTTATTTAAACAGTTTTAGACTTTCAGAACTGGTCCATCACAGAAACAGGAAGATACTATTGTATCTCTCCATTACACAATCCAGGAAATAAGAGAGGGCTCCTGTTCCCTCGTGGATGCAGAAGCAAAGCCAGCCCCAGCTGCCCACCGAGTTTGCTTTGCCTTGGCCATAACACCTCTATTTGCTATATTCCCCTCTGAAAGAGATGTGGAGCATGGAGGAGCCCATTCAAGCCACATTTATTAAACACAAGTCAAAGAATTAAAAAATTCTCACTTATCTTCAGCTGGAAATTAATCTGTGGGTTGCAGGGGATGGCTGTGCTGTCTGTTAATAGCTAATGGACAGAGCCCTGGAAGGCATCATCAGGAATCTATGAGCTCGACACTCACCCTGTTGTACCACGGCATGACAGCCCAACCCCTCCTTCCCCATGCTACCAGCAAGACATTAATTCCTGGTGGAACAACAAGCCTATCAAGTAATCATGACAAAAAGCATTAATGACCTTGCCTTTCCTCATGCCAAGGCGTTCTTAATGCTTATAACCACTGCAAGTGATCGACACAGCTATAAACACAAGCAAGAAAACCCCAGTCAAGTGAATATCACTCCGTTATTCCAGATTTTCTGACAGCATCCCATTATGTCAGATTGCATTGGGTAAGGTCATATAATCCATCATAACCTGACTTAATGAGGCAATTAAAAACAAATGCATTTCATGGACAAACGGCTTGCTATACAGCCCTTCCATGATTCCATTTGGCTTCACGTTTTCTTAGGGGTGAAGAGTCCAAGACAAACTAAAAGGAGTTATTTATTTAACTTCCTTTCAAATACATGAAGCATAAAAGTGATATTCTCCTTCAAACAACAGGTGAATAGCTGTGTACCTGAGAGGGGGTGACAGCAGAAAAGCTTCCTCAGGCTGAACAGACAGCAGGGAGCGGGGAGGCAGGGGGGTGGGATAA
>VZRU01020545.1:51105-65942 GCA_013398155.1 Pedionomus torquatus | reverse complement strand
AAAAAAAAAAAAAAAAAAAAAAAAAACAAAACAAAGAGCACATTGGATCTGGCTCCTTTGTCCTACCAGTATCTGGTAGACTCAAGTGAAGAAGTGAAGCGCCCCTCATAGCCTGGGCCATTTGGATAAGCACAAGCAGCAGCACAACTGCTCATCTTGTCCAAAACACCAGAAGTTATGTTTCAGGCAATTACTAGGGGAAGATTTAATTTGTCACCGGGGAATATGCAGCCCCCAGGTAGATCTATCAACATCAGTGAGGCACGCCAGCAGAGGAGCACCCAGGGGGGCACACGTACCTCTTCAGCTTCGTTACCCATTTCTGCGCTGCCATGTAATCACTGGTGAGAACTCCTGGCTCTCTTGGTCTCATTTTCCTAGGTCGATTACTGATATCAGAGGTGACACTAATGCACTGCTCTCACGAGTAAAATTTAAGGGCGCAACTCTCTGGAGAGATCCCTGGGTCCTTCCTCATCTTGAGCATTGAAAGGATAAAACCTGGCACACCCAGCAGCTGCAGCAACACAGATACAGACCCTAAAGAGATCCCAGGACACACGCAGAATTTGCACCTATACAATATGGACAACTAAAGGTCCCACAAATAGAGCTTATACATTCCCACAGCTAATACCCACTCTCTGAAATATGAACTGGACATTTCTGTGCTGACACAGACCAGGAACAAACTGTTTTGCTTTTTTAAAGCCGAGGCATCTTTTTTAAAGCTCCTAGCACTGGTCATTTTTTATTTCTGAATCAGAGGTCACCTAGACAACAGCTGGCCAAAACCAGATTCATGGCAAGAGGTTGTTTTGGCCAAGAATTAAGGGGCAGTACATGCTGCTTCACCACAAATAAAGAACACTTTTAGAGGGAGAAGTGGTGGATTTGTTCATCTTGTGGAAGAGACAAGCACTTTGTAATGAATAAAATAAAATAAAATAAAATAAAATAAAATAAAAATAAGTTTTGAGTTTTGTTCACCAGCTCTGGGAGACGGAAGAGATGAAAAGAAAACCTCGTTCCCCTCCTGTTGCCTGACCAAGGCTGTTTGTCCACCTGCCACGAACCACCAGTCATGAGGAGGGTGGAAGGTCAGTCCGCGCCTTCTCCCTGCCAAAGATGGGAGGAGCTGAAGCTTTGCACAGGGAGCTATATATTTATATGGATGTATATGAAATGGGCCAGGGCAGTCACATATGCAGTGCCCAGGCACTATTAGCAGAACAAACCAGGGAAGAAATGTATTCCTGTTTCCTAACAAAGTAGTTACCACACTCATTTTGCCCAAGAAAACTACGCAAATTCAAATAAGCAAGAATCCCTGAGTCCTCAGATATCTTCACAGCTACTGAATTCAGTGACCTGAAAACCACCGCTTACTCAATGGAGAAATAGGATTTCTATTAATAAGTGTATCAGCAAATGAATATTTAATGTTTTCTGTACGTATCAATGTTCAGGGCTTGAAATATTTAAGAAATAAAACTTGTCAGAAATTGTAGTAGCCATGAGATAATTACATCTCTAGGGTATTTTGATGCACAAAGGGCAGACAAGTGTTTGTATCGTCTCAAGATTGTGATTATATCATGATTATAACATCACATAGAAATAGGTTATTGCCAGTAAAAAAAAATAAAATAAAATCCCTACATGGTGACCACTCCATAGCTTTCTTTGGCTCAAAATAATAGTATGTTCTTTCATTATCAAAAACAGTAACTGATGCACATCACCTTACTAAACAATGTTGTCATTGAAACCGACACAATATTTTTATTAGAAGCTGCTTTCCACAGTTTAATACAGTCTTTAACATACAAGACATTCTCAGCGTAAAACATGCTCTCGTGTATGCTCTCGAACGCAGAGCCAGTTATAGTTCTAGTCAGAAGAAAAGCATTTATAAAGTGTTTCTTTTTGTCCTTTCTGATATTTCTGAATCAAAATAAATGTCTCCCGTCAGCAAAATGCTAACATATGGGCTTTAGGAAGCATTCAGCCACGCTTAAGTACTTTGATGAACCAGGACCTAAGACATTTTTTAGATACCGTAAGCCTAATTCTGCCCTCCTTTTCTGCTGGTGTCAATCTAGACTAACCTCATCCCCTTCAATGCAGCTAAATCCAGACTGACACCAGTGTGGTCAGATCCAACCTCACGTTCTTTTAAAGACTTTCTCACTGCAGAACCCAAATAAAATTTGTTGCTAGGGCAAACATCTCCCTTGAAACTCCTGGTGTGGCAAAGTCCTACCCTGCAGGTCCAAGGTCTGATCAGGGCTGCAAGCTGGAGAACATCAGAAGACATCACACGTGTGGGTTTACCAGTGCAGTTGGCTATTGGAAAATATTTCATTTTTTAGGACTGCCACCAAGTTGAGCCATAGAGGAAGCTTATTTTTATGCAAGGGGAGGGCATCAATGCCAATACAGATGGCAAAGCTTTGCCAAGCCTGTATTCGTAGTGTATCTAGAGGGAAAGGGTCTGCACATAGGGTGGCAAGGTACCCTTTGCTCCTCCTTTTGCTCACCCAGGTCTTCGTCAGCACACGATCAGCCATCCCATGCCAGAGGAGATCAATATGATCAACATCAACATCAACACCACAAGCAGCAGGGATAACTGTTAAAGAGGAACAGAGCTAAGATTTCCAGGAGTGTTTCTCCCTACCCTTATAAATAAATGACTTACTGGCTGTTTGACCAGCAAATTGGTACTTCTCATCCCTTTCAGGGCGATTTTCACCAATCCTCTGACGAGTCATAAGTAACACTCTGAGCAGAAGAGGAAAGATTTACAGGAGCTGTGTAGAAAAAGGCAAACAAACAAAGCATTTACAGCTTCCTATAGCAGCATAACAGATTGCAAGTAGCTAGAGAGAACACCCCTGAGATGGTTTGGAGACCACTATGTTGTTTTTCAAAACCAAGAGACTGGGACAAGTCATCCTAGAAGATAAGATTCTAATCTCAATGGGTTTTTACCTAAATAAACAAAGCTGGAATACAGGAATTTTGCAGATGGACAAAACAACTGCTTTGTCCCTCTCAGGTCAGCCCTGTTCCTTTACATTTAATTCAGGATAAGTTCTCAAGAGCATTTTGTGCAGAAAAGAATAATTTTAAAAATACCTTGACAAAACAATGAGCACAAACTGCAGTACCACATTTTTTTGTGAGAAAGCACCACAGAAAAAATATTCTCTCTCAAAGCTAATTTGTATAGGAAGGCCATAAAATGACCTGGGTTCTCAAAAAAATACGTAAAACCTTCCTTTCTCTACCCCACTTTTGCAGTTTGCTCGGTGCTAAAGTTGAGCAAACAAGCTGGGGGCTAATCCTGCAAGATGCTGAGCGGCTCCCGTGACACACCAAGCATTTCATTTTAAGACCTCACACCCTTAATTAATGATTAATTAGGACAGTGAAGTGCTCTGCCCTCTCCAATGAAGTGTAGAGAGTCCAGCTGAGTTTCAGCTGAACAACTGATATGCTCAACCTGCTGGAAAAACAGGCCTTGTGTAGAACAGGCTCAGATCATAATTTAGCAAGGCACCATCGTGCCAGGACACAGGGAACCCGATCTGCTGGCAGCCAGGCTGGCCCCAAGCAGAGCTTCTCTGTGCTCAGAAACCCATGTTCAAATGCTGTCACTGCCTGTACCCCAGCCTTGACCACTCCAGACAGATTGCACATAAAAACCACATAGAAAAACAGAACGGAGTGCAAGAATATTAAAACTATAAACTGCATGATGAAAGCCTTATGAAGTGCATATTTAAGAGCGGTTTTATTAATTCAGCCCCTGACTGCATAACTATGAAGGCACACATTTTTAATTGTAGTATATGTACTATTTTTAACTGAAGATCTCTTCTTCTTTCCCTTTAGTGGTTTAATAGTGATAACTAGTCAAGCAGCCCTTCCACACACTAATGAAACCACACAGCCAGGGGCTTCTCTGTACCCAATTCTCCTTACCCCAATGAAAGCTGGCTCTAAATCCAGGGTCCCACGATCTCCATGGCACTGTGTTCTCTATAGGATTAATTGCCACAGCATCCAAGTGCTCCACAACTACTAAGGAACTGATCTTCACAACCCTCCTCAGAAGTGAGGATGGGGTTTCTGCTCTCCTACACCAGGGTCACAGTGTACACAGCCACCAACAGCCTGAGATGCTTCCTTTCAACATCCCATTTCAACATTTGAGGAAAGAAATAAAAGTTGAACCTCACCCTTCTTCTGGCTAACAGCTTGCAAGCCAGCAGAAAGCTGCCGCATGGAGAACAGAGCAGGTTCAGAGATCTTGCACTTGAGCAACACGGAGACCATACGCTTCAAGAAATCTTGGCTCAGTGCATGCAACTAAACAAGTATCTTTTTCTCTGATGAAATATAGGCCAACACGTTCCCCTTACTCTTTTCCCCAAGAGGCAAAAAGCATTAATTCAGTAATTTCATTAATTCAGACTTTACATATCAAAGTGAATTGCTCTGGGTTTGTTTCTGGATGGGACTGAAGATGCTGCAAACACCAGAGCCCATTGGGACAGGACATCTGAGCCCCAGTGTGAGTCCAAATGCCCACTGACTGCTTGAAGATGGTAAAGGCTGCTCAGGTGCAGGTCAACCTGGTGGGAATCCTAAGCAGAGGGGACATTAAGGGAACCACCCATTAAAAAGAGTGCAAATGCAAGTTCATTCCATTCTGTTCTCCTTTGTATGGTACACTTTTTTTATGATAATGTCAAGTAATGACATGCTACAGGCTGCTTGTGCCCTGCTATACAGTGAAAGAATATCTGTCAGCTCCTGTAGAGGTCCACAATACTGTCTAGTTTCCTATCTCTGTGGAAGTAATGCAAGAGTAAATGCACACCCTACCACCCCTTCCTCTCCTCACAAATCATGGCTCCCTGTGTGTAGGGAGATCCTGTCCAAGGAAAAGCTCTACTGCTCCTCGGCTGGGCCCAATGGGATGAGGGAAACTCAGCAGATCAAAATATTACGGGAAGACACACAGGCAGATCTAGAAAGAAGCAAAATCCAAGCACAGGAGACTTATCTATCACAGAAAGCATTTCAAATATTAAAAAAAAAATAAAAACCAAACCAACCCATCACACCTGTGTATCATCAACAATAGGCTCCTTGTCCCTGCTCCACAGTGCCAGCACTGCTCAAAACTTGGACAGGACAAGAAACAGGAAAGGACGAAAAAGACTCAGGAACAAGGCAGCTGCTTAGAAAGAGAGAAAACCCCATTTCCTCCAGGAGACATAATTTCCTTCTTGTCTGCATGAGGGAGAAACCGCAGCCACGTTGCCTGTGTTACATGAAACTAAGACTTTGCTAAGACTGGTATGAGCCCAAAGCTGTGGCTGCCCAGCATTGGACCTGCTTGCAGGGAACAGCACTGCATGAGCTCTTTGCAGTGTCCCCAGAACTGTATGCAATCCCAAAAGCCCTCTTGGTTTTTGTAGTTCTCTTTCTACCACATTTGGGATGTGCAGATCTTCTGCAGCGATGCAGTGCTCAACCTCTTTGCGTTCAAAGCTCCAATAGCTAAAATATTGCAAACCTGGAAACAGCACCACCCTAGGACCCCATATTCAAGGCTGTGTGTTCAAATCCTCACTGTTGTCTTTCTGAATGGTTATTCACCCGCTTGCTGCACCTTGCACTGGGGGATTTTCTATCCTACAAGAGTAACTAAAATTTAATAAACATACATTTATCCCACCCTAGGGACAAAACCCATTTGAATTCATCCTTAGACCAACACCATACAATAGTGGGGGAGAAAACAGAGGTCCTTGCAGAATAGTCTTGTGGACAGTGCACTCACTTTGGCTGTGAGAAAGTGAGTTTTAAGCCTGTGCCCTGACACACTTTAGTGCAGTAAACTGAACATGGATTTCATGCAGATAATACACAGTTCCTATGACATGTTTTCAAGCATTTCAGACTCCTGCCATCTTGCTTTGACCAGTAATTTCACTCAGGAAGAGACACACACTTGAGCATCTCTGCTCCCAGGCTTTACCACATCACCATCGTGCACTCTGCCATTCACTCTCACAGAACACAGCAAGGGGTAAAAATACAGCCAAAGGGACATGGTGCAAAAACCCATTGGAAAGAAGAGCTGAGAGACAGAAAGCAGAAAGAAAACCTCAAAACCCAAAAAGATGCTATAGAGTATAAAGCTGACCATAAAACTGGAAAAAAAAAATAAGCTATAAAGACTACGTTGAAATGATCACTTTGTTCTAAGCTCCCTCATCTGAATTTCCCAGCTTCACACAGGGAACAAGAAGCCCTAGACTGCAGAGCTGAACTGAGAGGATATTTCACACTGCAAGAGAGGATTTTTCAAAAAACACTGGGAGGGAAGGAAAAGGAAAAAAAAAAAAGTTGGTTTGGGAGAAGTAATTAAGCATTTTCCATCAAACTTGACATTTGGCACCTGTTCAGGTGTCTGCTGAGACTTTGTTTCCAGCTAATATGTACAACATAATGTGATCTAGCCTTTAGCTAAATAACTCACAAGAGCCCAAATTCGGGGAGGTAGACAGGGATGTTAAGGGGTGGGATGGAGATGGACAGCATCTTATTTGCTATGCTTGTAGAAGTGATGCAGGGTATCTTGTTGCATTGCAGCACGTGCCGTACAGACATGCCAGAGAAGTAGTTACAGCCACAGCTGAACTGGATTTGGCCCTGGCTAAATAGCACAGCCACGAGTGCACACAGAGCTGACAATATGATTATGTATAAAAGTCTCAGGAAGTCTTTCTCTGCTACTGGGATGTTTGTGCTTCTATGACATGCTTGAAGCAAAAGAATTGGTCTCACAGCTGATTGCATACATCTGTACTTAAGTGCACAGTTCTGTTTGCTGTGGGAAGCCCAACCTTTTCCACGTTCTAGCACTGAACTTTGCAAACCCAAGGAAACACAAATTAAGAACTCTTCCAGACCTGTGACAGAAAGAAAGCAAGCTGGTTACTTCCAAGTCCTCTAGGAAAGCATGAGTGTTATCCCCCCACCATAAGACATGACCTTCCTTATGTTCTCAGTTCAGGAGGTGGACCTGACCCCACTGCATCAGCAGCAAGCGTTGCCTGTTTGCTGCAGTGGTCCCAAACCTCTCCCAGCTACAGCCCAGCAGGTACTTCTTGCAGAGGTCATGGCTTCCCACAGGAAGATGAGCAGGTGGGTTTGGGTGCAAAAATAGTGATACAGTCATGTTATGACCTCATGAAAATGAAGAATAATTACCAGTCAAGAAGACTGCAATTAAGACTCTTGCCATGAGGAATAGAGGTGATCCCTTAGAAGTCACCTTCCTTGGTGATTCACAGGAGACATGTCCAGAGCAGAGCCCGGTGCTCCAGGCTTACTAAGCCAAGATATAAATTGACTGCCACCCTCAGCGCTCCTGATTTGTGTGATGGAGATGCAGGACCACACAGCCCTTTACGACTTCAGCCGTAATCACAGCCCTTGCTCCATTTACTGCATCTGCTGCCTGTGCCCTGTCCGGGCCACCAGCTTTGCAGCCAGCTGTTCCTCATCAGCCACATGATCACAGCAGGGAGGTAATGAGGCATCCCACATACCCCTTTCCAGGCTGTGGGGTGCATGTCCCTCAACACAGAGATAGCTAATTAGAGCAGTTATCCTTAATCTTTGCCTCCCTCCCTGCTCACGCCAACAAATTGTGCCATCCATATTTCTGACTCCAGTTATCCACAAATACCAGGACTTCAGGAGTGGGACAAAAGCATTTTTGGTAGCCCATGACTACATAAAAACCACAGACTTAAGACAGATGCAAGGCACAAGTGCCCAAAACAGAAACCCATCTCACAGCAACAGTATTCACCAGTGACTAAGATGTGAAGGAGAAAGGAATAAACTGATAAAAGGGAGAAGTGCAGGATTTGCTCCAAGGTGCTTGCTGCAGGCTAAGTGACGATATCTGCCCCAAGCCCTCCTGAAAGTGTCTTTCATCTGGGTTTCTGTTAAATGCGTGATTCTATTTACATACATCCAACTAATTCAATCAAAACTTAACTCTAAATTGGTCCTCAAGGGAATCCTCGAAAACACTTTTTATCTTTGTGCAGAAATTAACATTGGGAGGAAAACTGGGTTGGAGAACTGTTTCTCAGCAGTTCAAAAATATTATATAAATTGCACGCAGCAAAACCCACCTTGGCTTCAGGCAGGGACACAGCTCAGCACATGAATGACTAAGTACCAGGGAGGGAAGGGCAAATGCTCTGGTTACATGGAGGTCTACTGAGGTGACAAGTGGTAATGGACATGTTCATAACTAGTGAGCTACTTTTCCAGAGGGGCCTAGGCAACACATCTCTCCTGGCTTCCAAGACAACTTTCTGTCTCTTCACTGTTTTCCTCTTCCCAAGTGGTGCTAAGCTTCCCCAACTCTTCTCAAAGCCAAAGCACAGGGGGTAGTATTTTCCCTTTATAGATGGCACGCTAAATCACACTAAAAACATCCTCCCCTGGTCTCTCATTTTTCTTTCTTTTAACACCAAACTAAACTTCAGCATGCAAGAACTCTACTGGGCTGGCAACATGGACAGATAAAGTCTATCCTACAGAACATGTGGAGGCGGCAACAGCAAGATAAACCCTTGGTGCACCATTTGACATAGCAAACACTGGTCTCCAGCACCAAAATCCTGCTCCCACTCCATCCTTTGCCTCTCCTAACACTATGCAGAGTTATCGCATATGGATTTTTCCATGAAGGAACAAATGGAAACCAGCTCATCACTTCACACAAACCACCCAACAGCCATGTTACGGTGAGGACCTTTTCCTGCAAATAAGCCAGCAACCCAGAAAACCCTTTGAAACAATGAGTACAGCATTTAATTATTGTCACATGTTAGACCACTGGCAATTTATGATGTAGATTTCCTCTACTTTTATAGATATATCTTTAGTATGTCAGTTTACCTTCACAAAGGACAACCTCCAGGCCACAGGATAATTTTTAGACTAACTTTGTATAGCAACAGCCATATTTCCAATGAAAAGAATACAGGGGAATTAATGCTAGAAAGGTCTCAGCCAAAATAAGGCTGACGTGCTGAGCACTGCTGTATCTGTACCAGCTGGAAAACCTCTTAACAGAAAGAAAATTTAGTAACAGAAAGGAAAGACAATTCTGGATGAGCACAATTTACATGGGGGAAAAATACATCTGCTTTTTTTCCAGACAAGAGTAGCACAGGCTATTCTTTCTAAGGTGCTGATGGAAACTGCTATTAACTTGACACAAATTCCCCCTTTTCTCCAGTTCCTCCTAAGAAAAGTCACCAACTAAGAAGAATTTGACGTCCAAACAACAGGCTTTACACTAACCTTAATCCTCTATGGAGTAATTCAGCAAATGTCCAACACTTTGAAATTAACTGAACTTTACCATTGACTCTCACTGTCAGAGAGAGGGAAGCACGGCCACGACCAGTTCCAGGAGGCTGGCTGAGGTGGAGAGGGTGGCAAAAGCAACAGAATAAAAAAACAAAAATTTCAAGAAATCCTGAACTTATTCACTTATTCCAAAACCAACTCATGCTTCACAGTGGCCAACAAAGGTCACGTGGCATCAGCCACATTGACTCAGACTCAGGCTGCATCTCACTTGCCATACGGTCTTCAGCAGTGGGCACAAGAGGACATCCAGCAAAGTCCAAGGACAGGGCAAACATATGACACCTTCAATCAGTCTCACAGGCTTCAAATGTCTTCAGGCTCAGAAGAAACCAGAGCAGATCTTGATCAGCACATCTCTTTACCAGGCTCTTGTAGGTGTATGGAAAGGAAGTCCGTGGAAGTCTATACAAACCTGCATTTATGACATCCTTTGGAAAAGAGCTCTATAGTTTTACTGTGAGCCACCTCTTTTTGTTTATAGAATTTGGCCATTACCATCATACAGCAATCACTCATCGAGGTGGGATATTCTGAAATGGCCTTAAGCAAGAGTGGTTATGAAACAGTAGTCAGAGTCAAGTAAAATTTGCAATGCTGAAATTCTAAAGGAAAAGATGACTGCATTTAATGAAGTACAACCATCTTGCTATTACCATTAAATTGTCATTGCATCTCTTTCAAAGTTAGGCTGATACAAAACAGCTGACTGCTTCGGAAAAAAGTACCATACGATGGAATTTTGGGACTGAAACCTTATAATGCACAATTTCAGGTCATTAGCTAAATGGAAGCATATTGAAACCCTTAATCAGTAGGAATAAGTGCAATAAAGACAAATTGTAACAGATCTTGTCAGTTGGATCCAAACAAAATACAATAAACTCAATATAGTAAGTCTGCAGTGGTGGCTACTGTGGGGAACTAAACAAATAATATTAGAATGGCAAGCGTCTTGGAGGCACAGGTCACACTAAGAACTTCTGCTTGCTTTAACAAGCATAGAAAGAAACTAAAAAAAAAGCACACATTCTCAGAACTTCCTTATATCATCTCTACCGTAATCTTAACCACATACTTGCTACCAAGTACTCCAAACAGAGCAACCACAATCTGCTCACTCCTGTTCACAAGTACCTAGATCTTCTTGGTACATTGTTTGTTTGCAACGATGAACATACAAGCCAAATTTTAACGGTCTTCTGTGATACCTCGGGATTCTAAGGGAAACCAGCAACTTAGCAGGATCACACCAAGAGTAACACTTCACTGCNGAACTAAACAAATAATATTAGAATGGCAAGCGGCTTGGAGGCACAGGTCCTGTGTGTGGCCAAGGCTGAAACACCCCAAAAACCTTCAGCTTCCCAAAACAGTAACTTTTCGAATCAGTAAAAAGAAGTATGTTGTTCCTCTCCTTTTTCAGGATGATAGCAGCCACTAAAGTGGAGTATGAAGCACGTGCACAGCCCCACCACAGAGAATGAGGTTAATGGGACATCTGTAGCAGCAGTTGAGCACATCAGCCTTTCCAGATGGGAAGAACCACCAGAGTGCATCAATGCTCTGCACTCCTCTCATGTCGCAAAAACACAGAGGAGCACTCACCTCATTAGTTTCAGAACCCGTGAAAGACAAGAAACTGTTTTATTAATTTTCTATCTGTGCTCAAAGCAAAGCGGACAAGTCCATCTACTGATCATAGCAGTGCCAGCACAATTTCCCCAACAGCATGGCACCAGCTTGCCTTTGTACCTTTATCTGCCCTGGAAGAACCTTATCTGGGTGCAAGAAGAAAGTTTACGTTCCGTGTGAAGTCCCTCATGTTCAGCCTGCTAGGAAGGTCAATAAGAGATCTAGTGACTGCCCCAATCTACTTCTGAGCTAAAATTGTCAAATAAGCTGCCAAGACAGCATCCTTTAACAGGAACCTGTGAGCTAGAGGTGAAGGCACTCATCCCAGCACACGTCATGATGAATAGCCTTGCTTATGCCATCAGTTATCCACCATCAGTGACCCAGTGACACCAGGGGCTTCGTTGGCAAATAGGAAGTGTTTGGTCTGTGACAACACAGAGGTTCCTGGACCTACAAAGATTTAATTATGTAGGCTAACTTGCTGAAAGCAGCATCTGTCCGTCACTCATTCCTCTTTTGTGTTAAAGCTTTTTTCAGCTTTGGTTCCTCTGTGTTCATTCTGCACCAATCTTCCCATGCTTTCAGCAGTCCCCAAGGAACAACCAATAGAAGAAGTGGCAGAAGGTTCAAACCACCAGAATTAGGCATTTGCTTAGATGCCTTAAATCACTCTCCCAAAGATCACACTCCCCTTCATTAACATGAGAGCAATTCCAGAGTGACACAGCACCAAGTTGCTTACACAAACAAGAGAGGCTGGATGAAATCAACATTGCCTGCTCCGGGAGACCTTCCAACAGGTTGGTAATTATGGCTGTATTTATCAGGAGTAGTTTGGTTTTGCTTTGGTTTGTTTGTTCACTATTCTCACGGAGATTTGGAACATCTAGTCCTTTCTCAAAAAAGACTTTTTGTCCATCAACAATAATTAGTCTTTATTAAAATGCAGGAGCTATATTAAGTACCTTCTGTGGAAAGGCCCAAAACTGAGAATGAGATTAAGATGCCTTCACCACCAATGAAGGAAAAGGACCCCTGAAAGTCCTCTATTAGCTCTTACAACAGATGTGTCCTTAAGTGTACCCCATTTCTGCAGCTACTGACTTTTTTAGGACTCCAATTAGGACTAGACACAGCTAGATCATGCAACCAATATATAAGCACTTTGTGTCATTCCAGAAACCTTGGTTTCAATCAATATAAACTGTGATTAGGGTGTCTATCAGACATTGCTACTTGTGTCTGATACCATCTTGTAAATCTGTACATTGGTGGTGTTAAATCAGCTGGGAGATTGTGCAGAGCACTTGCCACCGTGATTTTTGAATGCAGCAGAGCAGAACGTGAGCCTCACAGCTGGCCTGAAGGAAACTGGTGAATAACGTCGCTGACATCTCTTTGTGCTTAGCATCGCTTCCCTCCCCTCTCCCCTTCTTGATGGCCTTTCCTTGTACCTGTAGGGCTTCTTGATGCCCATGCCCAGCCCAGCAGCTGGTGCCCCATCACTTTCCGGTCACTTCGAATGGGAAAGGGCTCCCAGGTTGAACTTTAGCAATGTGTATTCCCCTTTTTAATGTGACACCCTCCCAGAGGAGCTTCTTTCAGGCAATAGTGCACATCCTTCTCCCTGTAAGTTAAAAACTTCAACCAGAAAATCTACATATCTCATTTGGTCTTTGCACTTTGTGCCTGCATCCTGCAGGAATTTAATACTGAGCCTCAAGGGTTTCCTAATCATCTTACTTGTACAGTAAATAATATTCTTGGCACACATTAAGGTGAAATGCCCAGATGCTGCAGCTCACCTCTTTAATGGTGATCATTCTTAGATTCCCAATGAGCTATTTGTAAGATACAATGCTCCCTTGGATGACCACCAATCTGTTCCAGGCAGCAATTCCTATGGAGTTGCTTTAGCACTCAAACAGCTGGCACTGCACTAAGGACAAAGGAAAACCAGCCTTTATTTTTAAAACTAAATCACTCCTCTTCCACTGTCAAATACACATCTTATGAAATATATAAAGCTCATGTGAAGGTCTAGAAGAGACAGCAGTCATATTATTTTACTCAATCCAACTTCTATCTGAACACATATCTTGGAGAACACAGCACCGGTCTCAATCTAACAAGGCAGGCAAGAAGAAAGAGTTGTGCTTTGGCTGTCTCTTCAGACAAGTTAGTTGCTTGGTATACAAATGGTATACAAATAAAGGAAATAAAAATCATTGATACTTACCTTTTTTTTTAGTTTTAGGAGGCATAGGAGTAAAAAGATAGTGCCATTATGTTTTAGAGGGTCAATTAAACCAACTTGAAAAAGGGAAAAAAATCAAATTGAGACATTCTTTTTGGCAGTTTCCCTTTCCGTTTGCTGTTTGTCGCTGCACAAATCCCTGCTTTTGAGCCTCTCTGCTCTCCCATCCCCTCCTTCCCAGTACAAGTTACTAACCCCACACCCAGCATATGCCACGCAATGCCGCTGCTCTGCAGCTGGGTGTGGGAAAGCTGGCTCTGCCGCTTCACATGTTGGGAAACCTTTTCTCTTCGAGGATGTCTATTTCATCTTAAAAATGTGTTCCAATTGAATTCCTTGGGAAGTGACCAGCAAAGCGACCAGGAAAGCAGCAGCTCACATGCCCAGTCCGCTGCACTCCTCCATACGTTGTTCCCCTGAGCTAAAATACGGCTCCTCCCCAGTGCCCACCTTCCTGGGAACAGACCCCCCCTGCAGTTAACTGTCCACCCTTCACATACCCTTTCCTTAAAGTTTCAAATTCAAACACTGCTCTGGCCACATGCAGATGACCTCTTATTACTGGGAGAGTTTACAGACCACAGTTCCAACTCTCTGAGCTCCCCTCTCCCACCACTGCACTTATTCAGACAGTTACATTCCCCTCCTTTGAGTAAAGTCATCCTATTGCTATTGTATCAATATTGAGACCCTCTCACTTCCATACTATACATCCATTGTAGCTATTATTTGTATGTTTATGCTTTCCTGTGGGTATAGTTACCTGATACTATTATCCGTGTAGTTCGTTATACCTTCCTAAGGGTATACTTACTTTGCCAGCTGTATTTAAATCATCTTCCATAGCTATAGTTACATTGTCTGATTCATATAAATAGCGTGGTTATGCCATACAATCAGCAGGCAGCACTTTCAGTGCTGCAATTATTTATACAGCGCTAGGATCCCACCAGTATAAATGCCTCACTCAAAGGCTGAGTTACATTGCTCTATGTATAAATAATTGGTGGGAAGGTGGCTCTGGATAACATAAATCCTATAGCAGCACAGTGTGGAGATAGGAGACAGCAGAAAGCAGGACGCTGTGCATGCACCTCCACAAGAGATGTGTGGACTTCAGAGCTCCATATTTCTCAAAATTTCATTTTCCAGAAGCAAAATTTATCGCTTTGTTCAGTATAAAAATTTTCCAGGTGAACCGCTGCATCCACCTAAAGGACTTGTACTATTTCCATCACTGCAATTTCTCTATGTCAAGTCTCATAAGACAAAACCCACTAAAACACAAGCCTAACTAGAGGCAATGAGGTACGGTGTGACAGCAAACCAACGCTACCAGCCTCAAGGATGAGGAGTTTCACCGCTACTGTATTAACAATTCACCAACAGAAATTATGTTGATGTTGCAGGTTAACACACCGCAGATGAGATCAAAGGTCCACCTAGCTCATCA
>VZRU01020545.1:35151-51062 GCA_013398155.1 Pedionomus torquatus | reverse complement strand
CATGTAACCAAAAAGCATTACAAAAAAAAAAAAAAAAAAAAGAAAACTGGACAAACTGGTCTCCACCTCTGCCTTCAGCCCCAGTCATTCCTCCACAGCATATATTCATAAATCCACCCCAATTAACATCTGCTTTGCAAAGTTGTAGGAGGGAGCTGTACTTGCATAGATGCTTGGGATACGAGGACAGCACTGGACTCCACCAGCAACTGCTTTCTCATTATTTTCTGTAGGCACCAAGCTCTTCTTGACTTCCATGGGGAAGATTATACTGAGCAACACCTGCTGCTCTGTCAGAAACATTTTCCACTAATACGTATCACTGTCCTTTCTGACAATGTTCAGATCCATGTGCATCCCAAGAATTGGCAGAAGGGATTACTACAGCAAGCAAAGCCAGTATCTCTGCAGAGATTTGATAGTTTGACAGGGAAGCATCTGAGTGAAAAACATACAGGAGTTCAATGTCATGGCTCTCAGGAGAGAGACTTCAACATTCCACTTAATTACACATGAAACAGTTTGGAGGTGGCATCCTTGGAGCAGAAGCAGGAAGAAACTCTCTATCAGCCTACAAAAGGGTTCAATTCCACCTTCATGATGCCACCAGTGGGGTACTTGGCACCAGGGAAGAGTATTTGCAGCCCTCCCGTGCATAGGCAAAAAGAGAATCCTCCTTCAAATAGCAACAGGAGTAAGAAAAACCCATCACTTATGTACAACTGTAAAATTCAGGTACTAACCAAACATCTAATACTCATAGTTTCACTGCATCTTTCCACTGAAACATCCCCAGAGACAGATCATATCATATCACATACTGCAGCAGATGAGATTTTTTTTTTTAGTATTTCTTTTACCATGCAGGATCTCCCTTTTCTGGTACCTTCTGCCTGTATGAGACTTTCTATTAGAGGATCTCAAAGCAAAGTAACAAACCTTTATAATATTAAATAAAACTGTAAAATTAAGTCTTTGTAAAATAGAGCATCTCAAGAAAACATCAAATTACGAAATAGTCATAAATTATGATACACTTTATATTTGAGCAACATCAGTGTGATTAGTCCAGGCTCATCAGGTTTAATTCACAACTCAGAGTAACTGTAGCTCCAGTATTTAATTTTAAGCACTAAACAAGGGGGTTTACTGTGTTATTGGCAGAAAAGACATATCTAAGTCTTAAGGAACATTTGAAGCGTTCCTCTTCACCTGTCATACTGTACCCTCAAAATCTGACTAAGGAATTAAAGCCAGAAAGAAGAAAAAGGTGAATGGAAATTCCATACACTTTTTTTACTTTTTTTTTTTTTTCTTTTAACTGTGAAAAAGTTACATCTCTTTGGAGCTAGTTTGTACCTCTATTTTGAGCCTATATAGAAGTGCTGGAAACAGTAGAAGAAAATGCCTTTCACTGCAGCCATTCTGTACATAGTCTTCTGCTACTTCAAATCATAACGGCCAAGGCACCATTTGATAACCGGTGGAAAAGTCTCCTCTACCACAGACCATTACTTTTTGCTGGGTTGTCTTTACACTGAGCTCAGCAGCATGTAATTTCCTGAAAAATATCATTCAGAAAAGCTTTCAATCATGATCTGAGGGTATCGAGAGATGGTAACTCCACTCTATTCTTTACCTCCTTAGTCTCAATGATTATTTAAAATTACTCTTTAAAACATTCATTGCCCTTCTGCTGTAGATTCATCTGGCTCCATCTTTCAGCCATTAGTTCCTCTGATGCATTTCTCTGCTAGATTGAAGAGCTTTTTAATATCCAGTATTCTCCCATAGTAAGAGTACTTATTTATATCCTGTAACTAAGCCACCGCAAAATCATTTTGATAAGCAAACCAAAAGGACTCAGATAAATACTTGAAGGTGTACCCAAGCATTTCAATGCTTTTTTGCCTTTGGTAAAGCAAAGTTTGAAGCTCAGCCATCATTAAGGGGGGAAGAGAGGAAGAAAAAAGAAAAAGAGGAGTATTCCTGTACATCTGCATGCTAAGCTACTGGCTAATATGACCCTTCTAAGATCTCTCCTCTCTTACATGTTTGTGACAAATGGCCAGAGGAGAGATTTATCTCTTTATGAAGGAAGAGTTAGTCCTGGATCCTTCAAACAAAGTGACCTTCTCTTCTTTCACAGAGGCATACATGGCATTCTCTTGTCCTGTCAAGAGAGCTCATTAGATTAATACCTTTGGATGCGAACTGAACGTTGCCCAAATGTGTTAGATCACATCCATCTTAAAAATCAGATGTATGGTTTTTATGCCTATAGATCTTGTGATGCTTAGGTGAACAGCAGGATCAGTCTCACAGTACATCTCATCAAATACTTCTTTCTGGGAAAAAAAAAACGTATTTTTTTTAGAAAACAACCTTATGCCTAAAAGCTACAATAGCAATTGAGAGACACTGTTCTCCCAGGTCTGTCCTTACAAGGCAGCACAACTCATAGGGGCCATCACTTAGACAATCTGATGAATCACTAGCCCCATGACCTTCAGGACAGAAGATAATCACTATAAATTTGAGGCACGATAAATACAGGAACTGAACAGAACTTCAGTATTAAATGCTAGTCCAATCTTTGATGCACAGAATGTGCCAATGGACTTCACAGCCAAAACTTGGTCAATGGCCTTTGTAAAATATGTGGTACGACTTTCTTTCCTTCCTACCTATACCCCTGAAACCCTATAGCCTGCCAGGCCATAGAAAAATTACCTGCAGCCCCCTCAGTTAACCAGTTAAACATGCTTATCTGCCAACTGAGAAATTAACCCTTCCAGCCACATGGCAAGGTCTGCTCCGTAAGCCCGGTGCGGTAGCGAGCAACGTGGGACTGGTGAGTGAGTCTCTCTTGGGAGCCCCAGGGTGGCCTCTTGCAGTGTCAATCACCACAGTGTCTACATGCTGCTAAAAATCACTTGTGCTGATGCAGTCCTGCTAAGTGGCTGATTTTGCACAACCTGAACTGGGCGAAGATGTTAAGTGTCACTGAGTGAGACATTGGGATGGCAGATTTAGCAAAATTATGTGGGAAGGGGGAAAGGATCTCTTTCCATCTAACACAGAAGCAATAGGCTTTGAGGAGATTTGGCTACAGTTTGAACTAGATGATAACACAACCTCATTCTGATTGTAATAACTTGCTATAAATGTAACACATGCCCTGTTAGAATGAGAAAAAAAAATTGGCTTGCTACAGGTCATTTTTCTCTTCTGTAATTATTCTGGGCACTTCTGCTGATACCCAACCCTGGCCAGGTGCGCAGCTCTAACATGGGCTGGTCTGCATAGATTTCTCAGGTTTATATTCATCTTCTATTAGCTTCAGCCCAAACCCTGGCCTCTCTCATTAAGACTGCACATGCAAGAAACACAAGTTGTAGCACACACACTCTAGACACCATGTTTAAGAATAATTTGCTTTATGTCCTCTCATTACCTTCACATGGCAATAACAGTTTTCTTATTTATTCCTCTGTTGTTCAGTATTTCCCTTTCAATTCAGGTCAATTTAAGTCACACTATGAAGCCGACATCGGGAAAAAAATCCAACCCCAAATCCTACCTCAACTTATGGCAATTGTTTTGCCAATTTTATTTTATCATCCATGAGCTATCAGCTATTTTCCTACTTCTATGCAATCTGATGCTAAGAAGAAATAATTACCTCTGATGCTTTTTCTCTCTTGTAAGCACTAGTGATAGGATAAAACTGGTCATTTGGTACAGAGTTTCTCTAGAGCATTGGGGAGACTTCACTTTCAGGCTTCCATATCCAAACTATCACAGCATAGTTCAACGCCTCAGGCCATGGGGTTAATGATCAGGAATATAACACAATGAGATATATTTTCTATATGCCATCTTTTATGAAACAGAAGTGACTGCCTTAAGGAGTAAGAATAGCAGCGTTGTAAAAGCTTCTTCAGCCTAGGAGAACAAAGGTACAGCTCAAAATGAAGTTCCCATGATGGAGGTCCAACGCCCAGTCCAAATCCCAAAGGTGTTGAAGAGATCCCCACTTAAACCACAGCAGTTTGGTTGCATACTAAATGTGCAGTTCAAACACACCAAGGCTCTTGGTCCACCCATAGCACAGCCATTGCCACTTCTGATAGTACATGACAGCGTGAGAAATGTGATGTCACATGGGATGAATGCAGCAGATGCTGACAAATGACCTAATACCAGGCAACGGAAAATAAACAAGTACAGGGGAAGCTATCAACACAGCCTCTGCATTAAGGTCCATCCTACTGAAACCTTGCAATTGAATCTGGGGGGGGCGGGGGGGGGAAATCCTATTTTTAAAAAGGCACCAAAAAGGAATTTTGTTCAACATGAAGGAAAACAGCTACTGACACAGAACTCGAACACCCTTACATAAGAAATGCAGCGGAGGCAGACAAGGCTGACATCTGTGCTCCAGCAATGCCTGAAGGGATTCTCACGCTGACTAAGATAGAACAACAGTCGCCCCCAGAAGTAAAAATTATTGCAAGGAACTTCTCAATATTCAGACGCTGCAGGCCAGCTCTGAGTGAATTCACAGGTTGCTTCCCAGCTTGGCTTTGTTTCTCTCTCTGTTGCTGACTGGACATGCTTTCCCCATGTGAGAGTTTATATTTGCAAGCCTCAGCAATCACTTTTGGAAAAAAAATCCCTGCAAGCCTCTTAAAATTCATTCCTGTTGGATGAAACGCATCGCTCTGAAGACTGTAAGCGCTTAACCTGTCAAATTAAAAATCTGAGGGTATTCCCAGAGCGGCCAAGCCTTATGATTTTACTGGGAGTCTCACAACATTTGGTGTTTCTTTTAAATCTGCAGTTCCTGAAGGCAAGTAATTATGTGAGAATCTCAGTTTTCATTTTTGAAAAAGTCACGCTTTTAAACTTCACAATTACCAATAAAAAAAGCTCGGAAAACATAAACTGACTGCGGCTTAAAGGCTAAGGAATCATAATGCACATCAAGGGCTCTAAATGTATTATTTATAAAGAAAAATAATAATTCAACATCTAAACTCACATTTTGAGGTGTTAGGGACAGCAAATCTGGCTGAAGAGAATTAATTCAGGAAAATGTTTCCGTACTAGAAAATGAAAGGTGAAAGAGTAAAAGACAACTCTATTTTACATGTGAGGGGATACCCTCAAAAAGCATAATTTAAAGTATTTCCCCAGCTCTAAAGTTAATAACAAACACAGAAAAGTATTAGGGAGACAAAGGCAGTGCAGAACATCCGTGAAGGCAGAGGACAGACATCAAGACACACCACGTCCCTCTTACTCTAGTTCAGGACTATGCAACCCATAAGGATTGTTGTTCTAGGCAAAAGTGAACACACAAATATATTTGTAAAGCATTTGTGCATTTGACACTAGAGCTACCAGAGCCAGAAGAAACTACCTGGGGGCTTCATCAACTACACGTCCAGAATATTGATAGGATCTAATTCATTATTTACTACTTCGGTCTTCTTGCAAGCAAGGGACTAATTAGCACAGACTGGAGATGAGGTGCTTTCTCACTTTTGAGCACACAGCTTCAATCACGGCCTCTCAAACAGTTCTACTTCTTAGCCGGCAAATGGCTCCATCCGGCTTACAGGTCTACAGCATGAGAGCACCTTCAAGAGCCAACACTGACCTTGGACATTGCTATTTTCTGGATCCCCAGTTCAACAGGCCAAAGACCCAATTCCTGCAATGCAGATCATTTTGAAAACAATTTGTCAAGCTCAGCATCCAAAAGTCCTTACCCCTTCCATAATTATTGGTCATGGTGCCCCAGCTGAAATCTTCAAGTACATTTTTACTTATAGTCAGGGCATAAAACACATAAAAAACTCTAAAATACCTTTGGTGCCTGCAGCCTTTTGCCACTCTGTGCCACCTAAATTCATAAATTACTTCTGCGAATATTAGCTTTAAATCAGGATTTGTGGTGAGGTTGCAAATACAGCAATAACCCTTCAAACCATACACTAATTCTCCTCCTCCTCCTCCAGCAGCCTGTGGGAGAGCCAGCAAGGTGCTCACCCCACAGACAGCACCAATGCCAAATCCGCAGAAGCAGCTCTTTAAGGGTCCAGCCTCTCCTGATAGCACAAGGAGGGTAGTTTCAGCTTTAAAAGATGCTGTTGTGAGCACAGGCTGCCACCTTGTCAGCTTGAAAAGAGCTCTCGAAGTAATGAATGACTCCTGTTGTTCCTACCAAAACAGGGTATCACTCATCCTGACAGCATAATGCATGGGCTCCCCACAGCTATGCAATGCATGGAGCCACCTGTGCAAGTCATAGCCATTTTACAGTGGGGTACTAAGGGGTTTATATCTTTATGTAGTTACGGAAATTCTGTATTTCTTTATTGTACATTCTACACACAAACACTTTGCCATTACCCAGGCCTACTTACTTGTCACAAAAAAAATGAGGTTTAGTCTCCCGGGTTCCTTTCTCCCCTGAAGAATTTAAAACGCACACAAACAGAGTAGTAGAAGTAAAACCGCTTCATTAGTTATTTTTCAAGGTGAGGCGTTAAGGGCAAAATTAAGGTATCGAGTCTCATTCAGATCTGAGGCCCCTCCACACTTGATCTAGCTACATTAATTAGCACTTTTTTACCTGTGAGCCCCCATTTCACACTGCAAGCTCATAGAGAGCCAGAGGTAGTAGCATGAATATCTGCAACACAATCAGAGGACATCACAGTTTCCCTAGGATCCAATATCCCAAGAGTTTACACAACCTCCAGGGTCAGCTTTCCCAGGCAGGTATTTGGGACAATACTCGGCAATCTGAATGTTAGAGTTGGTTGCCAAAAGTAAATAAAGGCTAGTAAGTTAATTAAAATTTCTCTGCAACAGGGCAAGAGCAGTAGTTGGGAGCACAGCCACCATCTCCTGAGCTGCAAAAACTTGCCCAGAGTGAGAAGCTGCCCCTGGGTTAGTCAAGTCTCCAGTCCTTGGCCAGCTATTGATGATGCTGGCTGCAGCAATCGCGGGAACAGGGTGAGGAAGCATGAAAGGCATGAAAAATCCTGCTGAAACCCAGATGATTATATTGCTTTATCTTCTTTTTCATTTTCTCTGTTACTCCTGATTGTCCTTCAGCAAATGCTGTGACTGGCAGGTACACCAGCTTTCCTGCTGCCCTATCCAAGACCATGAAATTACGAAAAAATTGCAAAGAGAATGATGAAATAAATACCTTTCTATCTGATCTACCACAGCTCTCACATGACAGCCGCCACTTTCCAGGCTCCTCTTAGTCCTTCTGGCTACAAACATTAAAGCGGCATCCTGAAAATTAAAAGCAGCTGAGAGAGACTTCAGACAGCTGGGAAGAAGCCCATGGCAAACACAATCCCAAGTAAGCAGACAACGATGTGAACCCAGACAGCGGAAACTCAGCTGGTACAAGAGCTGTGGGGTCAGCTGAGCCCCTGTGGTCCTGGTTCTTTGGTCCTTCCCATCCACACCACTACCAGAGCAGAATGTGGACAAGGATGTTCCTTTGGTCTGTGAAACCCACTCCCTGTGCACATTTGTTTATCAAAGAAATTAAAGTCTCTGTCATTTGCCATTACTGCTCTGCTTACACCACATTTAGAACATTGGGCTGTTTTGTTTATTTAGCAACATATGATTTTGTGATTGCTCTGACACAGGGAGGGTGGGGGGAGCTGCACATGGGGAAAAGATCAAGGAGGCAGAATTGCATTTATTTTCACAATATCTCTTGGACAGAAACTCATTACGGTTTAACTCGCAGCCCTCCAAGCAATCATAACACATAAACATAATGCAATGTATATAGTGCAAAAGAAGTTCTTTGGGGAAAAATAGCCTGGCCTTAGTCTAAAGCAGGTGGCATTGTGCCCGGGGCTCCAGTGCAGCTCTTCTGTACCCACAGTGCTGCTCCACACCTCCCTCCTTCCAGAAACCAAGAGGCCAAAGCCATAAAATACTATTTTGCCCTGGTCACTTTATATTAGATGAGTAAACAGTCCTCCACACTTTACAGAATATAGTCTTTGCTGATAAAAACAGGACACTGTTGCAGTCAGGGTGCAAGGAGGAAAGGGGGACCCAGACAAAACAGCACCGCCAATACGCTGAATCGCTCAACAGATCAGCAGCAAAATGTATCCCTGAAACTGCTTTAGTTTATACATAAAACCAGATGCAATACCAGTTTGCTCCAGCAAGAAGCTAACACATCAGAGGATAGAGGCGGAAGGGGAATTCGTACCTACCTGGTTTTAGCTGTCATGCAGGGAAAGGATATAAGGGCATGGAAAGGAAAGAGCAGTCACAGGGAGCTTTGCCTGCCAAAGTAAAATTTGGGCATCTCAAAACCAACATCCCCAGAAGTGCCCATTCAACTTTCTTCTCTCCTTAGAAAAGTTTGAGTACTCCTTCACTTGGACAGTAATAGGAACAGGCACAGAATACAGGTGCTTTTGGGCTACACACAGTGTTTTCTCCCATTCTCACTGCTGAAACCCAGGAAAGACGAAGCAAAGCCTCAGTAAACCAGATGCACAGACCTGAGGACCACACTGTCTAACCTGTGCATGGCTAACTATGAAAACAGTGGATGGAAATGAGAGTACTTAGGGTCCCAGTGCTGCCAGCGTTTTGAATGCATCTGTACTAAAATTGCCAGCACAGAGGATGTAACACTGTGGCAAAGCCCATCCTCATTATGGTACTCTGTTCCTCCATCTAGGGAGGAAACAACAGGGAGAAATCTTCAGAGACACCTTCAGATCTGAGCCCACGAGGACGGCATCCTAACTCTCCTTACTTTTACTTCCATGCATCCTAAAACCATTAGAAAATTGTTTTAATTGCCTCCTACTGAAGGGTTTGGTGGTGTTATGTTTTTATTTATTCCTTCCTGTCACTAAACAGCTCATTAAGTCCAAGTCTTGGAGGGAACAATTTTAATTAGCCCTTAGCTGTCTCTAGGTGAAAAGGAACCTCTCAGAAGCTGGCAGGGACAGTTTCTTGGCTCTTTGCAGGCTGACTCCCATAATAATTGATGTTGGAAGCTGCTACGTGTTTATTTTCTTCCCACTCTAACCTCAGGCCATGTGGGCACTTTTAGGATTGAGTCTGCTGGGGATGTGGGGACATCAACTTAATCAGGAACACTAGAAAGAAGGATGGGTCCCCTTGCCTGTTTTGCTGGAGACTAGGTGCCCAGCCATTTGTGAATCTGCCCTGGCTGCCACAGGGGTGAAGAAACTCTATTGATAAAGTTTTGGCTTTTTTCCTAACCCTAAAACTCCATCCTAACCTGCACCTGCCTGTCTGCTGTTCTAAGCCTGTTCCTTCTTGACCTATTCACTATGGATACAGGAGATGCCCTGAGCCTTCATTTACCATCTGCAAGCCACACCTGATGTGTCCGAAAGATTATGCAGCCACAAACTGGAGGCAACTTCAAAATTTAACTGGAAAATTTAATTTTGTACGTGCTTGTAACAGCATTGCTCCATTCTAAAATGCATATATAAAGGCATACGTCATTATCTAGTAAATATAGATGTCTTACTCATTACTAAGAAAAAGCATCAAAGTGCACATGAAGAAAAGCAAATATAATCTATCTGCTCCCTTCAAACTAATGAGGACTGTTCCCCAGCCAGAGAGAACACCTGCCACAATCACACCAGCAAACAAAAACATCACCAGGGGAACATTCATAAAACTGCACCTTTATAAATAAGATCTTGGGTTTTATCACAGGACAGAATAAAACATTAGGTGCCATTCATTTATTATGGACGTTAAATTTGGAAATTTTAATGCTGAAATCATTCTCAAAAAGATTTCCCAAGCAGGCAGGGGAGGTCCAGCAGCTCTGGAGAAGAAGCAGCCTTTGCTCATTGCTTTGCTGAGCTTCACATACTGTTTCCTCTCAAATCTCTCCCAATTTCTGGCTGGTGGGGCTTAGTGTTTCTTCAATACTGTCTTTAAAGCATTTCAGCTTGTTGGATGGCAAAAGGAATTGGGAAAGCAAATACCTTCAAGTTTTGGTTTTGTTTTTTTTTTAAAAAAAAAAAAAAAAGAGAGAGAGAAAGAGAAAGAATTCAACTGCATAATTGTGGTGCTGGTTCAGCTCAGATTTTCTTCTTTTTATTCCAGATCTTTCATTTCAGACAGCTGAACCTCAATGCCTTGGCCTGCAACTCCTTACAGAAGCACACTAGCCCGCTGCACAGCTCATAATCTCTTCTCTCCTGCTCCTTCTCACCTTGAAGTAGAAAGCATCTGTCATTATCCAGAAATCAGCAGCACTGAAGAAATAAGCAGCCTTTCAAGTCAGGCAGTCCACTGCTACTCATGTCTTTCTGTGAACTCAGCCTACTTTCACCTCTTTAATTCCCCACAAAGATTGAAACACGTTAACGATGCGCTGACTTTACAAACAACACACTGAAATGGGAACACTTTGGAATAAATTACACTGAAAACTAATAGGTAGGCAAAGAACTCCAGGAACAACTTAGGAGGATGTGAATGAACAGGTTTGTTGCACCAGGATGCTACAGCCCACAATTTAAAGCTGCACGATGCTCCTCAAGCATCCCAGTGCTGAGCTGTACCTCTTTGTAATTTACAAGGCAGGAGTTGGTTTTCCCCTGCCAAGTGCCATGTACAGTTCCCACAGACAGTAAGTAGTGTCCCTGTTACACTCAGGAAATAGATACCATGGGAGGATAAAAGCAAAAATGCTGTAATCAGTTTGTTGGCAATAAGAAAACAAAAATCAATGTTGTCCTATTCCCTTACACACTGAAATGTATTATTTGCAATTCTCCCAGTCCACATTCTACTATTTCTGCCTCGATCCCTGCAAGCAACAATTACAAAAGCATCAGCCCATTAGTTGAATTGAAGCTCTTAGAAACTCAAGGGCCATGAAGGGAACACAGAGCCCAGATCTTTCAACTTATTTCTCTAACCACTGGGCTAAAAAACAAGTGACAGAACAAGAAAAAACAGTGCCAGGTGCCTAATCAGTTCCCCAAACCCAGCTAGTGACTGGGGCTCTTTTAACCAAAGACCACAAAATAAACAAACCCCTCCAAAAACCTGTGCTAGTGAAACAGAGTTGTCCTCGAGTTGATTTGTGATTAGCTTCTGAAGGAGCTCTGTCATCCAGGCTTCTAGTCCAATTCCAAGTTGCCTAGACAGAAGGAAAAATCTGCTCCCACAAACGCTTAAGCAGATGGCTTTCGATTTTTCCCAGGTGCTAAGCACACATGGTTCCCATTAAAGTCTGCTCAAAGTGTAGGAGTGCAGAGCTAGACCATAAATTCTACCTCCCAGGTTCCTCCACATCCAGCTTAGTTATGCTCTGGCTTATTTTGTTGCAATATCGACCTTAAACAATAATTGAAAAAATAAATCAGTATGGCTTAGCCGTGCATTCAATCTCATTCCTGCTTCACGCTCAGACCAAGCTGGATGCCACTGAGCTCTGCTTCACAGGAACACTTGAACTGCAATGTTTCATTAGATGATCTTGAAAAAAGAACTAGCAAGAGGAGTTTTCTCAAACCTCCTCTCTTATTGCCACAGCAGGGTTGCTTTTTACTCTGTGAAGGTGTGCTGCTGTTCCCTTCAACTACAGAAGAAGCATCAATCAATAGAGTTAGCCCAGGCTCGGGGGGAAGCCTTGAAGGAAACCAAGAGCAAATGGGCTGGAGGACAGACAACACAGGAAGAAGGGACCAGGCAGGTTATATGCAGTTTGTGAACAGTCTCCTCTGTCTGGAAGGAGAGGATAAAAAAAATTCTAAGAACAGACTTCATTACTGGTGTTTGACCCCAAGCCAACTTCTTTTAGGTACAGGACCCAACCTGCAGCACTGGGGAAAAACCCCTTAGGGATTCTGCAGAGAAAGAGAATCATGGAATTGTGGAAGGGACCTCTAGAGATCACGTAGTCCAACTGCCCTACCAAGGATTGCCCAGAGCACATCACTCAGGACTGCATCCAGGTGGGTCTTGAAGGTCTCCACCATGTACCTCCACAACCTCCCTGGGCAGCCTGTTCCAGTGCTCTGTGACTCTCATCATAAAGGAGTTTTTTCTCATCTTCCCATGTTCCAGCTTGTGCCCATTGCCCCTCATCCTGTCACTGGGAACCACTGAAAAGAGTCCAGCTCCATCCTCCTTCAAGCCACCCTTCAGATACTTATACTCATTAATAAGGTCTCCCCTCAGCCTTTTCCACCAGACACCTCCCATGACACCACATGGAAGATTTAATCCCTTTTGTTTCTACAGCAGGCAGGGATCTCAAGGGACACGTTGCACTAAATCAGTTTGCATAAAGCTACGGTTTTTACCTGCCCTGTGTTTTGATCTAAAAATGAGAGTATATTTGTACATGTATATGACACAGACACAGCTGTAGCCACCACAGATGTGCAGGCACTGTACAGGCAGATAGGGTTCTGCTCATCTCATTTGCTCTCTGCAGCTTTGGAAACTCTTTCATCAGACCCATTCATCTACCATTAACATGCATGGGGAGAGATATGCAGGCAATTTAACAGAGCAGTGAAATCCTGTAAAATACAGAACAAGAAGGAGGGAAAAAAGAAAAAAGAAAAGGAAAAAAACCCAAAACATTTGGAAGTATTAAATAATAGAATGCATTTGCTATATTAACAAAATCACTACAATACTCAGAGTGTGCCTGGACAACTGCACTTGCTTTACGCTTACAGGCACATATATAGCACAGCTGAAGGATTTAATCAGACACAGTCAAATGTCTGATAATTGCCATTTCCAAAACAACCTACTGTCTCCTGCAGGATCTGGAATACCTCTCTCATCCTCACTGCAGGAAACATCACCTGACACCCTCCATCCACTCTGCTGTCCCACTGTTTCACCTGACCTCCCATGATTATCCCAAAAGCCAGCCAGCAAAGGAAGAGAGGGGAAAAAATGGCCAAACCAAATCCATAATTGGTAGATTTCACACCACCCAAAGTTACCAGAGTAGAATGGCACGATGCTAACAGTCAGCTAAGGAGCAGTAAGAAATTTACTCAAAGTCAGAGCACCCAGGGATAGCTCCACCTGTGCCTGCTTTTCCTTATTACCCACTCCCAATGAAAGCTTCAGGAATTTGTGCTTGCTCTGTTGTGGAATAAAAGCAGTAATAATCCCCCAGAGTTTCACAATTTCCTCCCAAACGGGGGGGGGGCGGGGAGGAGGGGGGACAAGGAGGAATATTTCTTCAAAACACTTAGTTTCCATTTAAATTTTGAAAAAATGTTATTAAACCAAAATACGTCCAAAAAAACTATGGCTTTCCACTCTACAAAATGCTGATATTATCTTAAAAATAAAAACAACTAATATCTGTCAGAATAGCACACTTCTTGTTGCACTAGTTGCTTTTAGCAAATCAGCACCTGAGGCATAAAACTGTCATCCCTGCACAAACATTTCTCTGCATGTAGGCTCCAAGCAGAATTGCTACTAACTTCACTGTAATAGTCAAAACGTCAATGTGTCCAAAGCCTTGTCCATACCAGGATCACTGATAGAAAAGGGAAAGCACACACCAGTATTTCCAGCTGCAGTTTCAGTGCCTCCAATACCTATGTGTAACTTCACTTCCATCCACGCTGTTTCTGGATTAGTCATCTTTGGCCTCTCCTCTGGAGTTTAACCTGATCTGTTGCAGTCTGCCTTATCCATAAAATGCTTGTACCAGAACAGATGCAAAAATGAGTCCTTCAAGGCACCACTGAAATTTGGGTCTGCAGAGATGACAAGTCTTGGGACCTCCTCACAACCCTTCAGGATGCGCTCCCGTAGTGCACGGACAACCTCCAGTCCATGCACATACACCACTCATCACCGGCTACCGCTTGGACATTGAGCCATTTACCGCATCCCTTTGAGTGTGGCCATCCAGCCAGTTCCTTATCCACCAAGTGGAATCCATACCTTTCCAGTTTTGAGACTAGGATGTCATGCAGGACAGTGTCAAATGCTTTGCTTAAGTCCAGGTAGATGACACCCGTTGCTTTGCCCTTGTCCAACAAGTTTGTGGCAGTATTATAAAAGGTCACCAAATTTGTCAGACACGATTTGCCCTTGGTGAAGCCATGCTGGCTGTCTCAAATCACCTCCATATTTTTCATGGGCCTTAACAGAGGCTTCAGGAGGATCTGCTCCATGATCTTGCCAGGCACAGAGGTGAGACTGACTGGCCTATAGTTCCCTGTGTCATCTTTTCTGTTATTGTTTTTCCATTTTCAGTGTCAGGGCTATATTGTCCCCTTTTTCCAGTCAGAAGTTTTGCCAGATTGCCACGATTTCTCAAACATGATTGAAAGTGGCTTAGCAACTTTGTCCGCCAGCTCTCTCAGGACCCGTGGATGGATTTCATCATGTCCCATGGACTCATGCACCTTCAGGTTCCTCAGGTGGTCTCAAACCTGATCTTCTCCTACTGTGGTTCTTCATTCTCAGAGCCCCTGTTTATTCCTTCCATGACTTGGGTAGTGTGGTTAGAGCCCTTGCTGGTGAAGACTAGGGGGAAAAAGTCATTTGTTACCTCAGCCTTATCCATATCCTGGGTGGCCAGGTCTCCTGTTTCCTTCTGGAGAGGGCCCACAGCTTCCCTAGTCTTGCCTTTATCACTGACAAATCTATGGAAGTTTTTCTTATTGTCTTGTTGATTTGTTCAGCACAATCTGAAATGAACAGGATAAATGTCCACTCAGAGGAATCTCACCTGTTTTTCTGTGGTTCCTAGTGGAAGGCAGAAGTCACATCGTGTACCTCAAGTATGTCTAAAGTAGGTTTTTCCACCAGCTCTTCTTTTTTTTTTTTCTTTTTGTAAACTATGTACATGTCTGCATATCCAGATACTTGCTGCTAGAGGCAAGGCTTTGGAAGATTTGAGGTCTTGGCAAGAGATGCAGAAATGAGCAGACCTTAAAGAATTATTTGCCTCTCACCCACCAGCCCAGCTCTCCCCTTCCCATCACACCCCCAGCCTGACTTGCACCAGAGTGCAGGAAGGACTTCTGTACATCCAGGTGTTACTCCACCTATTCCCTAATTACCTGGGGTACGAAAGCGGACATCAACCAAGTACTAAATCTCCTTTAACACCAACTCCTGACATTATCTGCAGGGAAATAAAGAGACATCTTCATGCTACTTTTCTCGTTTCCATCAGACTATAGCACAGTCCATCTACAGGTGCCTCTCATTGCTGTTGCTTTCCAAATACTAAGTGACTGGCAAGACCAGAGCAAAGTTTACACTAATTCAGTAATCACACTATATTTATTGAAAGGCTTATAATCCTGTGAGCAAAGACATTCAAGAGGCTTAAGCAAGGAAAAAGCTGCTGACAGGAGGGCATGCAAAGAGTCACTCATAATGGCATCTTAAGAGGGTCTGTAATCAACGAGATACACATGGCACAGGGAGTCAGATTAAGCACGGCCGTCTTGCTAAAATGATTTGAACTGCGATGAGGGCATGAAAATGAGGCAGGCAAATAAAAGCCTGTAAAAAGGGGGGATAAAGAGAGAGACAGGTCTGCATTATGATTTTATTCAGGTCACCAATAAACATTTCAAGGCTGAGAGTCAAGCTGTCAGTTTCCTGGAGGTTCCTTAGATGTTTTGACTAAATAGGAATTTTCTTGTCATCTGTTGACATTTAAATCTGACTCACTCTTCTTTGTCTTCTTTCCATACGCACTACGTACACTTCCATGTGTGTGTCTGCGTGCACAGGTGCATATGCCCAAGCACACATTTACACAAATGCATCCATGTATTCTTGGCACATTAGCATACTCCACAGTTATACCAAACCAA
>VZRU01020545.1:17207-27505 GCA_013398155.1 Pedionomus torquatus | reverse complement strand
CACAGCAAAGAGAAACCAACCTACTCTTCGACAGCTTCAAGACACCAGCCCCACAGCACTGATGAGCCTGGATAACAAAGCCTGTAATTTTTTCTTAAACACTAGCTGGATGTTTCTTTGAAGTTCAAAATCAGCTTAGACTATTGGTTTTATTGTCGATGTCTATGCTTCCTCTTTCTCTGCATTTCCTGGGACTATCTAGGAAAAGCAATGCAAATTTACAATCTCCCTAGCTAATCCTCCACTGCTCAGCAGGATCAGTTTTCCACTCTACATTTCCTCCCTGGCCGCAAAGACTCAAAACCAATCATCCGTACAAAGACAGCTCCACCACGCGGCACTGCAGGGCTGCTCAGAGAGGTCAGCAACGAGAGATGCTTCACGTCTATCGGTTGAATATCAAACGGAAAAAGAAAAAAAATTAATTATGTTGAACAGAAGTGTCCAAATCCTCCTGGCAGAGGTACATAAAATAACATATTAGAGCTCACTTCACCTATCTTCAAAGAACATAGTGACTATCAGAGAAAAGCCATCTTTCACTCCTCTCCAAGTATGATGGGATACTCGGAAAAAAGACAAGGAGATGCAAGGTCCCTCACCTCTGGAGCAGGTTAAAACCCAACATTGTCTCAGAGTGAACAGCAATGACTGTTCCTAAGTCATAGCAGCTTGCAATACAGCATGTCATGGGCCTACAGACCACGTTATCTCAGTTTCTCAAGGGCACGTCTCTGTCAGAGGCTGCTGGCACATATGACTCTAGTGGCCACACATAATATAAAAGTAACTTTGGATCTGAACCACTTCAAGACTCAAGGAATAAGAGCTGGATTTAAACCTCCAGGTCAGCCCTACCATCCCATTTGAAAGCTTTATTTACAGTCCAAAGAAATGTTGCTCTTAAGGTTAAGATTCATGACATGGGACTTCTCAACTTGGTGTGCTGGATGTTGCAGAAGGACAGCTAAACCTAGGAAATTCCAGCTTTTGGCAGGGAACTTGCAAAAAGGGTGTGCAAAACTTTAGTGTCACTGATCACAACACCTAACAAAATTATCCAAGTTTGCAATCTATACCTTCAGCCCAGCTCTTTTTAGGCACATCTCAGCCAAGGCTTAACAGGCCTAACCACAGAGCTCCATAGATCACCTTCATTGGTGCCCTTTTTCCAGCTGTGAGCAGGATTCCAGAACTGTGATCATTTTACCACCCAAAAATTCATGAGAGAGTAAACTTTACTTGAACAGAGTCACGTTTTCTGATTTTTCGTCACAGAAGGGAAGAAAGGACAGAAAACAAAGGACAGCCGATAACAGAATTTTCTTTCCTTAGCCTGAAATATATTCTTTGCCTCAACCTCCACTATGCCCCTGAACCCTCCTTGCCTCCTTTTCCTATGAAAAGGGGATATTTTGCTTTTGTTACCTTTAGGAAGATGGACTTGGAAAGATAGATCAGATGAGTTCAACCCTGTGCTGCCAAGGACTAAGGGGGGTCTCCAGAGGCTGCCCAACTAAGTGGGCTGGAAGATCAGCCCATAGTGGAGGAGGGCAGGAGGGAAATTCATAAAGCACAGCACTGATTTCAGCCTATGGCAAAATTACAGTGACAAAGCTCTCAGTAAGGTCTTCCTCCTGGCATGGAAGCAAATGCACAACCACATGCACAAAGAAAAAGGTATAAAATAATCTAGAAATTGAGGAGCAAATGGAAAAAAAATGTTCCTTCCTTTCTTTGGGAAGTCAGTGATGACAGCTGCAGGCCATGGAAATACAAAGTGGCTGTTAAAGGAAAAGCCAGTAATGGCAAGATGACAATTTGCAAGAGTTTCCAAAGCCTGCAGGGATGATGTTTTGTGTTAGGTGACGCACAGGAACAAGGAGACAATGACAGCGGCAGAAAGAAAAAAAAAAAAAAACAAATATAATCCCGCTCTTCAGCAATCCTCCAGCTATTCCAGTGCAAGAGTCAAAGCAATTACTTCCACAGCTTCACCAGCCTTTACACCTCTCTGTTAATGTGTCAGACTTTGTTACATTAATTGTACCTTATTTTGCCCTGGGGAGGGAAAGTAAAAAAAAAAAAATAATTATGTTTACTCTCTAAACAAGAATACACTTTCTTCTCCCTCTTTTACTCTTCAGCTTTCTGTTCTACCTCCTCTGTCTAAACACCCTCCTGCAATGACTCTATATACCCTCTTACCTCCAGAGACCCCACAACAGCAAGGCAATATTTATTGTCTTCACGAGTATTGTAATAGATGATGCCAAAACACATCCTAGAAGAAGAGTCAATATGCATATCCATCATGAGGAAACTGAGGCATGGGATGGCTAACAGACCTGTCCAAGAATTCCCAAGATACTAGAGGTTGCCCTTCTTTCATGACACACTAGAATGGCCATCACAGTGAGCTTGAAACCATCCTTACAAATTGGATGGAAACAAACACTTGTCAGTGGTAATAAGTGCCAGAGATCCCACTCAGTGGCTTTGTACATTTTAAAATGTATCAGTCCTTGAGGCCTTTCCAGCCCTACACTACTTGAACAGCTAAAACCAAGCTGTTCCCACAGCACTCATCTACGCCAGACAGCAATTTTGTTCTCAGCTAAAATATGATGCACATGACTAACAGCAAAAGAGCTACCATAGTTTAGAGTTGATAATTCCCACAGTTCTGCTGATCTCACACACCTTTTTCACCCACCAAACCCACCTCCAGGCTTGGGCAGTGAACAATAACCCAACCAGCTGGAGGGCTGCAGGAACTCCATGCCTCTCCATCACGTCCAGATCCTCTACTTATCTCATAGGGTCTCCCATTTCCTTCTCCTACATCAGCTCTCAGCAATAGCTGGTCAGGATAAAGTTCATTCTCCTCTTCCTACACATTCATTTCCTCTACAAAACCCTCACTCTTCCCCTCTTGCCTTCAAGCACAGCAATGCTCTCAGCTCTAGATGTTCCCAATGACTGAATGAACTATTCTCTTCCTCCTCCCTGCCCATTTTTCAAATTCAAGTCTTTCTTGCAGTACCAGTTCTAGCTTACGCTTTACAGGTGTGAATGCTCAGGCAAAAGTAAATTTTACACTCAGATGCTCAAATATTTGGAGGCTACAAATTTCCAGCCATACAGCTATCTGCAAACAGTATGTTCAAATATGCTGTTCCAAATTCACGCTGCCGTGGTCACATATGGGGAAAGTGCAGCATCACCAGCTGATGTATGTAGCAAGTTACCACAACATGAATTGCAAACAGCTTTAAGGAGTTTTTCAATTAACAACTTCAGGCCAAGAATTACAGACTGACAAGTTTGCTGTTAAATGTGGGTGCTGAATAAATAAGTTAATTTTGCAATTTTTTGCAAAGAAAAAAAAAAAGGAAATAAAAACTTAGAAAATAATTGCAGCCCAGAATTTATTCTCCCTCCCACATCTTTTCTCCTGTCCTCTGTTAAGATACATAATTTGTGGTTTCATCCCTCCACCCTTCCAGAGTTCTCCCAAACCCCTGAAATTAGTTTCCCACTGAACCTCTACAACACAATTGCATTTGGAGAATGTCATAGAGACTGAGCCATCTGGATCCAAAGAGAAGAAGAAAATTATTTCTTTTATGCTCTGCCTATGGTTTGTGGGTCACCAAATTGAGATTATTCAGGCACAAAAGCATTTAAGGATTTGTTATTTTTAGAAGAACAAACACAGATTTCTTTTTCAGGATAATTAACAAGCTAATATTAAAACAAACAAACAAAAGGAATGATCAAAGTCCAGCTGCAAACTTCAATATAGATGGAGATGTTCCTCCAAGAAGGGCTGTCCATGCTCAGAAATCCTGTGATGCTGTTCATCCAGATGAAAAGACAGGAGCTGCTGAATCCACACAATAGGTGCAGTGTGAAAATGGCCATGCTCATTGCCTGCAGCCAGATGGGCTTGGAGCATCACTGGACATGGTGAAACCAGCACCACCCCTGCTCACTGCATTCTCCTGCTTCTCTGCTAGAGGGGACCAGTAAGTGCAACAAATACAACTACATAAAACTCCGATAGTGTATCCTTATCCTAGACAGGATCATGTATGCTACAAATTACCTAAAATGGACTTTAAAAGTTTGAGTTACTATCATAGTAAGGTTACAATCTATACAGCAACTCTGCTCTACAGGGACAGACAGGCTCATCCGCCTCCCCTAAGTATCTACAAGGGACCAAAGCAGGATGGGGAAGAGAAGAGCTCATGGCTTTGGAGCTTTGTCTTCTAGGGCAGTCAGGATTTTTCATCCATTTCCTTACTCTCCTTTTCCCAACGGAGAAATAAGTCCACAGTGTTAGTGACACATGCTCTACAACCAGTGCCACCTCTGGGTTACCCAGGGAAATCTCTAGGTGTCCCCATGTCCACTTAAAAGTGGTCTTTAAAAGCCATGACCACTCTCCAAAGACAGGAGATACAGCCATGGTGGGGAGGGAAAGTGAGACCAGGGAGACACAGACTGTGGAGACACTGCATCACCTGCACAGGGAGCTGGAGAGCCACTCCTGGGATTAACAAAACCATTTCCCACAGCACCCACACTTTCCTCAAGGACACCCAGGAGCAACTGCCCCACACATCAGCCCTCGGGATAAGGCAAAGGCTCGCCCTAGGCTGAGCCACAGCAACTGGACACACAGCTGGTAGTCGGCACTTCCCATTCATGCTTCCCAAAAGCATATTTAACATGCTGGAAAGCTTCATTCTTCACAATAGGGCCAGAAATGAGAGCACAGGAGGAGTGCTCCTGCTCAGAGCTCCTCCTGGATACAATCACAGCTGTCAAGAAGCATCAGAGCAGGAGGTGGTACCTTGCATCTTGCCACGTGCCCCTTGGCAGGGGGAACATAGCCCTGGCAGGCAAGCCTCCAGGTCTGCTACGCTCTAAGATGTACTGCCACATTTCTATTGCCTGGAAAGTCACTCACAAGCAAGGAGAATCCCAATTCGGCNGAGACATAGGAGAGAAAAAGGTGGCTGCAAACAACAAAGCAGAGCAATAGTCAGCATTACTGAGCAATTCCCTCCAACAGAATGAAGATGAGTAACAAACTGTAAATAAACAGCCTGTAAATAAACAGCCAAACATGCCATCTACAACCACCATTCCTAATGAACAGACAGATGCTCACACACAAGCATGTTCACACATGTGAAGGCAGCAGCACATAGGGACACCTAAGGACAGAACCCAGTTCTGTCCATAAATATAAAGTATATTTGCAAATATAGAAAGGTGGGTGTAAAATTAGAGTCTGGCCCAGAAAGGACATGATGCTCAGGTGAACGCAAAAGGGGTTTTTGTTGAGACAGATGCATTCTATCTAGTGAAAAAATTACAAAATAAAACAGTACCTTTAAATGTAAAGATGAGTCTCCAACAAATTTCTAGAGGGTAGAAGTTCTGCTGAAAATTACTAGCAGGTTTCTTCATGCAAAGTCATAGCCTGAAAACCTTCAGCAAAGATCAAGGATGGAAAAAATATTTCATTAAACTCAAAATGCTCTAAGTAACTTTTTTACAGCCATATGAAAACACTCATGGCTGGGCTAGTCAAGCTCATACACTTCAATTAGCACTTTGTTCACTCCTTAATGACTAATAAATAGTAATTAATGAGTTCCACTCCATGTATTACCTCCTTCCACTCTCATTATTATTATTTATACATTATGCCTATTAAAACCAGATAACTAAGCACTTGTAAAGCACTTATTTTCTTCAGCTGATAGGTGGAAAGCAGTAAAATATAAATATGTATCAGCACCCTAATCGAAACACAGATGATAGAGATGTGCTCATCCAGGAAAAGGCTGTTTCAGAGGGGTTATCCAGCAGCTGTATGAACCACAAGATCACTGCTGTTGTATTGATGTGTAACATACTGTACAAAGGACCTATACATTATTCTTCATCTTTTCCTTGCACATCTTGCCTGGGGCAGACTCTGTGCTGCAGGCAAGAGGCTGCATCTGAGTCTGAGTCTGCAGTGAGGTACAGCAGTGAGTTGGTGCTTGATGGTGTTACCTGCCGGCTCCTGCCTTGATGAGCTGGCTCATTGTCTGCTCATCCTTCCTTCCTTCCCTGTGCTCTGGTGCATCCATCCCTACCTCCTTCCAGGCTAAGTCAACATGCACTGAAACACCACCCAGCTGCTACCAGGTTCCAAGAGCCAAACTGAGCAGCCATAAGTCTACTCCTTATCAGCACTTGTTCATATCCCAGTGCCCAGGATCAGACTGGGGGCATTAACTCAGTAACACCAGAGATGCCGTCAAGCACAAGCCTTCCTGGACCACCTGGCATAAACAGAGACTTTTCAACTAGCACAGAACTGGATAAAGAGACAGTGCCTAAGGGAGAGATTAATTCAGTCCTGCAGTCTGCATTGGCTCCAACACACAGGCAGGTGTTCCCAGAGATCAGGAAGGATGTTACCCAAAAGGAAACAGCAAACCTAACCTCCACATAGTACATCCCATACTTTGAGATCCAGCTCATTGCCTCACAAAACCATCCTGCATCCACAGAAGAAACCGTGACCATCATGGGAAAAATTCCCAAGAAGCCTGGGATCTCTTCTCAGCTCTGCAAACACTGTTTACATGGTTCCTGCCTCAGTTTCTCAATGGAACAAGCCATGAAACCTACACAGAAACATTTAAAAATATTAGAGAAGGAGATTGTTCCCCTGGGCTCAGTGCCACCAATCTCATCCTTTTCAAGTCAAGAAGTGAATGTTTGCAAAATGCAAATACACAAACTTTGGTATAGGGCACAAAAATCAGAGAAGTTCTTTGACATGTTTGCACAGTAGTTTAACAAGATCCAAGATACACAAGTACTCACACCCTGCTATTAAAAAATGAACAGCAAAATTCTAGCTATTAAGGACGGGATTCAAATAATTCAAATTTAAATATATTTATTCTCTCCCACATAAACACAGCAGGTATAAACATACACTGTGACCTGTCCAGACATCAGACTACGCTGTTCACTCCTGAAGGAAATTTCTAACCACAGCTCCTATTACAATATCCATAATCTGACACCTTTCACAAGCAATAAATCCGTATGCAAATTCCATAATGGAAAAAGACAAAACAAAAGGAGAGGGAGACAAAGAGAATTCAGAAAAGCATAAGTTCAGTTGTTCAAGCTTTCAGGAGATCCTGATCAATAATGATCACACCCCTCAGCTTCTTCAACATCAGCTTGACAGTATCACGCTTCTGGTCTCTGAGACCTTTAGCTTTCCTGGCCAAAGACAAGGCCCCTGGGACAGACAATGCATTAGACAAAATATAGTCTAAAGCACAATTCTGCTCTATTTAAGCAGGGCCAGACAGAGCAGCCCAACAGGACATCTTCAGTTCTGCAGCGGTAGAGAGCCATGTTCAGGTAGAAGTGCCACCTGCCACCAAGCAAGGTAGGCTCAAGGCCCTTGGGACTGCAATGAAAACAAACCCATTGAGGCGGGGCACAGTGTGGCACCAATATGATTTAACAGTTGACTAAAGACTCAAGACCTCAGCAAGGGTCTCTTCTTCAAAAGGCCCTACTTAAGAAGGGCTGAGGTAGGTCACGTATTGCCAACATTAAAGTGTTAAAGTGTCCCCGATTACCTCTCACTTCCACCTCCTCCACTTTGCATTCCATTCAGACACAGCTCCAGAGTCCCGAAGCCAACCCAGACATAAAACACATATATTCAGATTTGATACTATTACAGTGGCAGTGTGAAAGCTTTCATGCCACTAACTCTGCCCTGCTGATCTCTTTATCACCTTATATACTACAGTGACACTAACAAAAACATAGCAAAGTCATGTTATCTGGGGAATTCGTATTTCTCCTCACCAGCATTTGTGCAGTATCTAGATCCAAAAAGCCTGTAGAGGGAAGAGGAAGGGACCCTCTGCCCAAAAATCACGCTTTGCAACTTTGATTCCTGCACCTGCAGAGGAGAAACAATCAGGAAGGACAACAGGAGATTGTTTGACTTTTCCTTTCAAGTGCGTCACCAAGAAAGAGTCTTGCACCTCATTCCCTCTGCTCAAGGGGAAGGAAGGGTCTTCTGCCTCTCCCTCTACTGGAAAGCTCACCACAAACATCCATGAAAGCCAGCCTAGAGCCCAGATGCGGAGCTCAGAGAGTGCCAGCCTGAAGACCACACTGGGTCAGGCTGGCAGAAGCAATTCAAAGATTATGGCCCTGCTCCTAAAAACAAACCCATTCTTTCTTTCTCGAAAGAAATGCTGTTTCTTGCTTTTACCTTTGAATTTGCCCACGTTTGAAGTGTGGCCAAAGTTCAAGTACCATGTTCTCCATTCAGTACCTGTGCCATCTGGTCTTCTCTGCCCAGCTCCCTGCCTTGCAAGAAGGCAGTTGGAAGCAAAGCATGTAGGACATGTCTTTTAAGACTGTCATTTCCCTGCCCCCTAATAATGATAACCAACACCCGGGTGCACAGAGTAAGGCTGTCATCTAGCGGCAAGCAGGAAGCCTGCAATTAAATCTCTCATTAAGGAAAACCAAATGTGCAATACTGTGAAACTCTGCAAGCTTTCTGCCATCTCCACCCCTCTCCTCTCCCTGGTGACCTGTGCATGGGAGAGACATCAAGTCCTTTTGGCATTAATTCTACAAAGAAAATTAATCTTTTAGTATAACCTGGTCTTGAAACTGTAGATTCCTCTCCAAGGTTGTCAATGTCCTTGAAACTATTCGTGTATGAGTGTTTACAATCTTTATTCCTGGCAGCTGCCCCCAGCCTGCTGGGATTCAGGAGACTTCCACCAGCTTCATTTCAGACTGAGAAATTGAGCGCAGAGGACTCCAGCCAAAAGGAACAACTTCACTTCTCCTCAACATGCTTTAACAACAAAATCATTTAAGGAAAAAAAAAAAAAAAACAAAAACACACCCAAAAACCACACACATGGACTTGGAGGCCCAATGACAGATGAGGGAGGTCTGCAGGATGAGCATTGGCACCAGAAGGTAACTGCCCTGAAAGGCAGCAGTGACTGTGGAAAGCAGAAGCCTTTCCCACTTCCCCAGGAGACAAGTCTTCTCTCAAAAAGCTGCACAGAAAAGCTACTTGTTTTAAGGAAAACACACTCTTTTCTTGAAAAAGTTGCAGAATTAATTTTGTTGACAATTTCTCCAAACAAAGACCAAAGCTAGCATTTGGTTAGGTCTTTTTAAATATTTTTTTCAAAACTAAATGAAAAAATTTAGTCCATTATTTCCACCCCTCCACTCCACCCCAAACAATGGTCAGCCCCATAAAAGTCTCATCATGTAATTACTCAAACACAGAGTTGGAAATAATTTTGACCAGAACCAAAGCCATCAGCCTTTTGTGTTCTTATTGCCCAGCCATACACCATCTGGACACACTCACTCCAGTGCCTGAAGCCCCAGCCTGTGGTCTTCAGCATCCCTATGGAAGGAGAGAGTTTTGCAAGAAATGTGGTGGATTCGGTACAGTTTGGGTGATTTTCCTTTTGGTGTTTCTGTAAACTAAGTAGAGCTGAGACAGTGTCAACAGCTGCCATATCTACCTGTGCACAAACCAGTGAAGAGGTTAATAGTGACCTATGGCAGTGCAGAAGAGAGGGATGTTAATGAGAATGATTGCAATCTTCATAGCAATAAATCCTAGAGAAATAGAGGAGCAGGCAGAGAAATGAAACAATCTTCCTGCTTCTCAGGAGCCAATTCCTCCCTGCAATCTGAACACATTTTGCTTCTCTGACCCCACCACCTCTTTTCTCCATAACCGAGGATTTTCTCACATCATCCAATCTGGAGGCAACTCAACAGTTCTAGGGTCAAGTGTCACCTTCACTTTGCTTTACACAGAGAAAAATACAACATGCATAAGCTCCATCGTAAACCCCTCTGCGGATCCTCTTACATTTGGATCCAGTGATTTATGGCAGCCAGAGTCAGTTGGTATTTTCAGCTGATATTTCTCCACATTGGATGAATAAAGCCTGCTGCTCTGAGGTATCCATGACCAACAGCCGATGCACTCAGCACAGGCAGATATCACAAAGTCAGGCCTTCTTAAGGATGGTCAAAAATTTTCCAGCACCTTCTTTTTTTTTTCCTAGATACAGAAAATTATTTTCCCCAAAAAGAAGATACTTACCAAAAAAAAGTTGTTCTCATTGGAAAGAAAAACAAAATATCAAGCTTATATTCAGGCTCGTGAAAGAAATGAAAAAAAA
>VZRU01020545.1:0-17144 GCA_013398155.1 Pedionomus torquatus | reverse complement strand
TGAAAAATACCAACAAACCAAGCCATACCTCCTCCCATCTTCCACTGTCATTTTCTGTTGGAAAAGAGAATTTCCATCCAGCTCTAGTCATTTTGTCTGTCAGGTCAAATTGGATCAGCTCAATGAGCGCCACTTACTTGCAGTCATGTTTGAAACAGATAAATCAGGTCAGACATCAATGGAAAAATCCCAATCAAGTGAGTGTCTAAAAAGAAAGGCATATGTTATTGCAGGGCAGTAGTATTTGAACAGATTAGTAGGTTTCTTGCTTCTTACACAGAGCAGTAGATGTTTCTTTATTGAAGTGGGAGCAGTGGAGCATCTTATCAGCCTCAGGGGGGAGAGATCTTCAGCTTTCCACCATGGCAATGAGCAGCAACAAATTCAGGAACAGTTGCCAGCCCCACTGCTGGGCACAACTCAGTGAATCATCAGATCTTTACAGAGGAGCAAGTCCTATTTAGCCCTGTTCTCGTACCATTTGGGACAAACCTGTGCTGGTCCTACACCTTACAGGACATCTTGGAGTCCACAACCCATGATCAGAGGAAGGACCAGTGCAGTCTCAATCCTCTTGGCAGAGCACAGTATTTATACCAGTCACTATATGCCTCTCTACAGAGCCCAGAACAATCCCAAGGGATAACAGCAGCAGCATGCCAAAACAGGTACTTGACTTCAGCTATCTCCAGTATAGATGGCTGATCAACAGGGCATTACATGACCTTAAGCAACACATCATTGGAATACACTGTTTTCACACTAATCCTTGACTGAACTAGGGGAAGCTGGTCAGTCCGTCCCAACAGAAGTCCTCCAAAAGGCACTAGACATCATCTGCAGCCATGCAGACTAGCAACACAAAATCCATGTTTATCTACCCGCATTAAAGCATATGCACAACTGAACCAGGAATGGCCACAGGCCTCAGAAATCTTCATGGCTAACAGGGGAGGAACAGTCCCACATTAAAGTCTGTGGACCAGAGATTTCAGCAAGAACAAGCAGGACATTTGCTCCCTTTGTGTTCCAGGTCTTCTTCCACAAAGCAAAGATAACTTGTAAGTTGCACAGGAAGGCTGTATGGTCCCACAACACTTCATAAAAAACACAAGGCCACCTGACCAGGGATCCATATACACACATTCAATACCTGTAACATGACTGACCCATCAGGAGACACCAGACACTACCATAACAGAAGCAGCAACTGCAGTACATTGGCCACCACCACACCTGAGCAACCCCTGCAGTTATTCCATCACAGGCTAGGATAGAGCAGACTAGAGCAATTCTCAGACTGCACCTCTCTCTACAGAAAGCACACTGGTCATTACAGAGCGAGGTCCCTGTGGCTCAGCACTCAAGGGGGATGATGAGGGCAATGAGAACTTGTTCCACTTGATGGCTGAGGTTTTCTTATCAAATATCCTCTTGTCCCTAGTCATTCTGTCCACCATCAAATTAAAAGACAACAGACTAGGAAAAAAAAAACACAAAACACAAAAACAACAACAAAAAAACCAAACAAACAAAACGTACAGCAAGAAAAACTCTTTTCTAGTGAAAATGATACAGACTCAGTCTGTGGAACTCAATGTCCAACACAACAGACCAAAAAGCTCCATAAAGAAACCTGCTTCAAATCGGATTCCAGATATCACTGAACCAGTTAGACCATGAGACCACAGTGCTCTGGTGTATCAACTCCTGCGTACACTCCCAGCACTAAAACCACACATTTCCTAACCCAATGTGACTTCAGAGGGCCGAGTTACATGCTATTTCTGGAAACATGCCTTGAGCAACACTTTCATTAATCTACAGCTGTTTGAGCAAATTATTACGGCTACAAAGCTACAGATCTTTTCCCTTTAAATCAGACCTAATTGTAAGTGAATATTTCTTGTGGGCTTTGAACGTCTGCTCCTGGAGCAGGAAATGTGTAACAGCCTCTCCAAATACATTTTCATGGTTGGACTTTAAGTAAAAAACACAGACACCCTACATTCAACTTAACTGCAGCATCAGCCTCAAACACTCAGTCACAGAGCTGTCAGAGTTGGAAGGGACCTCTAGAGATCATCTAGTCCAACTCCCCTGCTAAAGCAGGATTGCCCAGAGCACATCACTCGGGACTGCATCCAGGTGGGTCTTGAAGGTCTCCAGAGAAGGGGACTCCACACCCTCCCTGGTCAGCCTGTGCCAGGGCTTTGTCACCCTCACCATAAAGAAGTTTTTTCTCCCATTTGAATGAAACTTTCTATGTTCCAGCTTATGCCCGTTGCCCCTCATCCAGGCTCAGCAGATTGTCTTCTCTGTACTTCTACACTTAGTAAACACTGGTTGTACAGCTCTCCAGCCAGGTCTAAATCCCACCTCCAGAGTCTTCCCTTGTACCAAACATACTGATGTTCATATCCATAAGATGATGCACTAACAAACCCAAAAGTCCCTCTGTTTCGGGGCTGATTTATACAACACATTTTTCTTTACCAGGCACAGCAGGAAGTCTCCTCAGGGGAAAAACCTATCCCTTACCACATTTTAATGTGGCACTTGACACATGCAGAGACTTAATTCACCTGAAATTTCTAGGCATCTCAACTATGAAGAGAATGGGCTAGAGATTCCTTCACGGTGGCAGCAGGCTCTCTACAGAGCTGATAAGAAGTGACACCCAGAAAACACAGGAATCCACCTCAAAGGGACAAAGCCTCTAACGTCTCAGCTAAGGGCAACTACCATTTCCTGGAGAATAATAGTCCTGGTGTTCTGCAGTTCACCCAGTTCTGAAGAATCCTGCATCACCTCAAGACTTCTTTGGAGCTGAAAATCAGAGCCTTCTTCCGGTAAGCTTCATACCACCTGTCTCAGAGAGCTGGAAGGACAGGTATCTCCAGGCAGAGTTCAAGGTCTGGAAGTGGCCCCAAGTTCATCCTGCAGATCCTTCAGTCCTTGTACCTCTGCTGCAACCTCACCTGCTTACCCACATCATCCAAGTCTTGTTTTATACTCTCTGTTTCAGTCCTCCTTCCAACCATACCACATCCCCCCACCCGCCTCCAGCCTAATCCCTCTTTCTTTTCCTGCTTCACACCCAATTCTTGCCTTCCTGGGGTGACTTTAATCTCTCCCACGCGATGTCACACACAGGCAGTAATCCTTGCTCTCCCATATTAAATGCCATGTGTGTAATCCTCCTTTCCACAGTTCTAAGGAACTGCAATCTCTCTTCTGCACCCCTGCCTTTCCCCCTCCTCTCACAGTCACAGATGCCAGTGCTGAAGGGCTCTGAGTGACTGGCACAGTTCTCAGAGGGACGTGTAGGACGTCTACCCTTCCCAGCACACTTGCTACAGTTCACTGAAAGCCCACAGGTACGTTTAGCTCATGCTAAATTCACCGCCGACCTCTCCCAAAGAAAGCTGAGGCTCCCTATAAACTCCATAAAATGGATATTAATTTTAAAAGCAGCATAACCATTTCCTTACAGTCACAGTCTAACTGCTGGGTGCTGCAGCTGCCAGTCTGCAGAAGCCATTCCAGCTGCTCCCCTTCACTAGCAGCAATGCTTGGGAGCTACATGGCATCAACAGGATTTCTGCAGGGATAGATACATTTTCTCATCTCTTTGTATTCTTTCTGTCCCTTGCTGCTTCTTCCATCAGAAGTTTTTCCACGATATGCCATTTCAGTTCAGCAAGCTGCAGACCATCTTAGACCATTGATCAATTCAGCTGCATCTGCACAGCTCTTGTGTAGTACCCCTCACACAGGGTGTGTTGGGACACACACTGGGGGCTGACGTGACTTTGATAATGTGGGTACAAGCTCTCTGCCTCCCTCTGTTTGCAAGCCCAGTTGACTAATGAAGGATATTACATTCTCAGCAAGTGTTTTGTGATTTCTGTTTCCTATGTGACCCAACCGCTTGCTGCTTAATGAACTGGATGAAAAATAGGCCAATGGAGACCTTGATCTAAGCTTCACTAAATTTAGGGAAGTCCTATCAGCAAAGATTTTGGCCCATAGCTAGCAAATACCCTAATAGCTCAGAAAAATAAGGTATTTATTCTGATTCCAGCTATGCTAGCTTAAATCCAGATTGTTTCCACTGGATTAATTCTGTAAGGTAGAAGGGGGGAAAATGCCTTTAGTATTTTCTATAGTCAGTTTCCATCATGGAAGAACATGTGTCCCTTCTCACTAAGGATAGTACCCTCATAACCTTACCAACCCTTCGATCTCCGCCGTGTCACCGGTTATGGCGTGGGCAAACATCTGTGTCCTCAAGCCTTGCATGTTGCTAGTGGGAGAAGAGTCCGCTGTCACCATCACTCTGATTATCTGAGGTACTGCTGAACAGGAGCAACAGGGTGCAAGATAAAGGGGAGGCCAGAGCCTAAGACTCTTGACATCAACAAGAGCCATTCCCTTGCTTTTCCAGTACAAGAACATCTCCCTCACTTTATCTTTTTTTACTGAAAAAAGATGCAGGATGTCAAAGAGAACCCATATAACTTCTGTTCAAATTACCACCTCCCACCTGTGCTCAAAACTGTGCATTTCCCCAGTCCTACAGTGCAAATGATTTAGGCTTCCAGTAACAGCTTGCAATGAGTGACCTGCTTGCCCCAGAGGTTGCTCAGCAAGCTATCACTAGAGGCCAACACCAGTATCACCTCATTAAATTAGTTCCAGTTCCTTGAGATGAAGCCTCCATTGTTACACTACTGTGACATATGAACACAAAGACCAGGTTGGTAAGATCAAGCCAGTATTTCAGTCTAGTTCAAGACTCTTGCCACTTATTTTTCCCTCTAGATAATCACAGACAAAGGCAAAGTATTTTCAGAAGAACCTTGCTGAAGGAGCAGGTTCTTTTTTGACAAATAGTTTTTTCATGTTTGATTATGAGCATTGTACAACACCTGAACACTCTGAATAAGAAAAATAAGCTGCAATTAGATGTTAATGAAATCCTTTAAGATGAGAGGGAATGAAGATGCAAGCAGAATCTCCTCACAGGTACATACCACACAACAGGCAATCATGAATACAACCTACCAAGATATAATAGATATAACTCCTCCCTCCACACTTGCTGGCTGCTGGTAGTCGAAGGATTGGCTGGAAGATTCCTCTATAGACCAAGCAGACCTCAGCCATTTTTTCATTATCCTGCATTTGCACACTCGAGTCCTTCAGCACTGCAAATCAGAGCCACAACCCTTACAATAAAGGAAGTATTCACTTTTTATTGTTTAGCTTTTTTAAAAAAACAAAAACACACAAAAACACACAAAAAAAACCAACAAACAAACAAACAAAAAAAAAAAAAACACAACCCACAAGTGACTAGAAGGATTACTTGTAGCAAGGACAACTTGTACCACCGGGATCTGGATTGATCCATACATCTGAGGAATGAAAGATCAACTCCAGGACCCTGACTTCCACTTGAATTGTCCTCCTTTTCCTCTTCCCATCTACCTGTCCCCACCTTCACTGGGCTGAAAGCTGCACTTAATACATAGTAAAAATGAAAATTAAAATTCAAAACAACTTCCCTGTTCCAGCACCAGTTTCATCACTGCAAGGTTTAGGGTATAAAACTCCAGCCTGCTGCTTCTCTCCATGATTTTACAAGCTGCATCCAATGCACCTTGTACCCCTCTCTCAGCATCAGTGCCCCTCTCCCTCTTCCGTAGAAACCCATTCACAGACACCCAACTAATATTTAAAAGCAAGACTTCACATGCAGTACCAGACATGTCCAGCTTGCTCCCCAAGAAGAGCACTGAGGGCACAAGGACTCCAAACACATCCTTTTCCTGCAATGAGGCCCATTAATAAAGCAAACAAGATCAACAGTCCCGTAGTGTCTACCAGGCTTGCCTGAAGCCTTGGTGTTCCCACCCCCAGAATTGCTCTGCTCCAACCCTCAATCACAGCTGCCTAGAAACTCCCCCTCTTCCTGCTGGGCAAGAAAGGGTTTAAGGCAGCAGATTTCTCTTTCTAGTACATTTCTCAAAAGCCTGACACATCCTCTACGTGTCCCAAATAGACAGCCACTTTGTATGTCCTGGGGAAATGTTCTTCCAATTTCCCTAAGTATAGTCATCAGCAGAGATATTCTCTAAAACACATCAGACAGGCACAACATACTGTCCACCCTGCTTTTATGAATTACAGTCTCACTGGGGAATGATACTTAATGGATTTCATTCCACTAGGACAGCCGGACCACGGCTAAGCAGCCCCAGCTAAATTACCAATATGATTAGTAAAAGGGTATTAATATTTAAAGCGGCTGTTGGCACCACCCATGTAGGAAGGAACCCAGTTAATATGGATTGTAAAAGTGGTTCAGGAAAAGACTACTCGTGGCTAAATGTCATCAGACAACTCAAAGGATGAAGGAGGCCTCAAGCAGCAGAGTATTAAAGTTAGTTGTAAATTATCTTAACTGGTTAAATTGGAATTACCTTTAAAAATTTGTCTTTAGCCCAAATTTTTCACAAGGAACTGTGGGGAAAAAGGAGTACCATCATGTTAAAATATACAATAAAACACTGTTTTAGTTGCCAGTGAAAGAACTAGCATTTGGCAAATGCACATTTTTCTTCCTCCTCCTCACACAGATAAAATGAGACCATAAAGGAAAACACAAGCAGATCCAGTCTTCCCCTACCTGTCCCCATACAGCCTCGTCCCCCAGGCTTCACTCATGAAACCACCATCCTCTCCATCCTGTTGCAAAACACTGGCACAACCTGAAGGCCTAAAAACTTTTTAAATCTTAAGACTTCTGTGGCCATGCTCAGGGACCCGCCTAAGCAAGCCTGAGTAAGTGTCTCATTAACTTCCTTGCTACTCCAGAGGGTTGCAAGAAGCAAAACAAGTCACATGCCTGCTCGAACTCTACCTTGGCCATTATTTGGGGATAAGGTTATCTGTTATATATTATTTATGTACCATTAATATTTACTAGTGATGGGTAGAAATAAATTACCTGACATCTACATCTATCTGCCTATGTTAAACCATTCCCTTGCCCTTTGACAGTGAGTGATGTTTCCATGTTGCTACTGCAATTCATCAGATCCCCAGTGATTTTCTCAGCCCACGTTCCCTACACACCCTGATGAGTGATATTTGAATGAGGGTCCTACTTTTCCTGGAGTCATATTTTCAGGCTTTCTCAGGAAGAAGCAGGTCACACGTGGTACAAGCAGAACCACAAGCCCACTCGGATATCTAGAGGCAGGGTGTCATTTGTTTCCTGCATCTTTTGTTCAAAGTCCATGGAAGATGCTGAGGAATCCTAACCCAAGCACAGAAACCCATGTACACATCCTGCAGAAAATGGCTCAGACATCTGCCAGTCTCGGTCTTGGCTCTGACCATAGCCTGGTATTTTATAACTGTTCCTCTGCAACAAGTGCCAGGACTAACTCTCCCTCCATCAGTAATTCGGGATTTATGGCCCTCCCTCCAATGCAATTGGAGTTTCAGTCTTGGGCAGAAGCTGCAACACCCAGGACAAAGCACCTCACTGCTAGTCTAAGCTCCCTTGAGCCCCTAAATTATTGCACTCAGCTACATACCACCTTATAGACCCCCAGGCAACTCGGCACTTACTGCCTACTGTCGGCTAAGATCCTAGCCAGTGGAAAGTGCTGATGGTCTCTGTCCCACACAAAGCTACTGCTTAAGGCCATGCACGTGACTGCTCCATCACAGCTTCTAAACTTCGCTAGGTTTTGAAGAGCACATTGAAACCTATCTGTCATAACTCAGAAAGAGCCATCAAAAGCTAGCCAGAAAGAAGAGCAGAGGGGTTTTATTTGCTTAATTAAAAATGGCTTCATAATGGAAATTATCATGGTTCATATCAAATAGCAATTAAGAAAGCAGGATGTGACTGCTGGCTTTGCTCAAAACATGAGCTAAGCCTTTTCTGGACTCCAGCAAATCCAAATAATGATGACTTAGCCCAGTATGGAGTTCACAGCTCAGTGTTGTCAGTCCAATTTTATCCCATTTTTGCTTTGGTCCTAAATTTGTGTGAACACAAGGTAGCCTCTAGTTTTGCAAAATAAATGACAAACTGGAAAACATGATACAAGCGCATAGAAAAAATGTCAAATAACTTTTAAAATAAAAAGATAGAAAAAGTTTACATTTTTTTCTTTAAATTCATTTATTTTTAATTCTGCCTCTTGAGTTTCTAATGCTCCATCCATGAGCTTTGAGCAGGCAGCCCAGGGGATGATGATGGACAGAGAGATGAGAAGGGCAGGAACCCGGCACTCCCCATTAACTCCATTAGCACAGGCTTCAGCCCAAGCCAACACCACTCTGAAGTCTACAGAACTAAGCTAATTTACATAAGGTAAAATCCAGCCATAGGTGCTTACTGTACCTCTCCACAAAATTACACATCCCTCTGCTCAGCTTCTCTGAAAACACCAACTGGTGATGATCATCACCTGGAAATGATGCCCTCAGTGATCCACTTGGCACAGCTCAATACATGATCCATTCAATACAGCTCAAGAGGTTTTGTACTTAATTCACTGGACTCTGTAAGCTGCGCTGGGAGCACTCTATTTTCTATTACAAGACCCTGTCTTTTGTATCTTAAATCTCCACCAAATTTGAAGGTATCAGGATGAACTATTTCATGTCAGATGTTTCCCTCCAGCTATACATACACTTGCACGTATGTATTGGCATGTATATATATATAAATTTGGAGGCAGGGTGAGATTTCATATGAAGCAGTTCAGCTGTTTCTGAGGCTAGCAATGGGAGGGCTGAGTCCAACCATATCCTACAAACATCCTTCTCACCCCAAACAGCTCCCACCTCTTGTTCTTCTGATACATGCCCAAGTTTAATTTTGTACCATCTTACCGTGGGTCACTTCACTCTCTAATTATCATATACTGCAGTGCAGCATTTTGGACACTGCCCATGCAGAGTATTCTCCTTAACTAAAATGTATTGACTAGCCATAATTTTGCAGTGCAGCTGAGATCTTAACTTTGGCCAGCAGCTGAAAACCGAGAAGTATCTCTGAATCTAGATGTCATTCCCCATGACCCAGCTGAAAGGGTTACAGCTGAGACACAATAATGTTGACAGATCAGAGATGTTATAAAAGATGGGAAGGAAGAAAAACACAACACAGAGGTGTAAAACCTTTTGGTAAAACATCATTTGAGTTTCCCTGCATTAAGGTAGTCTAGGATAGATAAAAGAGATCACAAAGGAGATGAAAAAACCCAAAGCCTTGCAGTCTCCAATGAAGGAGCTAATAATGGATGCAAATATTGCTTCTTTCCAGTACTAGCAGCCAAATGCCTGCATCAACAGCACCTCTCCTCTGCTACAGGAACACTATTAATGTCTGGTCAATAACAGGAAATCATAGTCTTATAAAATAAATGGTTGATGGGGGTGAGAACAGAGAGGGGGGTGCAGAGGCAGATATAATGAAAGAAATGTTCATATCTGCCCTGTTGAGATGTTTTTTCAAAACATAAATAATTGTTCCCCCCTTCCCCCCCAAAAAAAAAAAAAGTCATCATTATAATGGAGAGAATGAAAGCAACACTCTTCTGCACTATCAGTCCTTGACACAAGATGCACATTCATCTAACAGCCTGGTCTTTTTGCAGACTAGGAAGAGGAAAGCAATTACTTCCACAGCCATCTCACACGTGTCACAGGAGGATCCCCACCGGGAGTCTGATCACACTCACAATTCTTTGGGAAAGGGTCTGACTTGACATGCAATAATGCCTGAAAGGGTGGAGGTTGTTCTGCTAACCATGTCCTCATGCCAGAAACTTTGCATTTTTCACTGAAGAACATACACCAAGAGGATGAGAATCCAAATGATGCTCATGTTAATTCAATTGACTTTGTAAGCTTTAAACAAGGATTTAAAAGCCTTTTCCAGAGCATCACAACTTCCATTCTCATTTTCCTTTCATGCAGTCTCTGGGACAAGCGGCAGCAGCTCCAACTCTGGTACTGCTCTGGCACTTTCATTCCATTAAACTGCAGCCTTAACAAGAAAGCAGCTCTCCCCACCTCACTGATTTCTGCTGCCATCAGGACCCACCCCATCCCCAGGCACTCACAGGCAGAATACAGCAGACTTTGGACACGGATATTGAAAAGAGAGAAGATAAATTGCATGAAGAACTAGAAAAAAAGCAGGTGATAGCTTTTGATGTGGTTAGACTGGAAATCAAAATCCTGGTCTTTGAAACTCCCCGGCTGTGAAAGCATTTGCTCCCAGGGAAGAGCCAGGAGCTGGACCAGCCACAGGGACATAGTCAAAGGTAAAAGAAACCAAGAAAAAATTCAACATTCTTCCACTTTGAGACAGGTCAAGCTTATCTCCACGTATACTAGAGGGTGCAAGATGCAAGCAGAATTGCCCTCTCACTGCTGCATCAATGGCCACACGGTGCCTGGCCCCCTCCTCCAGCCTTGCCATTCCAGGCTTCTGGAACAGTTTGCCAGTCCCCACCCCACAACATGCAGAGGTTTGGACCACCACATCTCTGATGGCATGGGGTTGCCCGCTCCTCTTCTCCCTTCCCCCCCCACCCCCGGCTTGTGGTGGGCCTTCCGAGCTTTGTGACACGCACAGCTGCTAGGTGACAACCAGTACGAGCTGCTCCTCTGACTGCCCACTGCCTCCAGGAGAGCAGGGAAGGTGCCATCACCATCACTTCTGGCTCACACAATTGAACGAGGTCTACACCACTTGGGGAAGGAGGTAGGGGTCCTGGAAAAATGAAAGCAAGGCCACATGGAGGTCCCTGATGACCTCTTCATGTTCTCAATGTACAGCTTCCCTGGTACAAGCCCAACTAACTTTTGCTCTACAGAGGTGCAGAACCATACTTGGTTTACACTAAATGGCAGCCTGCAAAACAATCTTGAGACCCAGGGACCAGCCAGGTGAAGCACAAGGCTGTAAGAAAGGCTGGGTACATAAACAAGGGTCCAAGAATATCTCCCAAGCAGCAAGAAACAGCTGCTCAAGTTGTGGAGGACTCGTTTACAATTCCAGCAGCGGATTTCATGTTCTCAGAGATTCCCAATACCTGGCTGCAGCAGCCTCAGTTGATCAGGACTGGAAAATTTACTGGACAGAAGGAAGACAACCTAATTCAGGNAGGTGGAAGCAGCTTTCCGTAGATTTGCAGTATACGGTGACACATCAGCTAGAGGCAATAAGATGACAGGGAAAAACTTCTCCAAGATGTGCAAAGAGTGTGGAGTGATGGATGGAAAAGCTGTGACCAGCACGGATGTTGACATCGTATTCAACAAAGTCAAGTGAGTGCTGCAGGGACGCGTGGTGTTCAGCTCACCAGGGCAGGAGGAGGGAACGGCAGGTCAGCAGGCTCTAATGGGGTTTCCATCCCCCTGCCACCCAGCAATAACTTTCTTCTTGGTTTTCCCTCACCATAGGACCAAGGGTGCCCGCACCATCACCTTTGCTGAGTTCCAGCAGGCCATGAAGGAGCTCTGCAGCAAGCGCTTCAAAGGGAAATCTCCTGAGGAAGCACTGCAGGCTGTGTATGCCCTCATCAAGGGGAAGAAGCCTGGTAGTGCAGGCACCACAGTGAGCATGTGTTTCCTCACCCATTATGCACCTTCAGCTGCCTGGGGAACATTCTTCCCTCCTGCAGGAACATCTGCTGTCCTCAAGTGTAGGGAAAACCTTGTCTTTGGAGCCATTTCCTAATGTGCTGCCTCTTGTTGTCCTCTTTTCTTGCAGAAAGCCACCAAGGTTGGTGGTGTTGATAGGCTGACAGACACTAGTAAATACACTGGTAGCCACAAGGAGCGTTTTGATGAAAGCGGCAAAGGAAAAGGTCTTGCTGGCCGCCAGGATCTGACAGACAACAGCGGCTACGTTGGAGCCTACAAGGGAGCTGGCACATATGACCAGACACACAAGAACTGAAGCTGCTTATTGGAAACAAGCACTTTCCCCTGTAACAGGAGGCGAAGCAAATAAATTCATGCAAGAAGTTTTCTGTGTCTGTGCGCACTTGGGGTGGGAACTGGATGGCTCCAAAGAGTGGTTCAGGTTTCCTAACTGACCATGCTTTATTGTGTGGTAGAGGTAAATCCAAGCCCAAGTTCACCTTCAGCAGGAAATTCTACAGGCCAGCTAGTTCACGGCCATCACACCACTCTGCATTTCTAGTCAAGTGAGCAGTAGGTTAGTCTCTGAATAGTCACTCAGCTTTTTATTCTCCCCTCCCACCACACTATACTGCTGCCTGTGATTTATGGATTGCAGAGCAGTGTATGCATGGTTTTGTACATCTACACTGGGTTACATTTGAGTTGATAGTTTCTGGTGGCAGACAGCCCACCCTCAGTACCTGACCACACCTTGAATATCAGTCTTCAAAAGAATCGGATGCAACACAGTGCAGAGGGAAGGGATGCCAATACCACCAATTCGATTTTTTCTTTCCTGTTCCCCTAGGTTAAACCCTCTCACCAATTCCTAGCACTTGGTATGGTCACTCATTACCTATTTCCCCAGGCATCAGGATGCTGTCAGTTGGGGTAGAGTTTGTGAGCTTGAGGAAAGCACATATAGAACCTTCCTTTGAGAAGAACCCACACCACTGGCTGCACACAATACAGCAAAGAGGCGATTAATGAACTTCATTATTGACTCTTGGTGTCTTGATTTCAGGAGCCACAGTAACACACAAAAGCAACCATAAAGACACCAAGTTCCAGTAGACATTACATGAAAAAAAAAAAAAAAAGAAAAAAATCCAAGTCAGAAAATTACATTAAAAAAAAACAGAAACTGAGATATTCAAAGAATGATCAGAGAAGGCAAACTCATGTAAACTGAATAAAAGGCTTCCTGTGGCATGTAGAAGGCAATAAAAGAAATGGAACTAAGACTCAGGCCAGCTTTGAACCTTATTTTCTCTCTTTAAGCTGCTGCTGATCTTCTCCAACATTCGAATTTCAATCAAATGTTGAACTACTCACACAAAAGTCACCAACTTGAACATTCAGGGCAAATAATCAACAGGGAAACTAGAACTGTGGCGACGGTCAGTTTCTGTATCATAGCTCATATAAAGCTTCAACACTTCCCAGCCTATGGACTTACTGTGAATTGTTAGGATTTACCAATCTCAAGATTCCACACTGTAAGGAAATAGATCCCAGTTAACAGAAGCAAAACAAAAAATACACATCTTCTGACTGCAGTCTCTGATTGTTGGTGGAAAGAAGTTTCTGAGAGAAAAAAAAGGATTTCCACACAGCAGAGACTGGAAGTTTCTGTCCTTTTTTGTTTTTACTTTATTTTGTCAGCCTCTATCTCAGTGGAACTGCACGTGGTCAGATGAAAACAAACAAACACAAAATCGTTTTGCTGTATTTCCCTAGGCCTTCAAGTGTTGCAAGGGATGACATCAGATCAGACTGAAAAACCTAATAAGCACCTGGGTCTCTAGTCAAGCCACCCTGCCATTCCACATAAGTCTTCCTACCTGCCCATCCTGGGACAACTGCACCAGTTGTGCACCACCCTCCCACTTTCTGTCTTTCCAACACTCTTCCCCTGGGTCTGAGCTCCCAGGTCTTTATTTAATTTCTATCAGAAATATTAATTATTAACCACATCAAGCAGAAGTCTTGCAAATTTTAAGGAAGGTGCCTCACATTCTTCATCTTCCCTTCCTATGTCAGAAATACAAAGTGAGAAATGGAAGCAATCCTGTCACATTTCTCAAACCCTTCAAAATCCACAGGGAAAGCTCATCCATCATTCCCTTCATACAACCAAAACAAAACAGTCTGAAACAAAGCAGCGCAGGGGAGTCCTGTCAGCTCTCTCCCAAACACCACAGCCTGGCGCCGTGGGAATGGCACCATCAGTGATGCCAGACATGGGCTGCAGGCCTGGGGTATCTCTCACCACCGCAAGTCTCTCAACCTGATGCCCAACAGGGCAGCATTGGTCCAACGCAGATTGCAGCAGGGCTCAGTGGCTTGGCAAGCACACACTGAGCATTAAGATCACACGTTTCATTATGGTGGTGTCAAATTCTACCACAAGCCTCTCCTCCGCTGCCTCCAAACAGGTTAAAGATGCATTTATTCATAAGTGACAGGGTTGGATTTTATTTCACAATTTGGCCTATGGCTCCAACACTTTACCTGAGGTCTGTTGAATCTTTGCTGTACCCAGGGCAAGGTTAAATAAGTGACTTCCCTCTATCATCTGAATCTTACAGAAGAAAACCCCTTTTTTAAATACTGATATCAATTCCCAGTTGATCGTTTCTCCCTGAAAAAAAAGCCTGAGGTTTTGCTGGGATAACCAATGCAAGGGGCAGAAACCCCGAGCAAATGTGTTACAAACAGGTAACACAATTTCCCATCAAATTCTGCACGGAAATAAGTCTGAGGGACTCAGAGCATAACACACCCCCCCAAAACATCTGTAATGCTGCCCTCTTCCACTGCCCTGGCCGGAGACAGAAGATTGCAGCAGAGCTGCTCCAGTAAAGGGAAAAGGGAAAGAACGAAAAAAATAAGCAAAACCACATATTGAAACACACCAGCAGAACATCCCAACAATCTTGTTGACCATAGATATAAAAATATACTTCCATAAATATTAGAGACACAAAACCAAACGTCAAAACACAGGTAAAAGCAGATCAACTCAGCAGTACTGCACTGTACAGCTACCTCAGCATCCTCCATCCCAGCAGCAAACCCACACACCTCCAAGGGAAGACACAATTTTAGGACAATATAGTCTTTGTTACTGACAGACATTGAATAGTCTCATCATTAAAAATTGAACACAATAAGCTTCCAGAAGAACAGCAGCTCTAAAGGAATCTCCCACCACTAACCGCATTATCCCCAAAATAATTTTGTAACAGAGATTTTTTTTTTTTACGGGTTTTATTTCTTTTAGTCATTAGTGTTTTCTTTTTGGAAGGATTATGGTTTCAACTAAATGATATTTTTATGGAAAAAATAATTGCATCGTTATTATTTCCACTTAAAGATGTTCTTCTAGAGCTTCAAGGCAGCTCTAGTTTTTTTCTCTCCAAAGTTCTTCTGCTGAGGACAGAGGAAGCTCACAGGTAGGACCCACGCTGTTGTGTAGACTGCACTGAGGCAAAGCATCATCTCCTCCTCTTGCTCTGGTTTGCTTTTCATCAGAACTCTCCATGAAAACACATCTTTTTTTACTATTTCTACTAGGTCATATACAGGGAGTGTTTCTCTGTGCACTGATATGGAATAATTAGAAAACTAGGAAGGAAGATCTCTGCGGCAAAATCAGTCTTGAATGCTTGACATTTTCCACCAATTTGTTCTAGCAAAAACAACAACAAAAAAAAAAAATAAAACACCAAAAAAAAACCACTGAGCAGCAAATACGTATTTCAGTAAAATATGAAAAACTGAAATAGCAAGAGTTCTTAGTAATGGTTTGCTGCCTTTGAAAACCAATTTTTCCTAGTAAAAGAATTTTGATGAAAACATTTTAACCAGACAAATGGCCTTTCCCTGAGATACAAGCCATGCAACACATAAAAGGAGACCAACTCCTAGCTTTCTCGCTGGGGCTTTCTACCATTTCCTTTTGCTTTCATTTCAAACAAAGGTCGACATGGAGAACAATACTAGAGCTGCTCTTTGCATGCAGGAAAATTGAAAAGGAAAAAAGCGCAACAGCTGTCAAGGTTCTGGCAGAACTATCAATGAATTAAACACCATTCCGTGTCTGACAAGTGCTTACGAGTCCGGCTCTATGATCTTGGCCCCTGCGGGATACGCACAACAGTAGAGCAGCAAGTAATAATACTCCTACCCTAACAGTCAAAATCTTTTACTTCTGAAACTCTCTTGAATCTCTGCACTGGTGACTCTTCATCTGCACCTGCTGCCAACAATCGCCCTGTGCTTCCCACCAAGATGTCCTGTCCTGAACGTGCCCAAGTTCAGCAGCATCAGAAGCCAAAGCGTGCACAACCTTGGCAAAAGCAACTGCTTGTCTTTACTGTCAGAGAAAGGCACTGACAATTCTGTATCCCTCGAGGAACTGAGAGATCTCAGCTCAATGTCCTCCTCACTCTGCTTCTGCTAGAATGCACCACACCCCTGTTCAAGGACACGTACTACCAAAGCACCACTTGAACATCTTGCAGAGATTTGCATTATTGGCTACAGAGAGACTGATTTGATTTGTCCTCAGTTTAGTAAAATTTCACTCTGGATGAAAACATTAGCAATCTTAGCAACTCAGCCCCAAGGAGCTGGCTTGAGCTGTCACCAGGTAGATTATTACCTTTGCCTCTTAAAGGAAGAGAAAAAAGTTGAGGTGGTAAAAGTTCGAAAGACCAGAAAAACACTTCTTACATAAGCATAGCTTAAGACGAAAATCCAATAATTAATTTCCACCCTGCAAACAGACCTCTTTGCCATTCCATCCCACATAAGCTTGATACCATTTTACATTTAATTTCCTCCGTATCCACGACATCCATCACTTTCTTTACCCTACAGTTAATTACTGAAATACATTCCCCAGTGTCACAGGTTTGATTTTATTTTTTTTCTAGCTGCAACAAATCACAGCAAGTGAAATGCAGACAGCTCCCACAGGTCCAGCTCATAAGCACCAGCTTTTGAGATGTGTCAAAACCTTCTGGGAAAGTCACCAAGCATTGAGCTGCAGCATTTACCAAAACAATGTCCTGCTGTCTCCAAAGCTGCAGCTCCACCATCACTGGTTTTCCCAGAGTCATAAACTCCAAGGCAGAAAAAGCACAAACGACAGCTGGGAACATGGGAAACGTCTCGCAAGGGCTAGGTGAGGAGCCCACTGATTTCCTACCACCAACAGAAACAATCAGGTCACGATGAATTTTCTTCCTTTTAGCACTCTGCAGCATAAAATAAATGGCTGATGGGGCTGAGAACAGAGAGGGGGGTGTAGAGGCAGATATAATGAAAAAAATGTAAAAACAACTCAACAGTGCAGATACGAACAAAACATAAATAATTGTTCCAACCCTCCCAGCCGCCCC
>VZRU01020544.1:455936-587179 GCA_013398155.1 Pedionomus torquatus | reverse complement strand
CTCTTGGGTGTAGCCCATCCGGTCCCATAGACTTGTGTGCATCCAAGCGGCATAGCAGGTCACTGATCTCTTCCTCTTTAATTGTGATGCCCTCATTCAGCTTCCCCTCCCTGTCTCCTAGGTCATGAGGCTGGGTGTCCAGGGAACAGCTAGTTCCACTGCTAAAGACTGACACAAATTAGGCATTGAGCACCTCAGCTGTTTCTTCATCCTTTGTGACTATGTTTCCCTCTGCATCCAGTAAAGGAGGGAGATTTTCCCTAATCCTCCTGTTGTTGTTAATGAACTTATAGAACCATTTTTTATTATCCTTAATGGCTGTAGCTAGGTTGAGCTCTAGCTGTGCTTTGGCTCTCCTAATTTTCTCCCTGCATAGCCTTACTATATCTTTATAGTCTTCCTGAGAGGCTTACCCCTCTTCCAAAGGTCATAGACTCTCTTTTTGTTTTTGAGATCCAGCAAAAGATCACTATTTAGCCTGGCTGGCCATCTACCCATTTTTTGGCTCACAGGGATAGCCTGCTCGTGTGCCTTTAACACTTTTTCTTGAAGTATGTCCATTCTTCCTGGACTCCTTTATGTTTAAGGGCATCCTCCCAAGGGATTTTGTCTAGCAGTCTTCTGAATAGATTCAAGTTTGCCCTCCAGAAGCCTCAGGTGGCAGTTTTGGAAACCCCTCTCCTTGTTTCTCCAAGGATCGAGAACTCTATCACCTCATGATTGCTGTGCCCTAGATGGCCTCCAACCTTTACTTCCCCTAAAAGTTCTTCCCTGTTCACAGGGAGCAGGTGTAGGAGGGCATTTTCCTTGGTCGGCTCACTTATCAGCTGCATGAAGAAGTTATCCTCCACACACTCCAGGAACCTCCTGAATTGTTCCCTGTCTGCCGTGTTGTATTCCCAGCAGGTATCAGGGAGGTTAAAGTCAGACGAGAACAATGACAAGCAACTGTGATATTTCTCCCATTTGCTTATGGAAGGCTTCATCCACCCCACTGCTTTGGTTGGGAGGTCTATAGCAGACTCCCACAGGGATATCATCTTTATTGACCCTCATCCTAATCCAAACATTCTCAACCCTGTTATCACTATACTTAATTTCTGAGCTCTCATAGTATTCTCTAACATACAGGGCCACTCCACCACCTCTCCTTTCCTGTCTATCCCTCCTGAACAGCTTGTAGCCCTTGATTGTGGCATTCAAGTCATGTGAGGCATCCCACCACATTTCTGTGAAAGCCACTATGTCATAGTTTTGCTAGTGCACCATGGCTTCAGGTTTCCCGTTTGTTGTTCATACGGCGTGTGTTGGTATAGATGCACTTCAGACAAGCTAATGATTCCAACATCTTTTTGTGAGTGTGGGCCCCATTTCTTACCAGACCCCTTTCAGTTGTTTCCATAATTTCTAGGTGTCTATTACTTCTCTTAAATAAACTGGTAGAGCAAGAGTCCTTGCTAGTCCACTGTCCCTCAAGCCCTGGCATGTTTCCCTTGGGTTTAGTCAACAGGCCCAGCTATCTCCCCCTCCCCACTCATATCTAGTTTAAAGCCCTGTCAATGAGCCCTGCCAATTCCTGCCCCAAAATTCTTTTCCCCCTCTGGGACAGGCACATCCCACCTGCCACTAACAGGCCAGGTATCTCATACAGCAATCTATGATTAAAAAACCCAAAGCCCTATCGATAACAGCAGTCCTGGAGCCACTAATTGACCTGCTGTCTCTTCCTGTTAATTTCCCTACTGATGATAGACAGTGATGGGGTTTCCTACACAGGAGCTCAGCAGCAGGACACCTCAGTACCCTCCCACCAGCTGCAGTCAAGCCGAAGGTAAGGCAGGTGAGCATTAAAACTGTGGAGGTGTTGCCCACGCTCCCTGCCCTGACAGTCCATGCCATGCCATGCCATCCCATCCCATCCCATCCCATCCCATCCCATCCCATCAGCTGATTGCTGCCACCCTCCTGCATGGCAGCTGGACTGGACTATGCTCACCAGTCACTGGGTTTTGCCCACAAACCATCCCACTGTCTTCGCCTGCAGGTGTTGGAATCTCTTTGTCCTTCTGCTCTCCAAAACGGACAGGCAATTTTGAATGAACATCCTAAACAAAACAGCTCCTTTTTGCTTGTGTTTCCTACCCAAGGCTGCCTATCATAGCCTAGTCCTCTCCATATTCCCAGACAGACCTGTCTGCACTCTTGACATGCATATATTTCTGTGTTTGGGGAACATGAAACATGCTTTGCAAGCCCAATTCTTACCAGAACAAATCCCTTTAGCATCCTTTCCTTCAGCACTATTTCTAGGAATGGCACAGAAAAGTGTTTAGAGGGCTTTACATTGATGCTTTCTACAACACAACCCCTCCTAGGTCTTTTGGCCACATTGTTATCGTATCAGAGCTGAGAAGTGACTCAGTATCTCACCAGTGCAGTGGGTAACACACGGCAAGAACAGGGAAAACAGCTTTATATCTTCCCAGCACAGTTCTCAGAGACTTAGCTGCTCTGCTTTGGACAGGATATTTCCCAGACTGCATGTTTTGCTGCAGAACATCCAGAGAAATGTAGACCATTTCTTAACAATATGTTTAAAGGAAATATTCAGCTGTTAAATGCCTTGCCTGTCTACCTCTCTGCAGAGGAGGACACAAATTTGTGAGTCCAGGCACTTTCAAGAAAAAAAAAAAAAAATTAGATTTCTGCCTAGTAGTGTTATTGCTGAATGCTAAGAAATACTTCTTTTTCTCTGGCCCATGATAAACTCAATCCAGGGGAAAATACTTCCTCAAAATAAACTAACTTGACTCTTAGTTTGGCAAATGGGCCCTGCACTCATACCTTACAGACTGCTAGAAGCTCCTGAGCATGAACATACCCGTGTCACAAAAATATGGGAAAATTTATGTAAATCAGGCATGGCATTCAAGGCAATGGAGACTTGCTTGCCATGGTACTGGAAAAAAATCTATCCCAGCAGAAAAACACTGTAGGGGTATTAGTATAATCCCCACTGAAGTGGTGGGGAAGGGGAACGGGAAAAAATGCAAGACAGAAAGTGTTCTTCTTTGCCACCAGAGCACCCACAGCTTCACCACCTGGCACCGTTTGTGCTGCCTCCTTTTTGCCATACAGTCATGACAGTAAAGGCAAGCAATTTTTATTTCAGGGTGTGTAGCTCCTGATTTTATAGAGCTATAGATTAGATTTAGGTTGATAGATTCAATATATCTCCCCATTGCTCTTCAGAAGGGAACAAATGCCTTTGAGACCTCTGAATAGGACCAAAGTTAAGGGACTGCAAAGTGCACGGCTGCCTGCTCGTAGCACGTTACTAAGGTAAGATCTCAAAGGAAAAAAAAAAAACTCCAAATTGTGTGAAAACAAACTTCTTAATTGGTGAAAACCGCAGTTGGGAAACATCCCAGGCAGCTGTTCTTCAGCTCTCTGGAAACCCGCCAAATCTTATATATCAGCTTTGAACTGAGAACAAGTGTTATAAATTCCCACCAAGAGGGTAATGTTTTTGAGTTGTAAGTACCTAAAAATAGGCATATGTAATGAAATTGCCTCCTAACTGGAATGTCATGGGTATAAGGCACTGTCCTAAATGCTGATGGAGCTTTGCATCCCACGAAGTCAGAGAAAGCCGCCTGTTCTCAATGGGCACAGGCCATCACCAGTCCGGGGTCTCCTGCCAACCTCCACTCACGAGGTGTCAGAGGCTGAAAATCATCACCACGAACAGGTCTTCCCACTGTGTGTGCCACCTCCATCTGGGATTCAGGCAGGACCCGGTCCAGCTCCGGCAGCAGCATTTGCAGCATCGTTATTCATGTTTCCACTGGGATAACGCAGGATGGTAATTTCTAAATATTACCCTTTCAGTGCACACAGAAAGCTCAGTGTTAATCTCATAACATTTGCAAGGAAATCTTCTTAATCAGTAATGAAAGCCAAACATTATCTAGCCTTTATTGACTTGCAATAACAGAACACCACTGCTACATTTCCCCCGTGCCTCTTACCCAGGTTCATTTGACTTGATCTGTGGTTGGTGTTTATTCTTAGCTCGCAAAGCTCAAAGAGTTTATATTATTGATTTGCTGTATTTCAAGTTCAATCCCTTGGTGCCCCTCAACCTGAAAAAATTAAGTCAGAAAGAGTTAACACCTTTACTTCCAAGACACAAACGTGATGGTGGCCTCTATAATCCCCACATCAATTTCTGTTCAGCCAGTGTCCAGAACATTGACTGGGAAGTGCAAAATGCTGCAGCAATATTGATATTTGCAACAGCAAAGGTATTTGCAAACAAGAGCCTGCTCCTGGCAGAGGAAAAAGTGATGTATTCAGGCAAGGAGATTGGAGAGGCACAGCAGAGTAACCCACACAGCCTGGGAACCATCCTCCCTGCAGCACTGTGCTGAGGTCATGCCTCCCAAACCTTTTTTCTCACCGCTTATTTATTTCATGTACCTTGTACAATTGGTCAACAAGTTCAACTGCAAGCACTCAGGGGCAGGGGCATCACTTTATCTGGTGGTTATATGACACTTGCTCTCTGTCTCTCAGTGCAAGAACCAAGGAGCATCAGCTGAAACTTGTAGACAGAAAGTTCAAAACCAAGAAAAAAAAAAAGAGGCCACGGCCAGCAGCAAGCAGTCGACCTGTGGACACCTCACCCTGCAGATTTGTGCTCAAAGCTTGCAGAGATTTAAAAAGTTGTTGGACAAATCCATGGGGGGAAACTCCACTATGGCCATTAAAAACAAAAGCCTCCACTTCAGGAAATCCTTGAGCCACAAGTAAACGGGAACTGGGAAAGGAGCTAGGTATGTGCTATTACACCTCTATGTCATCCTTATACTTTTCCCCAGAACTGCTTTTGGTCACTGTTCGAGATAGGACATAGGGCTGATGGCTCTCTGGTCTGATATAGGACCACTATTCTTCAGTCACATAAAAAATCTGTAGCACTAGAGAAAAGCTGAAAGTTTTGTGTCATGCAGAAGCTAGGTGTTTATTTTTTTCCCTCATTTATATCAAAGCAAAGAGTTTTTCATTAAATGGTACAAAAATGTCCCAGGGAAGAAGACTCGGTGGCTGAAGTCTACATGGGAGACTATACTACGAGTTTGGTTTTTCTTTAAAAAGCTGGTTGTGGAATTTCATCAGCTTATGCTGCCTCCAGAGATCAACCACAGAGCAGACCAGTCCTTTCTGAGATTGTTTTTTTGCTTACTTTTAACCATGGTTCAATCCTGTACCTTTGGGTTGGCCATCATTCAAAACATGCTCCTCCTCCTGTTTTATCCTCTCCATAGAAAAGGAGATCTGTTTGTTTTCCCACAGAAAAAAAGCTCCTTCCCATGTGGCAAGGAGTCATGATACTTCCAATTGCTCTGGTCTGGCATCTCAATCTGAAGCTCCTCTTCCAGAGTTTCTCATGATGCATTTGACCTCTGCTCAGGACAGGATCAACTCTTGAGATGTGCTATCAACACATAACCTGGTAGGTTTAACTCCTGATGCTCGGAGCTTCTCTGACTTCAAAATTACCAACTTGACTTTCTGCACAATGTCAGCAACCTGCCTCCTGTACAATGTGGAGGTCTCCAATGCTGGAAGAACACTCCATTGGTGCCTTGAGGTGCTGGTTGGGCAGCAGTACAGGTGTTCTTGTCATAGCTGTCCTGAGATCTTTATGGTACACAGTCCCATCCCTTGGGCTTTCTGCAATGGGCAAGCTTTCTCAAGAACATCTGCCTCTTCATCAGAAGTGGCTGAGCCAGGCATTATTTTCAGCTTAGAGGAATACAAAGCCACAGTAAAAGTCATACAATGTCCACAGTATTTTTCTCTTGATATATTGCATCCCTGAGGATGCGACAAGAGGAACGTCAAGATTTGATAAGCAGCACAGAGAGAGCAGGACCAGACTGGCCCACATCTGGTCTGCAGGAGCTACAGAAAAATTTTCCCAGATATGTCAGCTGCACAAAAATGTTATTTCCCTCACTCTTCAGAGCACCAAATACCAGTTTGAGGCAGTGCTGCCTGCATGCAAGCACAGGAATACATTGTACCCAGAGCCACCTGAAAACTGCACTGATTGCGGTAAGGTGGGAGACTGGATACGCAGGTGCCACAACTGCTTTGAGTTTTCCCTTCATTGGAAACTTTGGCAATGAATTTGAGCTAAAAACTTGATAAAAACTTCTTGAATTTACCTATACCAGTAACATCAGAGCAGTGGCAGCTGCTGCTTTTCACCTTCAGTGGCAATGAACTTCCTGCCTCCTATTCCCAGCCACCAAAGAGTCTCAGACCACCTCCATAGTCAGACATGTTGTAAGATAAGTGCTGCATTGACACGGGACATTCTCATGTAAGAGCACACCTTAAGAAAGAAATGTGACTGAAAAAGCAAACTATTGCACTAAACACATGAAGCCTGAGAGTAAAAGAAACTGTGCAGAGAACAGACAGGAGAGCCTTTGGTACTTAAATCACCATGGCTTCAGCAACAGGAATCCTGAAACAGCTGCAATAGCTCATGTACCATTAATGTGTTAAGGATTAACCCTTTTTCCATACAAAAAGCTTAAGCAAAGTTCTCCAGCGCCATAATCACCCACCGCCTGGTGCTGTGCAGTGTTTTGCATGTTCAGCTTAGGCCTTTCCCATTCGTTGCAGGAAGGGTCAAGAGATGGTGTGTGCAAACGTGAATAGCTGGGCTCTGCATTAATGCAGTTGCCTAGGTAAGTGTTTTTCAAATAGATTTGTGCTGGGGCTGCATGTCCAGCCACAGCAAATTCATAGTGACCACAGGGTGACAGAGCACTGAAATATTAATCAATCTCTGTATTGTGATTGTACTTGGGAATTGCTCAGCTGGCTCTGAAAAGGAGCTTTGACTCTATATATAGTAAGTACTTTATAATTTATTGCCTGCTTTAAACACACAGCTATATTTCAATCATGATTCAATGGTATGAATCACTGAATTCATACCATTCAGTGAGGTACGGTAGAAAAGTTGTATGCACCAGAGGTGCACCCTGAGCTCATATAAATTGGCACAGCTCCACTGATGCCTGGGGAAGGGATGCCAATTTATGCCAGCTGAAGGTCTGCAGGGCAACTTTAGTATCATTCTCTAAAGACCAAGGCGCAAGAAAGTAAACACTGAACATCAAATTATTCACTGTGGTTCTCACTGTCCTCCTGAGAGCTGCTGAAAAAAAGCACTGTATAAGTGCTTATCCTCTCCAACATCATTCATTCTTATAAAAATATTAGAAAGCTGTTGGTTAGAAATAGTTATAATTTGCCATAAGTCTCAGTGCTATGTAACAGTACATTTTGTTTAAAAATATGACCTGGGAATTAGAAACCCAGTGAGCCATTGATTTTTTTAAATGCCATAGAGCCAAAATTTCTTCACAGCAGGATGCAAATAAACTCAAAATAAATTAGTGTTTACCAGAGGGAAAAAGGGAACAGGATCTATATACTAGGTAACATTACAAAACAAAAGATTAATGAAACCTTCACTTGAAAAATCTGATAGCCTAGAAGCTAAAAAATGTACCCGTAAATGATAGTATTAACTGAAGAGCTATGGGGAAATATGCAGCTGTTATATCACAAATATATTTTTCTGTTCTCTGCAGCTATACACACAGCTGCACACACTGTATTCTTCGTTTGAGTTGGGATTATAACTGTCTTTTAATGCATAGTTGCATGGTGTCTTAGGTCAGAGGGACTCATTAAATCATCCAGCCTGGCTTTCCACATAACACAGGTCTTTGCATTTCACCCATTTACCTCCACACTGAACCCAGCATCTTGACATAGGCAATATTTTTTTGCTTCGGCCTCAAACAAAAGTTCTTGGGCTCAGACAAGGCATCGCTATCTTTTCTCTTAGGACACCACCACCTGGTGTCTCAGAATATGTGGAAACACTCCTCTGTAGCTGCTTTCAAAGGACTGTATGGTACCAAAAAGGCAAAGGCTGATGTTATCCCATGGCTCCTGAGTCCTGTTTTTTTCAAATGCACTCTACTGGTGGCATCAAAGCCTCAAAGTGCTCTTCTGACAAAGCAACAGGCACAGCCACTGCACAGGATCGCCAGACCGCACATTGCCACATCCACAAAAGAGTTAAAGCAGCACCACATAAAAGCACGCAGCAGTGCTAAAAATAGACGACAGTTAAAAGAAAAAAAAAAAAAAAAAAAAAAAACAAGAAGAAAGAAAGAAAAAAGAAAAAAAAAACCTTCAACACATCTTAAATAAGTCCATTTATTCCAGGATTTCATAGAAACCATATAGCTGAAATTGCTACAGGATAATTCCTTATAAGCCTTATAAGAAATGTTGCTGTCCCAGAGCCCCAGTACAAATCCTGGCAAGAATATTGGAGATAACAGATTGGATGCCATGGAAACTGAGACAGACCTAATTTGAGCAGTAACCATTGCTGTTATTTATTTAATTCTGATAAGCCATCTAAATACAGAATGACTAAAGATTACTCTGTGCTAAAAATAGCAGGCTTGTAATATTTTAAATCGCAAATCCCTTGTGTTTGACAATATTTTGGGTGCCTGACGTTAACGTTTTGCATATACTTTTGAAACCTCTCAAATAACTCCACTGTCGTTTATATCATAAGAAGGAGAAGAGTGCCTTGTCTCTTCCTTCTTATATTAATGTTATATGTCAAGGATGCCTTCCATCAGCACAGGCTTCTCCCAGGAGAGTGGGAGCTTGGCTGTCCCTGCTGCCCTCTCCTCCTCCCTCAGGCTTAAATGGGGGAAAAACTGGGCCATAGAAACCAAATTTTCCTTTCCCCAATTGATTCCAAGGATCTTCCATCATTGCTTCATTTGAATATAGCCATAAATAAAACACATCAATTTCCAGTCGCCTGACAGCTCCCATCTGGTTTTGCACCCCTTTTGCCTCTCTATCCTGAGCTGGAGCAGTGAGAACCCATTGGTGCAAAGTTGCGATTTCTGGGGTTTTGAGGATTTTGTAATAGCATAGAGGAGAAGCAAGGTTGCTGTTGGGACCACCAAGGTTGCTGTGGCAGTATCACCTGAAGGACCAAACTGAATAAACTCACATCTTTGCTGTGTTTTCCCCCAATTTCTCCATTTCTCTGCTGTTGTGAATTTTAACCTTAAAGTCTGCATACAGTTGTATTCCCTGGGAGGTTGTACACACCATGTAAAACAAATAAAAAAAATCCTAGATACACTTTGTTTCTAAGAAATTCTCTCTGCTTCTTGCTCTTCTGCCTCTGAAGAGATGAACAGCAGCCCCGGTCCCATGCACCCAGTCCCTCACAGCAGCATTTGCCCTCCTGTGGGGAAGGTCCATCAGCCAGAGCATCAGGATCTCACTGTCCCTGGGCATACTTTCCCTTCAGAAACTTCCCCATGCTCCTCCACCTGCCTCAGTTCTTCATCTTACCATCTTTTGAAACAGGAATTCATGGTGTAGACGACAAGGGTTGAAGCAGCTGCTGTCCAGAGAAGCCCAAAGCATTGGCTAGGTTCAGGAAGTTACAAGGCTGGATCCTCTTGTCAACTAACATCAGGTAGCAATGATGACATCAATGTTGCAGTCCCAGTCTATGAGCTAAGGATCCTGGCCATGGCAGTCTGGATTTTGTACAGAAAAGAGGCCATGAAGATTCTCCGAGGCCTGGAGCACCTCTCCTATAACAACAGTCTGAGACAGTTGGGGTTGTTCAATCTGGAGAAGAAAAGGCTCCAGGGAGACCTTATTGTGGCCTTCCAATATCTAATGGGGCTACACAGGAGATGGGGAGGGACTCTTGATCAAGGAGGAGAGCCACAGGATGAGGGGGAATGATTTTAAACTGAAAGATGGGAGATTTGGATTTGATATTAGGAATAAATTCTTTCCTGTCAGGGCACTGAGACACCGACCCAGGTTTCCCAGGGAAGCTGTGGCTGTCCCATCCCTAGAAGTGTTCAATACCAGGCTGGATGGAGCTTTGAGCAACCTGGTCCAGTGGGAGGTGTCCCTGCCCATGGCGGGGAGTTGGAACTCAATGATCTTTAAAGTCTCTTCCAACACAAACCATTCTACAATTCTATGATGTTCTGAAATGACCAATATGTACTATGTCCAGTTCTGGGCTCCCTGGTTCAAGGACAGGGAACTGCTGGAGAAGGCACAGCAAAGGGCTGCAAAGACGATTAGGGGACTTCAACATCTCTCTTATGAGGAAAGGCTGAGGGACTTGGGTCTTTTTAGTCTGGAGAAGAGAAGACTGAGGGGGGATCTGTTCAATGCTTACAAATACTTAAACGGTGGAGTGTCAGGAGGATAGAGAGGAAACAGACAAAAATTTAAACACGAAGTTCCATCTCAACATGAGGAAGAACTTCTTTAAGGATGGCAGAGCACTGGAACAGGTTGCCCAGAGGTGGTGGAGTCTCCGTCTCTGGAGACATTCAAAACCTGCTTGGACATGTTCCTGTGCAACCTCCAGGGGACTGGACTAGATGATCTGCAGAAGTTCCTCCCAACCCCTGTGATTCTATGATGTTAGCTGTGCTCTGTAGCGCTAGTCAAGCTTTTCTTGTCTGTGGTTCAGGGCTGAAGGGTGAGTTGTCAGGGTTGTTTTCTTCAACAATCCAGAAGTAGAGCTGCAAGAAAAATATTCTAAGCAAGAATCAAAATGAATAAGAATCACTTTCAGGATCTGTCACAGAAGAGTCAGCATATATTTAGCTTCCATTGCTCTTGTTTACAAACAGGGAGAAACACTGGGATACTTATAGCCTTCAAAGAACTTTTTCAATGCATTGCAGCTCCAAGGGTCCATACTAGGATGGACGAGCAGTGATACATGATATTATATACGTGGGTATACCACTCAATCTATATATGGTACAAAGAGACTGGAATTATTTTGAATAAGTGCAGGTTGCGATTTACAGCGTTTTACTGTTTCACTGACTGTGCACTACAGGACTGCTGCCAGTTTAAGGCTTTAATGGTTAGCAATTATGTTCAGAAGTGAAGGGTTCATTCATCAGTAGGGTTTAATCTCAAGCATGAGATGACTGCATAGTGAATATTCCACAACACGCTGCTCACGTTATCTGGGTAAATGAAATCCAGTCAGGCAGGCTCAAGATGAAGAGTCAAATACAGTAGTTTCCTCCAAAAACCTGCACAAGGCTACTAATAACCTGCTTTTAGCTCTAACTGAAAGAGAAGCAGTTTCTAGTCCAACTTTCCAAAAAGAAAAAAGTTGTAGAGGGTAGAGGGCATGTGAGATCTTGCATCCTGGTTAGCTTTCTTTTCTCATTAGGGTCTGCAAAGATATTCATCTTCTGAAGAGTATCCGACGGCTGCTTTTCATAAAGGAAATCTCTCCTGAGTTATCTGACTAACAGCAATGAAGTACTTTCTGAAAGGATTTTTGTTCAGATGGTTTCACAGCACTATAAAATGCTGATTATTCAAATATAATAGGAAGATGTTAAATAATTTCAAACTGAGATTTCACATAATAGATACCCAACTGTCTATATTTAGCCACCCAAATCTATACTTAAATGCCTATATAAAAATGGCTAAATGGAAATTGGCCACTGGAAGTTGGTTGTTACAGCTCTTATCATCATTGCTCCGAGTTTGTTTGTACCATTTCATTCTTTCTTTTTCTTTCCTATCCTCCTCCTCCTCTCTGCTACTAAGCTTCTTTCCCCACTGTCTTCCTCTGCCTTTTAATATGGAGACATGAAAACTCCATTGGGCTTGGAAGGTGCTTGGGCAGCAGCACTGTTGAAAATTTGGACCGAGACTTTGAAGGATACGTGAAAACTTCAGTGACTTCAGTGATGATGTGGTGCAACCACTGTATGCCTGGCTCCTTCCACCTTCTTTGGAGACCCCTTCCACCGCCCACCCAGCTGTACTGACACCCCCCAGAGAAGAACAAGGGTGGCTTATTAATTAACCTGTTCCTTGAATTACACATAATATTGTGCCCTAAATTTAAATAGATAAATCTTTGACCCTTTAGACTTCAAAGGACTTGTCTCCCTACATACCAGTGTGTACAAGATGAGAACCTGACCAGCATCGGCATAATAACACATCACTGTTTAAAGCCAAAAACTTCTGCCACCCCTCCCCTGCTTCAAAGCTGAGGCAATTTCATTACAGTGGAGGGCACAGGAAGAAATTGTTAATTCTGTTTAATTGTAGAGCTGCCCTTGACATTCAGCAGAAAGACATGAGTGTACTGAAAGAAGTGTAAATAAGGTTAACACATCAAAAGAATTGCTCCTAAAATTGAAAAATGTAGTCATCTGCTGACAACAATCTATTCTCTCCTCACAGAGTCATAGCAGGGCCACTATGACTACAGCTACGGTTGAGTCAGCATTTCCATTATTGACTGCCATTTTCAAGGATTTATATCTTGGCCATTAAAAAAAAAAAAAAAAAAAGAAAAAAAAAAAGGAGAAAAGGAGTTCTTGGCCGAATTTCTCATACAAGCTCCTTGGGTCTGATCACGCCTCTGCTCTCCACCTGGCACTTTCAGCTGTTCCTGCCCAGTATGAATATGAAACACTCCAGCTCTGAATTGGCAGAACCAACAAATGAAGGGGTAAGAGATCAGCTAATCCCCGAGTTTCCTTGCAAAACTGCTGCCTTTGCTGAACACGGACACCAGAAACTTACCAGAGCTGGAGAGTTATTTGAGTCCCAGAAATTAAGCCTGGCAAATGGCTCCCCTGTTGTGCTGGTAGCGTAGTCACAGAGTCCAGCATGTTACAACCTGAAATCACAAGTGTTGGGTTTGCCATCAAAGTCTTTCCCTTAAAGACAGCTCTTATGGGGGTTTACTCTATGTTTTACTCCTGCTTGCAACAGACAAGCAGGCTGACAGCTCCTTTGTGAAGCGCTATTCACCAAGCTATCACCGGGTTTTAGAAACTGTTTGTAACAAATTATTCAGCTACACAGGATGGATCTTCTGCATTGAAGAGATTATTCAGTGACTCATTATTCCCATTTAGCCATGGGAAGAGGCACTTTTTCATCAAATCAGGGAGCAAAAGAGCAGTCATGTGCACATCAGCTGGTGAGCCAGCTACCACCCTGCAGAAACAGAGGGAGGTTTACCTCAAGATTTGCATTAAGGTTCTCCACCTGACACGAAATCAGACCACAGACTCACTGAACTACATCATCTGGGTAAATTGTGAGAGCCCCCAAACACTGCACAGGAAGTTACACCAAGGGTAATGGTGTAACATCATGGCTTTGCACTGCCAGCCTGGCTGCTAAAGGCAACTTTGAGCCACAGAGATGACACCAAGTTGATTTGACAAGTTAATTTTAAACTACTAACATCCTACAAGCTGGTCATGTGTTGTAGCATATCATAAATATTGCTTATATTAGGCTAAATGAAACTGTCTTCACCAGGGCCAGTTCACTGTGAATGGGTTATTTTGGTCCTCCTTGATGTTAAAACAGCATGGCATGAGCTACACATGACCAAGTCCCTCACACACATAGAGGCTGGATAGAGACACCATGTTGTAATCCCAGCACCTGGGACGGAGAGAGCATTTTTCCATGGCTGTTTTCCCCATCTCTCCCTGCACACACCAGTGAACCCGTGTCCTGGGGCTGCGGGAGCTTTCAGGAGCAGCGACTCTGTACCACCTGCTCCTTTGGGTATTACCATGCTGTAGAACTTTTGAGTTTTCCTACCTATGGGCCCTTTAAACACAACCAAGGTCTCAGCACATACTTTAATAAAAGTATTTTGTTTGGTGTTGTTTACACAAAGCCTTAATAAGCTTTGTGTTTTCACTCTGTTTTCTCTGTGCTATTTTTCCCCAAAGGAGAAGGTTTTATGCTATCAGTTCTCATGCAGTAGTCCTGAGTTACTACATTTTGTTGGCCTCTTTCTTATGTTTTTCCTTGCCTTATGAATTCTTCAAAACCACATCTGTTCCTCTGTGTCGAGCGTTTTTTTGCCTCTTGTCATCCATTGTAGCTGTCACTTCCCTTCTAATGGCATTAAAATGGAAGTGCCATGCGGTCAGGTTAATCAATGCTAATAATACAACTGAAATGATTGGCTGGTCTTCAGAGACTTTATTTAGTTGCTTTATATCTTAAAGAAACTGAAGAGAAACAAAGCTAAAATCTGTAGACCTCGTAATGTGTTTAGGTAAATTGGGCATATGTAATTTTGAATAGAAAATACCTCACAGCAACTATTTATGTAAATATCGAGTGTGGCTCAATGAGAAGTGTAATTCATCTTCTCTCTGGCTTTTTCTAGCTAGAACTAAATATTGCCGTTGGGATATTTTTAAGTTACACGGAAGAATGAGTTTAAGTCTCTATGGGAGGTTTCAACATGGTGAAATACTCAAGCCCTCGTGTAACTTTAAAAGGACACAAATAGTCCCACTGAAGTCAATGGGATTTAATACACAGACTTCTGAGCCAAGTTGAATCACAGCCTGAACAAATGCTGGTTTCATCTTACAGAATTGTGTGACCGGATACCTTACTTCCAGCCAGGACCTGGCTCTGCAGACAGCTCTCCATCGCTCACTGCCTAAATATCAGACCCAAATCCTGTGCCACTTGCAGCTTAACAGGACTCAGTTTTTTAAAAGTCATGTTTTCCAGACATCTTATCTTTTTACCTCCTCTATTAGAAGTAACACTAGATATGGCTATTATAAAGTAAGATTCCCAGGAAAGCTATTTCTAGTCCACTTACTTTATGCACTTGTCAATCATTAATGTATCATCACTATCATTATACTGCAAGTCCTCCTGTCTGTATCTGATAGTACTCTCCTAAAGGCTTTTTCTGTCACCAGCACTTCCCTACACAGCAGCAGGAGGCATAGCAAAGGATCAGAACACAAGTACACCACTGTAAGGCCTCAATACCCACAACAGCTCTTGGGCTAGAAGTTGTAGCCACAGGGATTTATACCTCCAGAGATGGGCATGGTCCTCATCTAACTGGGAGGGGTGTAACTGGTCATGCTGCCATCCTGGATGGTGTTAAGGAGAGGTAAGAACAAGGCACCATGCCACCCGTGTGGCAGTCACGTTTCAGTCATCACCATTCATGGAATCACAAAACGGTTTGGGTTGGAAGGACCTTAAAGATCATCAAATTCCACCCCCTGCCCTGGGCAGGGACACCTCTCACTAGACTACATAGCTCAAAGTCCAACCTGGCCTTGAATACCTCCAGTGATGGAGCAGTCACAGCTTCTCTGGGCACCTTAGGTCACCATCGCACCATCCTCACAGCAATGAATTTCTTTCTGAAATCTAACCTAAATCTGCCCTCTCGGTTTAAAGCTGTTCCTCCTCATCCTTTGGCTCTCCTCCCTGATCACGAGTCCCTCCCCACTTTTCCTGGAGCCCCTTTAGGAATTGGAAATGGCTTTTCTCCAGGCTGAACACCCCCAAGTCTCTTGGCCAGTCCTCACAGCAGAGGGGCTCCAGCCCTCAGAACATCTTTGTGGCCTCCTCTGGACTTACTCCAATAGTTCCATGTCCTTCTTCTGCTGCGAGCTCCAAAGCTTGACAGAGTACTTCAGGTGGGATCTCACCAGAGCAGAGCGGGGCCGCTTCTGCATGGCTCAGTGTCCTTCCTTCTGCCTCAGCCCAGGTGTACATCAGGCAGGGCCAAGCAGTGGGGTCAGCAGAGACTGCAGCACACCCATGTCCCTCACGTAGCCTCTAGCATCCATTCTTTCACCATATGGATGTGGAGGAGAAACATGGGCCAGGGCCCTTGCTCCCTCTGATCATCAGAGGGGGGTCAAGCTGAGTCCAAATACTCATCATCCAAACCCCAATTTAGCCTTACATTATAGCAAGTTTGGATCTTGTCCTGGTTTGAGGTAAAACAAACCATTTTTCTGTTTTACAGTTTTACTTTCTTAGCTAGGCCTCTTCTGGCTAACTAAACTCTGAAACTAACAGCACGTTGTTCAGAACTGTTTCATCTCACAGTGATAAGACCTGATTATAGCAAGGAGTGGTCTGCAGAGGGGCCCTTCTTATACTTATGCTGTAACAACCAGGTCAGGTAATTTCATTATTTGCCCCGTTGGAGGGTCAGAAGCGGAAAAGCGTAAAGGGGACTCTCACCTGCAAGGAGGAATGGACAGGACAGGTGACCCAAAACTGACCAACAAGGGTATTCCATCCCATCCACATCATGCCCCGTATAAAAGCTGATGGATCAAAGGTCAACTCTCCTTCTTCAATGGCCGACGTCCAAGGAGGACCNTATTATTATTTATATTTTCATTAAAGTAATTTAGTTTTTTCTAAACTCCTGAATCTCTTTAATTTCTTCCTCTCCTCTCTTTTTCCCAAAGGGGGGAGGGAAGGGACACCTGTCAATCTGGTTTTGGTAAATTCGGCTGAAACCATGACAGATCTGTGGGCTATAAACACCTTTAAAAATGGGGAGACGGTGATGAACTATCTCCAAGGTAGAGGAGAAAGGAATTGATTTAAATATTAAACTCTCCTTGTCTCTGAAAAGGTTAGATGTGCCTACAATAGGTTTTTTTTTTTCTGTAGGCAAAGTTTCTCTGTACCCTTCAAATCAGAGAGATTTAACCGTGGACAACAGAATCTCACAGCTGTGTCAGGCAACAAGCTTCATCCTTACCCTGCATAGGAGGTTTTCCAAACTTCTGTTACCAAAAAGGGAACAGGCAAGCTGAGCAAACCTGTTCGTTTGCCAATTTAAGGATTACAATTCAACTGAATGCTATGGAATGTACACCAAAGCAACTAAAATACTGACAAGGCTACCTCCAGAACTGATAGTGTTGCTAAAAAAGAACCACAGTAAATAGGGTAACTGACTGGAAACTAAAATGGTCTATGCTTTCTGGGCTAAAAAAATCCTTCAAATATATTTATTAATTCATTATTCAATGGTGACATGTGTAGTGCAGTACGCATTTAAACATAAGGCAATGCTGTAGCTGCTACTTGAAATTCTGATTTGCTTAATATTTAGTCCATTTTCATGCTATTTAAGGACCAGTCAAGAACGGAAGCCGAGGTCTGCAAGAGGAAAACAGATCTTCTCATTGAAATGAAATTTGCCCTTTCAACCCTCCCTGCAGCCAAAATCATACACGACCTTATAAACACCCTCATATATTTTAGGCATTTGAAGCAATCACAGGTACAGAACACAACACAGCCAGCACAGGTCAAGAGACAAGGTATGTCAGCTGTGGTCAAGAATTAGAGGTTAAGACACAAAACGCAATGCAACAGCTGTCAAAAGCAAACCAAGCTCCTTGGAGCCAGCTATGTTCCCATGCTTGGCTCTTTTGCTACCTCAGTAGCAATAATTGTACATCTGGCAGCAAGGATTTGAGCACAGAAGCAGTTCTCCAGTCACTTCTCAATTGCAATTGTGATTGGATGATGCCAGAACTGGCTGACCAGCTGGGAAACAGAAGTTTGTGCCAACAGGATCAAAACACTAATCTTTCTGCACACTGTGATATTATTACTCTTGAGCGCCAGGTTTTGGGGGCTCAGGATTTTCAGCTCTCTGTTGCATTTCTCCATCTGTTCACCATCCCACCCACTCTCTTCCTCAACAAACAGACTTGTCCACAAAAAGCCAGTCGGGGGAGAATGAGGGTCTGGCAGCTGCAACCCAAATCCCAAATTTTGTGATTACAATAATTGATTTTGGAGCCAATCCAATAATTAAAGAAGCATTCGTTTAGACAGTGCATTTCTTAGGGTTTCCAAGGCTGTTCCAGACCAATGTTCCCCCTGTGCCAACAGAAGAAGATTGACCATAGTGGTGTTGCAGATCTGGCTGGAGGTGGAATCTCCACCTGGGAACTGCTATCTGAAGACTGTGGTAGAGAGAAGGCAGAGTTCCCATTTCATTTTACCTATCAGACTGAAAGCAATGTTAAAAATGTTGCCCAGTGTCGTGGTTTAGCCTCAGAGGGCAACAAAGAACCCCGCGGCAGCCCGGCTGGCTAACGCCTTGTGGCGGCGTTAGAGCAGTTGGAAAGAAAAGGCAGCACTCGTGGGTTGGGACAAGAACTGTTTAACAGGACAACAAGGTAGAACAGGGAAAAACAGTAACAGTAACTCGGATGGAGAAGGATACAGACGCGAGTACGGTACCGACCGCCGCCCGTCCGACCGCAGCCGCGCACCCGGCCCCGACCCCGCACTTCCGGTGACCCCTCCCCTTCCGGCAGCTCCCAGCGACCCCTGGGCAGGGCTCAGTGGGGTGGGGTACCTGGGCCCTGCTGGAGCCAGGGGAGAATTAACCCTGTCCCTCCCAGAAAACCAGGACACCCAGAAAATGTTGCCTAGAGTAACTAGTAAAATGGGTGAAATGAAAGAGAACAATGTTTGGGAAAGCTGCTGCTGTGGTAGAGAGAACATTGCCCTAAGAAACTCTCTCTTTGCAGATACGTTTTCCAGCATTTCACAGCTCAAGTAAAGGTGCAGGGAGAACTACCCCAAGAGATTTTGCTGCAGAGAACTAATACAAAGAGACTCCAGAGACAGGCAATTGCATCTTCCTAGATTACTAGATTCCTAGAGCAATTTGTGAAGAATATGAGATGGATCTGGGTGACGCTTCCCACCTCCGCACGTTTTATGAGCAAGTTCATTACTTTTTCCTGCTCTACTATTCTGTTTTCATTGAGAAGCACCAGCAGCACTTTGGTCATATCCAGTTCTTCAAAGGAAAGAAAAAAAGGCAGAAAGGAATTCTTCTTCTAGAACAAGACCTGACTCATCCTGGTGAGTCAGGCTATCATTCATTTAAGTTTGTATGATAACTTTGAATCTCCAACTTTGGATGGGTGCACAGATCTTTCTATTTGCAAGTGCCAGAAGTTAACCCTCTCATCACTTATTGAAAACTACAATGATCTCCTAAAAACAGCATGAACCAGAAATTCCCACTGCCTTTAGGAGCTGGAACAGATTCTTGCCTTCTATGTGGCCTGTAGACAACCTCAAGCTCTGAAAGCGTGTCTGTTTGCACAGAAATGCAAAAAGTACTTAACATCTACAAGTCATCATTTTAGCTCTGATTCTTCTCTCAAATCTCTAAACAAGAATCTTATGATCCACCAAGAAGCTGCCTGACTGCCACCCACCAAAAGTGACCCTGCTTTGAATCTGTGGCATTTTACAATGCTTTCATTTTGCTGCTGCCGTTCTGCCAACTGAAATTTCTAGCTGTAAATTACATTTGACAAGATGTGCAAATATTTTAGGTGTGCAATCAATATGCTGTAGATGACAAACTATGAATTAGGGAAGGAATAGCTGGCCATAAAGCATGGCTTCAACGCTGAATTAAGAAGTCTAATCAAGTGACAGCTACCATCATGCAACATAGCCATCTGATTCACTCTGCCAGCGAGTGCATTATTTCAAAGAAACATTTATATAGTATTTATCTTAGCCTATTCATCAGCTCCCATCAAATCAAAAGTGTCACTACAGTACAGATTCTCTAGCCTCAAAATAAAGCAGTGAAAATTGAAAGGCTAAAGAGATGAAAGCTACATTATGGGTGATGCAAAAATGTACGCTAATTATCTATCTATGGAGAACTTCCACAGCAGTTTTGAAAGCAGTGCTCAGCTTTCACACATGGTATCGTGCAATAGGCATGTTGGGAAAGCACTTTGCAATGTCTTAATAAATATTTTCCTGTTAAAGTCTGATCATGCTTTTCAAAACAATCTGACACAATCAATCAGATGCTAGAGGAAATGTCTGTGCTCATTCTCCTGGTGTTCCCAGGATACCCTGACTCTCCTGTGGGTCAAATCAGGGGTACTGGTGGTGCTTGGTGCATCGGCAGCATGTCTACCCAATTTGTCTTCCCCTGCCTTTGAAGGGAATAATTCTTTGACTTGTTTTCACCAAGAAGGCTGAGTGTTGCAGAGGATACAGAACAGTGCTTTCTTCTCCTGGAGCAGGTACTCTGTTTGTGCCATAATGAGTCTGTTGAACTGCAAATCCAGTGATTACCTGGGATGTTAAGGCATTTATAGTACTCTTCTATGATGCCTCGCCTATGAGGCCAAGTCTAGTCTCACAGTAAGACAAAGCTTGCACAGACCTCATCATCAGTTATAGCCTACTTCCCCAGCAGTCCTTGGTGGGCAGCTCAGGCACAACTTTATACAGAATTACAAATAAAATTTAGTGACTCCCCTTTCTGAAGGTATTAAAATTTCACATCTTCAAGTCTTTACCTGCAGCCTCAAAGCCTTCCCCAGCCAGGTGTGTGCTAGTCCATAGCTTCAAGGGCTGATGCTTCCCTTTCTGGGAACAGGGAAAGGAGGAGGGTGGGGAAAAGCTAAAGGAATCCAGAATGTACACAGACATCACTCTGAGCCTATCAGATGATCCAAAAAGTGACTTAGAAGCCTAACCAGCAGCAATGCCATTTCACACAAAAGCACCAGTGACAGTGCTAAGGAAATTGTCAGCTTAGGACATCTGAGGAGCTGTGCAGAGAAGCCATGCAGCAGAAGGCTCCAGCCATTTATACCACTTGCAATTGCAGCCCTTTGGGAAGTCTCCCTCCCACCGCTGAATGTTTTCACCACTCCAGGAAAATGTGTAAGAAAAATTTGAGATTTTTGCCCAGAGAATTTTTCTGCAAAACTCTCTGTCTGAAGTAGCTGACCCCTAAATATATTATGCTCCTCCTCAGCCTTGGTTTTGGACAGGGACCAGCCCAACCGAGTCTGCTGTCTTAGAGGACTTCCCACACATTTTTCTGAGGGACATTAGATGAGTGTCACATTTCCTTCTCCTACTTGTGGGGCTTGATGGAGGTGAGGGCTTAGTTTGTGCCCATCACCATATGATCTATACATTTAGAAGTACTCAGGTGAGTAACTAGATTCTGGGATGCTGAAATGAGATGCAGAGAAGCATCTGTCTTAAGAATTTGCTGGAGCAAGACATTATTCCCTTTTAAGTATGAGAAAAGCAGACAGGTTTTGAAGTCTGCTCTAACAGAGGAGAAGGTGCTGGAATCTGGCTGTTTTGAATCAGAGAGAATAAAACAGACAGTAAAAATGAGTGTGAATGAATGATTGGTCTGTCTCTCTCTTACATAAAAATACCATTAGCTCATTTCATGAGCTACATGTTATTTACTGACTAGGTTGCTGAGATGGCTATGTTTTCCACCCTGAATGCTGCTGATGAATGCACCAATGCTTTTTTTTCCAGAGGGTAGTTTGAGGCAGGGATGGCTCTCCCCAGCAGCAGCTAACACTGTTAGTTGGGTTAAACACCTATTTTCATCTGCAGAGGCAGCAGGCAAACAGCTTATGCCAGCACCTGAAATTCTTCCCAAAACAGCCTCAGACAAAAACAGAGCAGAGGTGTTAATAGCTCTGGGCCAAAACCTTGCCCTGTTCACGTAGAAGCAGGTGTCCCACCAACCCTAGCAGTTTTTGTCAGTATGAAGTTGGCCAAATATCACTATTTTGGCCCTGAGAGAGCCAATGCTGCCATCAGGAATCAAGAAAACAGGGAGCCCAGTAGTCATAGAAGACACATGATAACTTCTGAAGGTCCAAGAGCAAGGCCAAGGAGCTGCCATGTTCACCCAAGTTGTTCCCAGCAGATAAGCTGTGCCCCCCTGAGATGGGGGCTCTGGTTTATCTGACACTTCTGGGTAGACTGGGAGGGCAGGACAGAGAGGAATCCTGCTTAGGCCCTCTGTCTTAGCCTGCTTGGGGCTTTAAAATGACAGTGTTAAGAAGAAAGACATACAAAAGCAGCCTGGGTAATAACTGAGCTCTCCCAAGAAACATAAACTCTCTACAATATGACAAGTATTGACAATGGTAGAGAAAAAAGATCATGTTGTAAACATCCCAGTAGACCTGAGTCTCAGCAAAACTGGATATCTGTCCAATAATCTCTCCAGTAAATGCCATGTCAACAATCTGTGGGTTTTCCTATCAACCAAACATGAACAGGATCACACCCTTCTCTATCCAAGGGCTGGCAAAGGGCTATGTGTAGCAGTTGCCACTTTGTTAGATGTGACAGTGCCTAGAAGCCTTGAGCTGCACACTTTGGAGCTGAAGAGCCTGTCCCAGGATGAGAGGGTCAGATCTTTTCTATCCCAGAAGATGACACCAGGACAAGAGGAGATGCCAACCAGAATGGAGTGGAGCCCAAAGCCCTTCTTGCTGCATTATAGACCAAAAAAAAAATGGATCCAGCATGAAAAATATTATTCAGCAAATAAGCCTCTGGAATTCAGTATGAATTTCAAGACTGATTGAGGCTGTCTGAGAAATAATATATGTAATTATTGAGAAACCAAGACAAGGCTGATCTTGCTGGGGTCCAGCCTGACCACCTCCCCCAGGCTGTAGAGGGAAGCAAGAGGGGAGTCTCAGCACTGGGTCCTGGGCATGGAACCTCCAGATGGAGCCTGCATTTACAGGAGACACCAAGAAAAGCCAGCACTCCTGCTGCCCACTACCATGTGTACCACCAGGCAGCTACTTGGGGAGATGCAGTTTTGCATGATGGTTGGGACATCACCACATCAACATCCTAATGACAGAAACTGCTGCTGCCTCTCTCTGGCCCCCGTGAGCTCAGGCCAGGGCCAGGGCCTCCAGGCAGCAGCTACAGATGCAAAGACCATCAGCACCGTTTCACCAGGAGCTGCACATCCTCCTCCTCATTGTCATTTCTGATTTTGCAGCCTGCTGGCCCAGATTGTTTACACTCGTTGTCTCTGTAGGGTAAGGATGGAGTCAAGCCTTTCATCACAAGGCTTTGCATCTTCAGAAAGTAAACTTCTTCCAATGTCTGGATAGCACAGGAGGAAATTAAGCAGACTCATCTTGCTGTTCACTACTGAAAGGCAGCAGCCACCCAAGGTCAGAGCCAATCAGTTAAGAGCACAGACAATATGGTGAGGCTTCACATAAGGGGCAATGAAAACACTGCCCACTTCGATGGCTAACCTTGCAATTCATAATCAGAGACATGAAATCATAGAATGGTTTGAGTTGGAAGGGATCTTAAAAATCATCTAGTTCCACCCCCTGCCCTGGGCAGGGACAACTCCCACTAGACCAGGTTGCTGAAAGCCCCATCCAACCTGGCCTTGAACACCTCCAGGGATGGGGGTGTAGCCACAGTTTCTCTGAGCAACCAAAGCCAGTGTCTCACCACACTCACAGGAAAGAATTTCTTCCTAATACCAAATCTCCTCTCTTCCAGTTTAAAACCATTCCCCCTAGTTCTGTGGCAATCCTCCCTGATCAAGAGTCCCTCCCCATCTCTCCTGTAGCCCCTCCAGATATAGGAAGGCCACTATAAGATGCCCCTGGAGCTTTTTCTTCTCCAGACTGAACAACCCCAGCTCTCTTAGCCTGCCTGTATTCACCCATGTTAAGGCGGAATAGAGGTCAAACAGCAATCCATCTCCAACCAAAGCAAGAACTCCTGAAAATCAGGCTCCTGACTCCATCACTACAGACATATTTATTTACAGAAATAGAAAGTTTTTCAAAACATTTAGAATAGAAAGCTTTTCAAAACATTTCTCAGTAAATAGGGCCTTGGGTTCCACTGCATGATAAGGGAATGCAAGAAATAAAAATAGGAAGAGGGCCCTCAGGGAAAGAAAGAAAAATGAACATGAAATCTGTTTGTGGAAATGCTTTTCCTGTAAAATAATCTCTTTCAAGCACATTGGCAGCAGTTTGCTCAGCAAAAACCAGCAATGTCAGGAATGGACAATTTTTGGAAAGATAATTAAACAAGAGGTCAAAACACTTCTGGGGAAGCAGGTATGGCAATTACTTAGCCTCAATGCTTAATAGTAGCTGAGAGACAAATTTATGCAGCACCATTTTGGGCAGTTCAGGCTGCCATTTTCCTATTCTAGTGGCTTAACCACTTCTGAACTAGCTGATATCTAACCTACAACAAAAGGCAACCCAAAAGACTTCCAAGCTGCAAGAAGCTGAAAGCCCAAAACCTACCCAGGTCTTTGACCTCCCTCAGTTCTGATCCAGGCTTTTAAGCTCACTTTTTTTAGCCTGAGAAGCCAGATGCAGCCACCTTGATACCCGTCAGAGCTTCCATCTGCATTAAGAGAAGCCAGCTACCTATAGTATCCTTTGATTACTTTTATCATGGAAAAGCATGGATTTCTGGTCCCAGGCAGTTTAACAGAGGGAACACAGACCAGGGTGGAGAAATGCCTCGAGAGCACAGGAAACAGCACCAGTTCTGGCCTTCATCTGTGGACTCTTGGCAACTTCTAGACACCAGCCACTTGAAAACTCAATGCTGACCCTGCTTTGAGCAAGAGGTCAGCCTAGATGACTTCCTCAGGTCCCTTTCCACAAGATCTTTCTTACTTGTTTTCACAAAAAGCCTACAGGGCATTGCAAAAATGCCCCAAAAATGCCCCACCAGTGCAGGGTGCTCAGCAGCAATTTTCTATTTCCTAAATGGAAAGTGGGGCATAGTTTAGCACTATTAGTTTAAGCCACTACTGATGGAATTTGTAGGGAGATGCACTCTCCAGCTTCATGGGAAGGAGGATGCTCCACGGCTGCTGCCTATCAATGGCACAGTGCTGGCACTGGGTATGCTACAGGAGGAGCTCCTGCCTGTTCCTCCTGATACAAGGGATGAAGAGTTGAGGCTGGGTGAGGAGCAAAGAGCAAAATGGCAGATGGGAAATATAAAGATATAAATCTGCAATCTCACCACTTTCACCACACGTTAATTAGTTCTGCTACTCTGAGACAGCTAAATCACTGAAATAGCAGTGGTTCCATTTGTGACCCTATTTGGAGGCCTCAGGGCTGTTTTTTGTGGCTCTTCATGGAGGCATAGTGATACAACACCATATTGCATAGAAAAATCTACTTTGAATCACTTCAAGCTATCAAGCCAGATGCTGAGTCTTCACCTTTGCCTTATTCCCAAGAAACATTCAGTTTCTCCCTCCACGCACCAGTTATATACATCACAGCTTTGATCTCAAGGGGAACAAGCACAAGATAGATGGTTCCCGTGACAGTTAATAATGAAGCCTTAGGTGGGAGCACTGATAATGCTAGCTGTTAAATGGGCTGCCTCCTGTAGAGGCAGTAGACCAAAATACTTGACCTCATCTTCCCCAAAGCACCTGCCATTAGTCCTGGATGCATGGTTTGCTTTGAGTCACCAGTCAAGAAGAGAAACCCGTGAGCACCAGCCTCTGCAGAGCAGCAAAGTGAAGTGGTGGTATGCCAAGAAAGGCAGGCAGGGTGATTCAGAGTTGCTTTTAAATTACAGGCTTCCTTCAAAGTGCCAGCCATCTGCAGTCACATAAGCTGCAAGACAAGTGCCTAGGGGAGACAACTCAGTTTCTTTACTAAATGAAGTGGAAGAGGCACCTTACTCACTCTCACTCACCCTAATTGCTACTGTTCCCAACAATTTTTAGGCCTGAATGCTGAATAAGAAGTAGAGCTCCCATTTCAAAACCATCCTTGGTTCTTCACTCCGTGCTAAGTCAATGAGAAATACAAAAAAATCTAATCTAACCCTTTGATCCTGCAGATTCTAGAGATGCTCATAGCCTTTCACACCAGCCCACATGGTGGAATGGGTTTCTGTCTCCGTGATGCTTCTGAAACCACACAATTTTCCTGAGACTGTTAGACATCAGATGTTCAGAAAGAAGCGGGTCAACCTCTGGAACTGAGTTCAGAGTGCTTGTGGGACTTCTTCCCTGGTACAGGGCGGGAGAATTGCTTTAAAGATCCAGTCTAAACTGTATAGTGGGAATATATACTATAATATATACTAATATATATTACTAATATATATAACTAATATAATACTATAATATATACTAGAATATATACTAACCACGGGTCCTCCCAATACATCATTTTTAATTCCACATCAATGCTAAATGCATCTGTTATTGTCCAATAACCATGACCTCTGTTATTGTCTCAATGACCGTTCATTCATATTTGTTGTGTGAAGATGCTTCTCTTCAACTTCCAGGATCCTGTTAGAGCTTCATCTGCTATACTGAAGAGGTTCCCCTCACAACCTTTTGTTCCAGATGTGGGAAGTTAAGACTTGTCTTGGTTAACACAAAACCATTATTCTCACAGCTAAGCAAATTGCTCAGGTTTCTCACAATAAGGTGTATTAATCCTTCTGTTATTTTATAAATCTTCTTACAGGGGACTCTTACTAACCCCAGCCCTATTTGACCTGCTGGCCTAGACAGACCCTTCATTAAGCAATTATATCAGCACAAAGGCAATATCCCCTTCCCAGACTATAAGTACTCAAGAACCACACTAACATTTTGGCTGTAGGTGAACTGATATTCAGCATATCTTTCCAGTGACCACTCTTTGCCATCTCTCCCCAGGCAACATCCCAACTTGTGAGCTGGAATTGCATTACCGTTTTCAGTCAGCTGCTAAGTATCACGGAAATTGAAAAAAAGAGATGCCCTGGAGAGCACTCACAGTACCATCAGTTGAAAATGATCATTTTGAGGACCATTAGCCAAGCACCTTTAAATCCATTTAATACATACAATATTAATTTTTGTGCTCTCTAGTTACTTAAAATGAAGGGCCTTGTGGTACCAAATTACATGTTTTGCAGAAGTCTACGAATACTCTGTTGTATCAACCCAAGTGTTTCCATCAATCAAACTTGCAACCTCACCCAAAAAGTACTGCATCAAGCTCCTTCAACAACATTTCCCTTAACCCACAGTGGTAGGATTGAAGGAAATTTTTGTTTCTATAATTCACAATTCAGTCTAATTCTTTGAGGTTCTTTTCAGATAACTTCACGAGTCCATAAAATTTATGATTCTCTGTGTATGTTCAAAATCCAGCTAGTTTAGTCACTGTTTTATTTGCATTTGCTTGAAGCATAAACACTAAAGACTCAAAAACATCCCTTTTTGGAGCAGGTTAAAAAAAAAAAAAAAAAAAAAAAAGAAAATAACAAGAAAAAATAACTTGTTCTTTTGGCATCTAACATGCAAGACTGAAATATTTATTTCTTTTTATTTCAAAGCACAGGCTGTTTTTCTGCTATTAAATTGACCACAGGGGCTACCGGAGAGAAGACTACAGAGATCTGCCATAACACCACTCTGTGTAACGTAAAAGGAAGAAAAGTCTGAGGCTTCTGGAGTATTATTCACAGATTTAAGGATCAACCAAATGAGGATGCATCAAATTCACTGGATGGTAAAAACAATGGAGAGAAAAAAAGCTTATTTGTGGGTCTCCACAGACTGATTTTTCAGAAGGGCTTGATTTAGTTCTATGTTTCCCTTTATTAGAGTTCATCAAGAAGGCAATATGCTTAATGTTAATCATGGATGTCAGATTCTGCAGAACATTTACATATCTTCAGGTATGTGCAAAAACGCTATGGGAAGACCCCCACTGGAATAAGTCTTTGATCGGGCTGTAATGCTGTTTCTGCTCCTAGAGGTGAATCAGCAACCAGCTCAGCTCTCTGAGCTTTTATTTCTACAGCTGAGGACCAAAGGCCTCAAAGATACTCAATCAGCTCCACTAAAATACCAGAAGTAAAGGACCAAGGGGCTCTGGAGTTAGCAAAATCAAAGGGATGTATTCCCATTTTGCTTCTGTTTCATTTTGCAGATCACCTTCAGGGTGACAACTTCTACAATAGTCAGTGGGTCTTTTCACCCAAGAAACTCTTCTTTTAATGAGCACAGGGCAGAAGCCTAGGTAAACTTTGGACTTTGTGGTCATGGGTATAGTTGTGTCCCATCCCACCCCAGTCCCATGTTTCTTACTGTCTCACCTAGCTGCTTTTAAGCATTTTTGACCATTTCTTCCTTGCCTGCCCTCCTTCCCTGCCACTGCTGGGCACTTCACCAAAATCTTCCCTTGCTCCGAGGTGAGGAACTTGTCTCTAAATTTTAGCCCAGATTTATTTATGACTGCTTTACATTCTCCTGTTCTTACATCACTGTTCCTTTCCTCCTGCAGGCCACAATATTTAGATTTTAAAAAGCTGAAAACCAAAACAACAAACTCCAACAAGATCTTGTCTCAATCTTGCAGACTGCAAGCTATGTACACACTGGCAAGATGTAGATTTGCTCTTTGCTGTAGGTTTGCATTTTGTAGATTTTAAAGAGGAAACCAGAGGGAAAATAGGTAAAAAATATGGACAAGAAAAATAAAGATCTGCACCAAGCTCAGCTTGCTTAGGGTTCTACAGAGCCTGTGCTGAGAAAAAGATGTTACTCATATTTAACTCTGAATAAATTACCTTCTGGAAGGCTTACATTCCTTCTCCATTTAAAGAGAAAGCTTTCTCCTTCTCCAGGCAGGACTATGGCTCAGCAGCATTGGTTTTGCCGGAAGCCACCTTCAGAAGGAAGCCATGACCAGACCTTTCCAGGGGAGGTCTCCTCCCTGGAGATGGGACTGGGACAATGGCAATGGCTTCTGCAGGAGCGAGTAGAAATGAAGGCAAGTAGAAATCCCAGTCCTATGACTGGGATGTTTAAAGCTCACAGAGGTGAGATGTGATGCATGAACTTCAGGGCTACAGCAGCTTTCCCTAAAACATACTTCTTCCCCTGTTCCAATTTTGGTATGTTTTAGTGTTACAAACATTACAATTTGTTTGCCTCTGATGAGTTTGTCACTGTTTAGAGCAGTGATGAAGACAAACGGCATTTAGAACTTTCACTAGACACATTAACTAAAACTCATTTGATTTCAGGCATGATAACTTGCTTTCCTTCATCCTGCCATCAGCAGTTTTGATGATACCTATCAGTTGCAATGAAGCCTCACTGCAGAAGCCCCTTTAGCAGAGGGCTCAGTTACCAAGAATCTATTGTCTTCTGGCACCGGAGTAGGGCCATTTAGAAGACATTTCTAATTACCCAAGACAAGGCAGAGGTGATAACCTTTACAGGCGGAACCAGCAGACTTAAGAGCAAGGGTTGAACATACATTGTGCAAACCAAGTTAAGCAGCTCCACTGAAGACAAGACTTAGCTTTATATTTGCTTATTCATGAAATTGCACATTTGTGGGGATGTCCTGCCTCATTTAATGGATAATCTTTCCTTTTATCAAGCTTTTTATTGCTCCATTTCCCTAGCAATATAGAGTAGCTTTAATGCGTGACAAGAAAAACACTGTGCTCTGTACAGACCCTCTGCTGGTCTTATCATAAGGCTGCTGTCTTATCATAATGGGGCCAGCCTGAAAAGAGTCAGGGAGCTGGGTTGGAAAACCAGAGCTCCCAATCCTGGCACTGGCACATTTTCATTGCACTGTCTTTGGCAGACTGTTCTTCCTTTGAAATGTTTAAGAGCAGGCTGGATGGGGCTTTGGGCAACCTGGTGTAGTGGGAGGTGTTCCAGCCCCTGGCAGGGAGCTGAACCTCAAGGTCCCTTCCAACCCAAACCATTCTATGATTCTACTGTCTCCATCTCCCCTTCCTCCTCTCTGTGGACTGTTGGTGGAGAGGTTTCCTCTCCTTGTGCATTGGTACAGATGACCACTGAGCAACCCTTACTTCCATTGAATCCTGTGTGCATTGTAGGGGGGCACACACGCACACAAATCAGGACTTTCCCATAAGAATAACATCTTAAACAATCTCTGCTAAGTGATTAAAACAACCTAGCACGATCCTTCTAGCTATGGTTAACCCAACAACCTTTACAGAAGATAAATTTGCAGAAATTTACAAATGAGACAGTTTTCTAGCATGAGATAATTTTCTCTGGGAACTCGCATTTTAAATTAATGTTTTCATCATTTCCCTCTTCCCAGGAGGTACCAAGCACCTCCCCAGGCAAAGCAATGCCAGCTCCATGTGCACTCATGATTCTGCAGGTCCTTTTCCAGCTGACAACTTGACGCAGATTGAATTTGAAATCCTATATAATAATCACATCGTTCTTCACCACTGCATACTATTGTGTAGAGAATTAAAGATTTTAAACTTTTTTTAAATTTTATTTTTTAAAGAAAGAAAAAGTAGTTCAATCAGTGCATGGAGAGATAAAGTTTCCTCAGATTTTCCAAACTTCAATTTATTATCCCCTGAGATTACAGCAGGCTGCTTCCTACATAGCTAAAGCAAGGCAAAAACAGAACTTAAAATAGACCAATGAGCATCTGAAGGCCCCAGATCTGCAAATGAAGAACATGAAGGGCATAAAGAACTAAATTTAGGGAGCAACATGGAGGATCTGCCCAGAGAAATACCACCATCACTCCTACAGGGTCAAGTCATGAAAAGGAACCACAAAATTTTTAGGGCAAAGGAGATTTAAGGGAGGAAACAAAACCAAACCCCATTTCTATCTGTACTACCATAGAAGACAAATGTGCTGATCAGTTTTCCAAATACAGTAATCTGACTTGAAAGGCTTCTTTAGAAGCAGCATTTGCTCTTCATTTTTACTCAAATTGATTGTTTTCCTCCTTAGAACAGGGCTGAACCTTTTAACATTGCTGCAGAGACACTGTGAATAAATATTTAAAGACTCAAAGCTTTAAGTGAAAAGAAGGATTTGTTGGATAATATTTCACTTTCCTTAAACTGTTTGTTCACCACTGAAATTGAAAATTTTAATTTTATGGTGATTGCTCAGAGAGCTGATGTTCAGACACTTCCCTGAGAAACCCGAGCGCTAGGAAGGCAGTCTATAAATAACTGCCTTGGAAATAAACTTCTGCGAATTGGACATAACCCAGATCAGATGTTCAAGTGTGTTGTAAATTACCCACAGGCAGAGCACAGGTCAAAACTATTTACTAGCATTGGGCTTCATTCCTCATATTCACCTCCCATGAGTATTGTAAACCCAGAGGAGACAATAAGGGGTTCTGAGGTTCAGTTCTGCTCACCCTGTTAAATATATTCCTGTGGTTATATATTCCTGTGCTGACATGGCAGCATTGTCTCCTGGCCATGCACTAGTGCAAATGTCTGTAGAATTTTCTGTTACACTAATACCACTGTGATTGCTTGTGATTAAGGACTGCTTACAAATAACCCAACTTGAAAAGTACTACAAAAGCCTTAGAGAAACGTAGGAGAGCAGAATTTTGTGGGAGGAGAGATGGGAGAAAGAGAGGGGCTGCACCATCCCTCTCCTGAAGAGGAGACAGATGGAACCGACAGATGTCCTCCTTAAAAGCAGCAGAGTAGTGGCTACATGGGGTTACATGTGCTTCTTTAGGTGCCATTTTGTGCCACAGTCATTTAGCTTCAATACATGCTGTCCCCATCAGTGGAGGTCAACAGCAGTGGCCTCCTGCAGAGTTTGACTCCACCTTGTGTCTGAAAGGCACAGACAGACTCATTGGCTTTTATGGATTAGTGCCTGAACTCCCACTGAAGTCTCTACTCCATGAGTACATCCCTCCATTCGTTTTTTCCAGGCACCGAGTAATTAAGGTTGTTAATTTATAAAGTCCCACCTCCCTGATCCCTGTCTGCTGTGGTTGTTATTAAGCTCTCCTTGGGTACGCACAACCTCTTCTGTTAAGCATGGAAGTTCTCACTATGTTTCAGACACCTCAGCAAACCAACCAGAGAAAATATTAGAAGAAAGAAGAAGTGGAGATCATTCAAAAGTGATGACCTGGCTGAACTTCTGAGGGTGGATAGGTCCTCAGAGGTTCACTTCACAAACTACCAATGGGGTTGGCGTGGTGACTGTGAAGTCCTGCCAGCTGGTTTGCAGCCTGTGAATAGTGCAGCCCTAGCTGGGAACCTCAAAGCCCTGAAGAGAAGAAACACTGAGGCCCAGATTAATTTATAAAAGCAGAATATGTAGCATTTACCTGTCGAATCAGGATTCATTGCTAGGAGCTGTGATGCTTTTTATAAGGAGCACATATCACAAACTCTCCACATTTCCATGAGTTTGACACAAGATAAAAAGCTGATGTGAAGAAGCACCCACCAAAACCCCTTGGGAGATACCTTTTGTGATTTCTAAAATAAAACTCTGCATTTTCAAATTATGATCTAAGCCTGAGCTGTGGAACGCATGTGTTTTCTCAAAGGAAAGAGCCTAATTTAAAAAGAATGTGTCATATATTAGACATCACATCTTTTAGCTGGTTGTATTGCCATGCACGTGAAATATTTCACTTGATTTAAGAAGTTTACAGTAGGCTTCAGCTCATACAGTATATTCATACTTAGTCGTACAGCCTTAATTTCAAAGATGGCTAACTAGATACAGGCAAGGTTGGATAGGGATGCTGCTTTTCAAGGTTACTTTGTATTGGTTAAAATGTAAAACTCTCAGGACATCTGCAGTAAAGTTTAAATTAGTAACTTCAGCTAAAAGTTCAACCAGTGCAACTCTGATGAAGCACCACTGCATTTTGTACAGTCACCTTGGGTTCCAGCCCTCAGCTGTCCCTTTGCATCCTACTGTCCATCCACCCTCTTGCTATCAAGGCTCCCAACATCTTCTGAAGAAAGTATAAGCCTGACACAGCAACTCTACAGGCTCCAAACACGAATGGACACTGAGCTGTGATTTTCCAGTTGCACACTCCTTGTGGAGTCAACACAGGGAGGAAGGCACTTCAAAGTCCAGTCATATCGCCAGTGGGGTCTCTGAGCCTCTAGAAGTACCCCCTTCTTGCAACTACAGAGTCTGTGGTCCCATAATTGGCAATTTAAGTTAGGAGATTAAATTCAGAGCGATGAACCCAAGCTTCTTTGCCCGAGACTGGAAAGCTCACCTGCAAACAATCACAGCAGATCTTTATGTCAGCAGGGTCCTTCCTCCACCAAGGAGGTGACTCCATTGAACACCAGTGAAATCACCCTTTGGTGGGTACTCACTAGGTACACAAATACCATCCTTCTTGAATTTTCAAAATAGTGCCTGAGTAGTGCAGAGGAGTCTGGCTAGTTCTCTTGGTGAATTTGGCTGCAAATTAATCTTCATAGCAGAGCACAGTTGGCTTTGTTAGAGCTGGCAAGTCAGAGCATCCAACCATCCATTAGTCAATGATGTTAGCAAGCAGAGTACGCTAGGGAACTAGGTCAGGGGAACAGAAAAGAAAGACCCAAGTAGGTCAGACCCACTAGAAAGATCAATTCAGTCCTATTTATCACATCCTGCACCCTCTGATGGTCCTGGGGTTTCAAGAGAAAAATTGCAGTGTCTTCATCTGGAGCTAGAGTGGTGCTTGTTAGCGTGAGCAGATAGTGGAGATGGTGAGGTCCCTTTCTCTGAATATACATCAAGCACTGACTGCCTCATGTGGTAGGTCTAAGAGTTACAGGGAAAGTTCTCAGCTTTTCCAGTTTCGTCCTAAGTCAATCAGCTGGAAGGGGTGTTCTAAGACCACATTTACTGAGCAGAGGACGAGCGTAAAGTGCTACTGCTTCAGGTTCCTAGATCTCAGTGGGCTGGCTGGTGGTATCAATTAGGGTTACACAGATATGAAACAGCTTTATTTCTTCTATGCATATTGTCCCCTTAGATTTTAATGTTAATACAACAGGCAGTTTGGCCCCTAATTATATTATATTATTATAAAGACAGAAAGGAAAGGAGGCAGAAAAGGTGAATAGGGCACACGGATGCCATAGTAGAAGGAGAAGGTAGAAGCTGAAGGTGGAATGTGGTTAAGGCAAAGAAAAGTAACAAAGGCATAGTTACAAATGTTGGCATAGAAAACAGGCACAGGGAGAACACTGACTGATTACTTTATGCTCAGAATGGAATTAAGTCCAAGATGGATTTGGATGTGCTGATTGAGACTCATTTCACCCCGTTTTAACTATCCAAAAATAAAGTTTAACATAGAGCATAAGCTGTTAATTGAGGTTCCTTTTCTCACCAACAGAAAGGGAGAGCAAGAGAGAGACACGTCCCTCCTCTGACAACAGGTATCAGAGCAAGATAGGGATGAATTTTCTCCCATACGAGTGAAGAAGGAAACAAGCTCCCTCTACTCATCTGGATGCTGCTGCCTGGAGTTAACTTATCCTGGTCCAGCACTATTTCTGTAGGACATTACACTACCAATACCATCAGCAGATGGGAGCAATGGGTTTGCTGGAGGAGGGAGAAAGATCTTTCAGAGACTGTTTAAAGCAGCCTCCAGAACTCAAGTTCACATCAGCAGACCCAGGGAAGGATGAGCCTCCGCCCCATACTCAGCGGCAAGCCAGTTTTTGAGTTTATATTTAACTTCGTTCTTGTTCTGTATGATGATGTTTGAGCTTGGTGATCTACCTGACCCACCAAAACCTGCAAAAGCTGCTGCATTCTCCAAGCTTTGTTTCATTCCTTTATCCAGAGTTTGAAGTGGAGACGACAGTCTAAATTTAGAATACTTTCAGCAACACAGCATGTCTAGCTGTGCTGGCGCTTGGCTTTCTGAAAAGGCAGTGACCAAACCAAATCCAGATTTCCTTTTAATCTGTCTTATTTTAAATCAGACTGAAAAGACAGATATTAAAGCTGCTACTGTGAAATGTGCTGCTCCATGAATTAGTAATTGTGTTTACCTTCTACATTGGGAATTTTTTGCCTGTGTTGCTGTTTCTTACTGTCACTCAACATGAGAAGCTTTTATTTGAATAAGACTATTTCAAAGCACTTTTACACTCATGTAGAGTCAGGGGCTTATTTACTTTCTGACATTTATTTACTTCCCCTAAATATTTCACAGCCACAGGATCTCCCAGATGAAAGCGGAGTTTGCTCTGTGCTCCTCTTCAGGAGTCTAATTAAGAACAGAATAAAATGGGAGGGACAGAGCTTAAGTGCTAACTGTGATGGATGTGTCTGGAGGGAATTCAGTAAGGGGAGCTTGCTTCTTGGCACAAGTATTCAAGCCTGTGCATAAAAGCAGAAGAAAAATGCCCAACACAGGAACTGAAAGACCTGAGATGGATTGGGGGAGTAGGGGAGGGGCTTTCAGAGATGAGAGCTATAAGCCAGCATTGCTCCTGCACAAGATTTATGCTGCTGTCACTGAAGGGTTGGTCTTGGCTCCATCTCACATCATCAAAGCCAGCCACCTCCTTTTTGCCTGAAAACTCCTCCCACAACCCAGATTTGAAGTCAGCAGCAGCATGTCCCATGCCTGCAATCCCACCACCACAGGGACAAGTCTTTTGCATCCCTCCTGTGAAAGCTGAGGGCAAGCTGCTCACTTTGGGCAGGTCACCAACACCACTGACATCCGAATACACCTCAGTATCTTTTTTTTTCAGAATCATAGAATGGCTTGTGTTGGAAGGGATCTTAAAGACCATTTAGTTCCACCCCCCTGCCCTGGGCAGGGACACCTCACTAGATGAGGTTGCTCAAAGCCCCATCCAACCTGGCCTTGAACACCTCCAGGGATGGGGGTGTAGCCACAGCTTCTCTGGGCAACGTTCCATAGCACCTTCAGTGGCTATGGGACTTTTAACAGAATTGGTACTTTTTCCAGTATGTCAATGAATACAACAGGGTGATAGGCACTGCAAAGGACTCCATTATATTTGGATAATTTCCCACAATCATTGCTCCAGAAAAAGCCAAGGACTTCAAAGTAATCAAATAAAGAAGAAAATAAAATAAATATCAAGTCTTTCTTTCAGTTTTTCTTTTTGTTGTTGTTGTTGTTTGTTTGTCTTTGTTTGTCTGTTTTTCATAAATGGCTTGTTTCCTACTGGTTAAGGAAGGATTATTTACCATAGCTGTCTGGAGGACAAGGGTATATTGTAGGTTGCTTAAGGTTTTGAGCGAGGATATTGTGCTGAAAAGAGTGCATTTGGAGACAATGGAGATTATGAACAATCATTTAACAAGATCTTCAAGCTAATAAGCTGTTTAACATTATTGATCAGCACAGCCAGAACATGTTTTAAGAAAAATCTACCAGATTAAAACAGGTATAGCTTCCTTGTTCTGACTTCTCATAAACTTCATTTCACTTTGCAGCAGAAATCTTTCCTGAAAGAGGGGCTGTCCCCAAGCCCAAGGTGGTGGCCCTGCTGGGAACATGCTGCCCTATGCTCCTGCCAGCTCCTTCTGCCTTTGACACAACCAGATATCCATCAAGCATGTGTAGGATGGTTCTGTGACAACAAAAAAAGGCATATTTCCCCAAAAAGAGTGGCCCATACCTAACAGTTCAATAGAGATGTCTTCTATGAGCTCATTGTTACAGAAAGCCTTTTAATAGGAAGGTATATAACTTGGTTGTGTATTTTAAATTGCCTTCTTTTGAGAACATGGAACTCGAAGTCAAAAGAAACCCAGATCCAATATTCAATTGGTATGATCCACATAAACAGCAAAGCTTTCATCTCCAAAGTGCCCATGGTGGGGATCACAATTCTAGGGGATTTTGATTGCAAAATATATAATATATAAAAAGAAACACTTTGCTTTCATCCAGAAGTTGACAGCAATAGTAGTAAACAATAGAAATTATTTGTATTAGTGGCCCTAGTTTATTCTAATCGTGTTGGCATTTTCTGTGAAGATTAATTAGCAATATTGTTGCAAATACTGTTACAAGTGAAATATGCACCATATACCAAAAATAATTTCACTGACCTCTGTTATAAAGTAAAATATCTACAGTAATGAGATTCTAATTATCCTTTGTTATGGCAAGCCATTCTCTACACTCCTCTTTATTGATAGGAGATGTATTGTTTCAACATTCTAGTTCAATTTATTTTTTCACATTTGCATTTTCTTATGCACAGAAAATGAGAGATGATCATTGCCTTCTTCACTTTGCACTCAATTTACATCAATAGCACATTACCTCATCCTAACTCATGTATCTACAGCAGAAATTTGATAACAAAAGCTACTGTAAGTGATGAATAAAGATAATTTCAAATGCAACAAGAAGCAGCGAGATGAATTATAGGTTTCAGGACCTTTTGTTTGCTCAAGAAAGGAAAAATAAAGGATTTTTTCCACCTAGGCAACATGGATCTCACAAGGCTGTACCTCGCATTCAGTATCTCATATTTACCTGCGGCTGATGGGTCCTTTCTGCATACAAAAGTAACTCCAAATACCCATACAACCATAAATGTCTCTCCCATTTGCTGCTCAAAGGAACATTTTTAATTTGTTTGGACTGAGCACAGAATTTATGGTTCACAAGCTCCAGTAAACACTTTAACAACTACCCTAGGGCTATTGTAGCCTCATAGCAACTACTGGCTCTCCAGCCTGCAAGACATGCGCACATCCAACACAGGAGGTGCTTAGCGTCTCCCCACATGAGCACCAACATGAACAGCACCAACATCACTCTCAGAAATAGAGCTCTGCTCTCAAATGCCTCTGTCCTCCGTCCCAGACCCTCTCATTGATTGGCAGAGCACCGCAAGCCCCAGCTGCACACTAGAGCTCTGCCCTCAAATGCCTCTGTCCTCTGTCCCAGACCCTCTCATTGATTGGCAGAGCACCGCAAGCCCCAGCTGCACACTAGAGCTCTGCCCTCAAATGCCTCTGTCCTCTGTCCCAGACCCTCTCATTGATTGGCAGAGCACCGCAAGCCCCAGCTGCACACAAGTGTGATGATGGATTTGGGTTCTACCCTGTGCATGGGGCAAGCAGGGGGAGAAGCAGGAACTGGGAAACAGGTTTTGAGGAACTGGTCATTGGCAGAAAGCCCACAAGGCCTCCCCAAGAGGGTGGGATAAAAAGTTGTAGGTAAAGTTGTACAACTCCCTAAGGAAGGAGGTGGGGGGCATACTTTGGACCTTTTCAGAAGTGGATGTGTGGATGTTTTATTTCATTTTTTTTTATTTTTTTTTTTACATTATTCATTATTTTCCCAAAAGCAATTACTCACATTGAAATAGATCTTTACATTAAAGGAGAGAAATACATTTTAAAACTTATAAGTAACTCACCATTAAATATGAATGGTTTAATGTGAAAACCCACTCTTTCTTTTCTGTATGAAAAACTGTTTTTTTTCTATTTCCTCCATCTTCCCTACCTTTCAGTCCACTCTTTGGCCAGTGTGGGTGAGGAGCAGCCTGTGCACCTTCCCTGGACACAGGCTGTCCTGCAGAGAGGAGCCTGCACACTCTCCCTGCTCCAAATTCAGTCTTTTATCAGCACACAGAATCATAGAATGGTAGGAGCTGGAAGGCACCTTAAAGACCATTGAATTCCAACTCCCCTATCATTGGCACAGACACCTCCCACTAGACCAGACTGGTCAAAGTTCCATCCAGCCTGCCTTGAACACCTCCAGGGATCTGGCATCCACAACTTCTCCGGGCAACCTGTTCCAGTAAACCTGTTCCCTATGCCAACCTACTGTCCAAGCCACCAAACAACAGGTTCCTTCCTGTGGCCTCAAGTACAGGACCTAGGAAACTCTGTGGTGTTTCCAGGGTTTTCCCCAGCAGATCTGGATAATGAACCAGTACCCTCACCTCACTCCATCCACTTTTTTAATTAGATAACCTGTGTGAAACCATGCTGGCTGAAACAGCCCTAGTCCAAAGCTGCCTGGTACCCAAGAAGAAACATCACCTGCAGAGTCCTCTTCAGGGGTATTGTGACACCTCTTTTGGACAAAATATGAACCACACTGGAGCCTTTGGAAATGTTACATAGACCTTTCTATGACCAACATCATCACCAGGATAGCAATGAGAAATCCAGTGCTTTAAAGAGATCAACTGAAGTTGAAATAGTTTATTCTTGTGCCATATTCACCACCTAAAAATGGCAGTAATGTCCTATGAGGCAGAAGTATATCCTGTGGACTAGAGTTTCCTATCAGTTTTCTTGTACATGTTTGTGTCCTCTTGTATAATACCCCACTGCCATTGTAAGTCTTACCAATGGCACATCTGGGGACCTTAAATTAAAGGGTTACCCAGAATAAATAAACAAGCACTTGCACTTTGGAACTATTGACTGAGCTCCATGACCCAGACAATTGCTAGAGGGAAGTTGGGGCAGTGTGAAGAAGATGGCAAATATCCCCCTCGTACTCTCCGTCTGCCTTCTGGGAGCCTGTCTTGCTGCCGAAAGTACAGGTGGGTTTGTTTAAAACCTAGAAAGTCCTTCACTTTTGTGTGCACGGGGCAGGGGGAATGGGTTACTGGCACAGACAAAGGGACAGTTTGTCCCTTGCCAGTGGGACAGCTTGTACAGCCTCGTCAGAGACAAGAGCTCAGAAGGATTGTGGTGTTTCATAGTTCCTCTCTTTAAAGCTCTGCTTTTTTTTCTTGGGAAAGAAATATTAGCTTTTATGCTGATGTTACACAGAATGTGTAAATAGGATTATTTTTAAGAATGGGATTTTTCTTAAACTTTTTTCAGCTTTCAAGCTTTCAGAACTTGATTCAGCCATTTTAGAATGCACGCACCCACACAGAGAATAGAAAAAAGGGTAGAGAGTTGCTGGTGGAGTAACATCCAAACCTCTGCATGTGCCACTGCTTTGTCCTGGAGCACAAACAAGTGCTCACAGCCATACAACAGTCATTACATTTGCTACTGCAAAAACTGTTCAAAGACGAAGCCAGCGTGAATTTAACAAACACCATAGACACAGTCAAAACTGTAGACGAGATAGAGGGTTGATGGATGCAAGCAATCACACACAGTAACACAGGCTGTTGCTTTATTTATCTGTAGCAGCAACAGTTCAAGCAGAAGCTGATTCACATCCAGCAGGACTACCTCTTTGGTACAAGGCTAGTGNAGCAGGAGAGGGGCACTTTTCCCAAAATATTTGCTTAGCAATGAAAAATAAGTAGAACCTCACATTGGTACCACCACCCACCCAGGGTTATCACCTAGAAAATCCTATATTGAGCGAGCAGGACACATCTGGCCCCATGACCCATCTTGCTTTCTCAGATTCTGGTTCAGAAGTTAAGTCATGTATGAGTATATTCTTGGTGTGAGGGTGGTTTCCATGAGTGAGTACCGTGACTGCGACCCCATGAGGCCCACAACCTTTAGTTCAAATCAAGTTTAGCTTGTAAAGCAGCATGTAGGATCATCAAGCAACTGAGAAAACCTAGATCCGAGGGAGGCAAAGCTGTGTTTGTTAAAGTGAGTTCTCTCCATTAAATGGGTTAACTGCATCAGGTGCCCGGCATGTCCCACTGGGAAGAGATGAAGGAGAGGGTCTAATGCAGCTGCCCCTCTTCACGCAGAACAATGTGAGGCTGTGCCCATGTCAGGATACCCAGGCTCTAAGCACATGGAGAGCCCAATAAGACTACAAAACCAAGGAAAGCTGCTCCACCATTCATAGAGTGGTTTGGGTCCGAAGGGACATTAAAGACTATATTGTTCCAGCCCCTTGCTATGGGCAGGGACACCTCCCACCAGACCAGGTTGCCCAAGCTCCATCCAGCCCAGCCTTGAATACTTCTCACCTGAGCATTGTCTGCCCAGCCTGAGAACAAGCTGGAGGCTGCACCCCATGCCGTGGAGAGAAAGGGCAGGTCTCCTCCAGCAAGGCTGTGCCTCCATACTCTAAGAAGCCTTGCTTGGGGGTGTACCTTCATGTCCCACACGTAAACCACAACTCTACAGCTGAGAGGGGAGTGGCCATGCCACACCAGGGCTGTAGTGTTTGAAACAAGCCTGGCTTCTTCAGAGGTCAGTGCTTTTCCCATCAATATCTACTGCCAAACAACTAGACTAAGGTCAGGATTTGAATACACTCCTTGTCATTTTTAACCCAAACATCACGAGGAAGGCAAAGGTGCAAACTTGCTGTACAATGAATAAAAGTATTGTAAAAACAATGAGTTCAGTCTCTTGCAGAGAGATCTTTAGGTGAAGGGGCTGGTTACACCATCAGTGGCATGGTGTGAATCGCTGCAACTTGCCTGGGGCTCATGCGAGTTCAACAGAATTGATTCCCTGTAGGCTTGGAGAGGCTGAGATCAGCTCTGGATGGAGCACAGAAGTTAACCACAAAAAGGAACCAGGGGCTGGTACTTGCCCCTCACTCTCCTCTCTGCCCACCTGGCTGACCTCATACTCTCCATAAACCTCAGTGGGGCCAGGTGCACAGGGGCCTGAACCCCTTCCAACACAGATACGGGTCCGCGCCCAGTATGGTCAGCAGCAGTTCCAAGACTAGCTGCTCTACCATGCCATCTGGTGACAAAAAGGGACATGGCTGCAAGCACTGAGGGAGGCTGGAGAGAAGTTGGTGAAGCAGGAAAAATCCTCTGGGCAAATGTTTTTTTTCAGAGTGGTGGAACAGAAGAAAAGGTGGGGATCTCTGAGAGGTGTGTGTAGAGCAAACCCTGCCAGGTAGCTGCCATAGCATCATAGAATGGTTTGGGTTGGAAAGAACATTAAAGATCTTCTAGTTCCAACTCTGCAATGGGTGGCTGCTACTGTTGACCCTGCTGATGAGACGTTTGACCCTTCTGGGAGAGTATTCATGGTAGCACCACGACAGGAATGCATGTCCTTGTGCCTGGCACCAGGCAACCACCATGGGATGGCTGGTGGCCACCATGGACATCCTACATAGACTAGGGGTCCCTGCAGCACCAGCAGCTCTCTGCTGGTGGTTTCTGCACAGAAGCTTGGTCAGAAGTTGAAGGTGAATGGATGCACACCACCTCATTGAGGTGACCTGGCCCAGAGGATGAGGAGGACTCATGTCACCCCTCCTGCCAGTATGAAACGGTGGTACTGAGACTCATGGTCAAGGGCAAGGTGCAGAGGGAGAAGAAAATGGCTCACAGTTTCCAAGTGCCACAGCTGCAGAGGCAAGCAGCCTTTCCAGACCAAAACAGGCAGAGGCAGTTAAAGCAGGACAATTTCTGTGTCCAAACAAGACATCCCAAAGCAGCAGCATGAAAAGGCCTATTATTTTCCCCTCTCAAATGACTTATTCTGATCCGTGCATCTATGACAGGAGATACTCACACCATCTGTTTAGGGTATTTTAAGCATCAAACTTCTGAGCTCCTAATCAGCCTGTCACCATCAGTCATTTCTGTCTATTGTCTACTTTGACTCTTGGTTCTCCAAGATTTGATCCTCTGGATTGCACTTTTTAGACACTGAGGAAACCTCAAGTAAATTATATCATTGGACACTTTCCCCTGGACACAAGGCAATTAGGGGGTGAAGGCATGGAACAGACTTCTTTTCTGGGTGAACAGGGTCCTGACAGCTCATCCTGGCTGCATTCCACCATGCACATCCTCCTCTCCAGCCCCTCGTTCCTTTCAATTCACAGTCTTCATCGAGAACAAAGAGGCAAACTCAGTTCTGCAGAGGCGAAGGCGAGCCAATTCAAACAGACTGGAAGAGGTTATTCCTGGGAACCTCGAGAGAGAATGCATAGAAGAAAAATGCAGCTTTGAAGAAGCCCGAGAGGTGTTTGAAAACACAGAGAAAACAGTGAGTATCACTGTAGCAAAACACCTTGTTCCCCTCACCACCACCACCACCCCTGCCCTCAGCCCTCTCCTCTATGAGCCTTTTGAGTAAACATCAAGGGGAAAACCTGGAGGGGCCCAGAATAGCATTTATCGTGTTTTATTCTCATTTGTGATCCACCAGTTGGGCTGGGGAACTGCTTTAAAGTTTTCTTGGTCACCACTGGGATTACAGAGGTGATCGTTTTCCTGCCTGTCTTCGCTTTATTTTTGGAGTCATCACTTTACTACTTTAGTCAGGCAGCACCTAGAAATTAGAAATCAAAGGAAACCTCCTTTTTTTTTTTTTTTCTTCCCTTTGCAGATGGAGTTTTGGAAAACATACATTGGTAAGAGCTGCTTTCTTCATGTCCAAATGCATAAGTCATCTCTCAGTGCATAAGCAGCAGACATTTAATGAAACAAACATATTCTAGCATTCAGAAGCTGTCTTATGATGGAGCTAGGCAGAGTCATGTACCCCAAATCCTGCATAGCCACCCAGCCTGGGCTTGCCCCATTTGTAGAAAAATTGCAAGTCAAAAACACCAACAAAACCAACCCCCCCCAGACAACCCCAAATGAAAAATCACAAACCCCACCAAAAAACCCTAATCATTTTCTTTATTCAAGCAGAGTGTTTTGAACAAATTTCCAAAACTTCACAGAATAAAAGTAATCCATACAGACCACCAGATCCTTTGAGCCCAGGCCATGCTCTGGGCTTCTATTTTCAGCAGTGGTATAGAGTAAAACACAAAAGCAGTAATTAACATCCCTTTCAGCAAACAGCATATGCTCTGTTCTCAAGCAGAGACCTCCAGAGAAGGCACAGCCTTGTGCAAGCCCAGTGTGAATCCCTAGAAATGCCATATTAAAGTGGAGCCTCAACACGATTACAGCAAACAGCTGTTTGTAGTTCACACCACTGGTCCCAAACCCTGGATGCTCCACCAGTTTCTTTCCACAATGTATTTTTTCCCCCCTCTCTCAGCCTCCATCCCTGGTGACTCCTTAGTCCCTTACAAAAAGATTTCAATACCCACTAACACATCTGAAACTAATTTTAAGGACATTTCAATAAAAGAAGTGCCTTATAGATTGGCCAAGTGCCCAGAACATCTCACTAAACAGCCTTAAATAATTCAGATTATTCAGGCTAGACTATAATATAAAAAAGTTATGTTTACATGGTAGGACTGTCCTCTGAAAAAAACAGCCAATGAAACTCAACACTGCATTTTTTTTCCCTGCCACTGTAACCAATTAGCTCTTAAAAAATAATGAATGCCCTATATTCCCCTATCACCCAAAATGCCTGATTTACCTTTCAGCTTAAAGCTGCTGTTCCAAGCATGAGTTAACCAGAGGAGCTCATCCTTACTACAGCACCCAAGTGGTACCAAGCCCCTGTGACCCTCACCAGGCATCAACAACAGCCATGATCCACACCTTACACGCAAACCCTGACACCATGCCTTAAATAAGACAAAACCATTTTTTTCCCTGTTTGCAAACCACTTTCTGCATTCCACACTGTTCATGAAAGCACCATTAACAGCTATGCTTACTGGTAGGACACAAATTCAAAATATTTTCCTTTCTTCTTGCCTTTGCATAACCATTTCAAAGCACTGTAATTAATGAATTAATTCCCTGTAATTCAACATAATTTACTTTTCCAAAGTGTTAGATCACCAATTTTGCAATACTGAGTATTTTTGTTAAAGCCTCAGCTTCTCAGCCACAGGCAGCTATGAAAATAAAAGCCCTGATATACAAAGAAAAATTTAGAAGAGTTAACAGTTGTACTGGATTTAGAAAGAGCAATGACCAGTGCTCTCAATCCTAACACACAGAGAGGTCTCCAAACCCCAAAGGGCAGGCCCAAACCTTCTGAGAACAAAGACAGAAGTGTTAAACAAAAATGAGGAAATCCTAACCACTCCTGGGGAAGCAAACCTTCTAACTTTTGTCTGCCTAACTTAGCCAAGACATGAGGTCCTGCTGAGATGGAGCATGAGAGAGACTGAAGTGGAGTTCTACTGAAAGGAGCAGAACCCACACAGGATAGGGCACATCATTGGGACCCCACTGCTGTTGTTACCCCAGCGCTGATGTTGTCTGTTGTGCACTCAAGTACTTATTTTCCATCACAAAGAAGGAAGGAGTGTAGTCTCAGGAGGCTTGCACAGAGCAAGGCTTCAGCACTTGGTGGGCACCAGCTGTGGTGGACACTTAAGTTTGTTAATTCTCTTGTCTTCTCTCCAAGATGGAGATCAGTGCGACCCTAATCCATGCAAGAACGGAGCCACTTGCAAGGATGCAGTAAGTTCCTACGTGTGCTGGTGCCCACCTGGGTACGATGGCAGAAACTGTGAGATAGGTATGTACTGGGGGCTCGTCTTGTGATTGTTCTGCCATAACAGAAATCCCATCGGATCAAAGCAGGCTTAGAGCTTCATCCTTTTAGAGGGCTGCTTCAGACACATTTTGCCTTGCTGTAACTCACATAAAATGTGCAAATTCCACCTGTTGGCAACGGGATTACTGGGCAACACGCTTGGGGATAGAGGACCAGATGTCCCCGTCCTCTTCAACCCCTGGTGAAGCCCCAGCTCCACCTCCACGCAACGGCCAGCTGCCTGCTCTTACACAGGATTCAACAGAGGCTCAGGCTCAAGGTCTTTTGTTTGTGTTGCAGCTGCCAGCACAAATGTTGACGCAGAGACCTTCCTTTATCTCTCCAGCACAAGCCTTTCCAGGGCTGCTCAGAGGCAACACGCTCTCCCACTGAAAGCAAGAGTTTTCCACCCACCCCCACCATGCTCTCATTCCTCCTCTCTGTTTCCCACCCCAGCCTGGGGGCAGGTGCTGGGCAGGGGAGGATTACCACAAGCTCCTCTTGATGGCACTCCACTAAATTCATAATTATAATTATCGCTAGCAACCTTGATTCCGAAGGCAAACAAAATGCAAATATTTTCCTGATGGGTTGAGGAGTTTATGAAAACCAAACAGCTGATAATTTAAGCAATAGGGATATTCAGCTCTTATATTTATAATATAATCAGGGGCTGTGTGACTAGCATAATGTGCTAGACTCACTGCACTAATAAAATATTCTCTTTCTAGTTGTGCTTCTGCTCTGGCAAGAGAGGAGTCTACGTTAAAAAGAGCATTTCAAAGCTACATCAAATTTAAATAGTCTCATTGCAGATTTCTTGTGGAAGGGAGACAGGAACAAAAATAAAGCTAGAAGTGAGGTGTGAAAAGGAGCTCTGCAAAAATAGTAAATGATGGCATTAAAATGGCTACAGGAAGGGAGGTGTCCTTGAGGAAACAGGAGTGGAGTTAACCTGCTGTGAAGTTATTTGAAAACTCACCGAGAATTAAAAGGGCATCTGTAGATGAGTAGTTCCCCACCTCCAAGAGGTGGTGTTTCCACCACAGACAACTGCGAGGCGAGGTAGAAGGCACACACAGGTCACGGGAATCTCTCTGTGTCTCCAGTTGAGGCCCGTTTCACCAAACATCCTACTGAAATGGGTTTCCCATGTCTGACTGCGATGACTTACTAGCATGTCAGGAAGAACATATGGCCTTGCTCAAGGTTTTAAAATCAGAGTCCAGTGATGATCCCAGCACAAAGCCCTTCCTGGGTTCAGGGTTTGCTCCACCAGCATCCCCATGGGGCTGAATTGCTGTAAGCATGAATCAGGGGAGAGGAAAGCAGCACATCAGTGGGGAAATCACATGGCTCATAACCAAATATTTGCAGGAGTCCTTCATGGTCAGGCTGCCAGATTTTGGGCAGCATGCAGCTGTTGGAGGCAGGAAGAACCTGTGCCAGGACCTCTCCTAGAGCCAATTGTGCCTCGTGCTCCTTCATTCCAAGCAAGGTTGTGATTTGGAAGGAGGACACTCTCCTTGCAAACAAGCACATGTTTTCCATAGGCTGGAACAACTGGAGTGGGTTATAGGCTGAGTCCAAAGACCCAAGTCCCAACAAATCTCTAGCCATTTGTATTTCAAAAGGGTTTTCACCGTTTCATTTAAATTTCTTTCAGACTTCACTTGTGCAATTAAAAACGGAGGCTGCAAGCACTTTTGCAGGCATGATCCACCGCAGAAAGTTGTGTGTTCCTGCGCTTCTGGCTACAGACTTCATGAAGATGGAAAGTCCTGTGAACCTACAGGTTAACTTTTAAAGTGTTTTTAAGAGATTTGGGTGAAAACTTCTCAGGTCTTGCCTTGGATTTAGGCACACGAATCTCATAGAAGAAGAGCAACAATATCCTGTTGGAGACCAGCCTTGTTTTCCTGCTCAGCAAATGTAAAGAGGCTGACCCTGAACTTTCCCAAAAGCAGAAGTGGAGTCAGGCTTGAAGGACACAATTTAACCACTCCTATTTTAACCTGGGTGGGTGGAGAAGGAGAGTAGTTGTCCAGGAATTTGTTAACGAGATGAATGCTCCTTTCAGATGGCTGCTCGCACAGGCACCTCTCTCACTTGCAGCCATCTTATATATCTAGATATGGATCAGTAGTTCTCTGGAGGCAGAAATGTGATGTTCAGCTATACCTGTATATGCACTGTTGTCTATCCAGCCAGAGTTCACTCCCATGTTCTTCTATGAGGAGATACTATTTATTTAGTTACTGATCCTACACTGAGGATGCTCTGGGATAAAAGACAATCTTTCTTACTGTAAATAGCCCTGATGGTCCACTTCACAGCTAGCCATCATGCAATGTCTTATAATTACCCATGATGGGTGGTAACAAGTGAAGCTTGGTGGTGATGCTGTCTTCCCCACAGCGTATATCTGCATGGAAAGACCCTACACAGGAACTAGACTCTCTGGTTTAGCTGTTGCACTCATAGGAGTGGAGGAGAAATGCATTGTGAAATGCAGGAGAAATAGCTCGAGGCTGCAATTCCATAAAGGGCTAAGGAATAGCTGGTTCTTGTTATATTCCCCAATTTTCACAAAATCATAGGATTTTCATCATTGGAAGGGACCTCCAAGATCATCAAGTCCAACCCTACAAATGCCAAAAAAAAACCACACACAAAAAAGAAAAACAAAATAAAACCACACACACACAAAAAAAAATCATCACCCAACCCAACAATCTTGGCCACTAGAGCATACCTGAAGTACCACATCTACACTTTTCTTAACTACCTCCCTGGGCAGGCTGTTCCACTGCCTGACCACCCTCTCAGTGAAGTAAGTCTTCCTAATATTTAATCTAAACCTCCCCTGCTGCAACTTCAGACCATTTCTTCTGGTCCTGTCATTATGCATTTGGGAGAAGAGGCCAACACCCACCTCTCTACAACCTCCTTTTAGGTAGCTGTAGAGGGTAATGAGGTCTCCCCTCAACCTCCTCTTCTCTAAACTAAACATGCCCAGTTCCCTCAGCCTCTCCTCATAGGACTGTTCTCTAGATTTGTTTTACCTGGCTCCTTAGCTGTTACACCATCTCTAACTGCACCTACACAGGCAACCCCAACTCACTGCAACACAACATATTAATTAGGCATGAACATCTCTTTCAGAATCACATCTGGCAGAGGAAATCATAGACCGAATAAAGAAATATATTGTCATCTAAGGTCAATTTAACATTTGATGCTCTCATCTTTCTAACAATTGAGAATACCAGATTTGCACACCTAAGCCAGCATGCAGGCACCTGCACAGGTGAGTTAGTTTCTGAAGGTCTGATAGCTACAGCCAGGAAAACTTTCAGCTCCTAGAAGTGCTGACTTTCAGTAAGCACTGTAGGAAGTATCTTAGGCCGGAAGTCCTTCTGTTAATGGAGATCATTAAGAGCTCAGGCCTGTTGCCCAATACACTGTATCACTTCCACTGGACTAGAAAGTTTTATTGTTAGCAATAAGATCATCTTTCAGGTTGCGTAATTGCCCTTCCAGCAAAAGCTTAAATTTTGTTGGCTCTGAAACCTTTATTTCCTAGCCTAACCTCACAGGCGGAACTTTCCATCACTCAACACTTAAGACCTATTCCTATAGTGGACAATTTAAAAAAAAAATGAAGTCTCAGTAGGCCACAGTTAGATCTGATTTTACACTAATGTTTGTTTGCACAGTGCTGTTGAAGGCTTTTCAGATGAAAGACAATGCCTGATGCTATTTACTATTTTGACTGCCACTATCAGCAGGAATTTGGCACCCACTGGGTAGGAGAGAAAAGGGAAGAGCTCATCTGAAGCACGCTTGCAATTGAGATCTTCATTAACAGGGAAAATCTAAAACTCTAGAAAGAGTTGATTAATATTTTCCTCACCTTGGTGCCAGGCAGGATTATCAGTACAATTGGCAGACATTATTTCCTGCCCTCTCCCAGCTGAACTTTTATTGTACTGGATTTACTTGATATAGAAATGTCAGCCAAGTGCCTGGCCACCTCCTGCAGTAAATCTTCTGGGTGTATCCCTCCACATCCCACCAAATACAGGCACCGCTGTACTTTCCCATCAGACACATCCTCTCTCTCACAACCTTTCTTCTTTTTAAAAGTTGCTCAGGTGTCCTTTCCCAGGAAATAAAAAAGAAAGTTGTGCTTTTACTGCTCTTACATATTTGTATATTTTGAGCATATTTTGCTGTTCTTACATATTACACATTTGCTGTCTGCAACTCCCTCTTTTCAGAGGGTGTATCCAGGGGAAGTCAGTCTCTTCTCCCAAAGAACAGGTAATAAGACAAGAGGAAACAGCCTCAAGGTGCACCAGGGGAGGTTTAGACTGGATATTAGGAAAAAATATTACACTGAAATATAATAAAATGTAAACACTTTGGAACAGGCTGCCTAGAGAAGTGGTTGTTTCACCATCCCTGAAGGTATCTAAAAGCCAGGTAGACATGTTGAGGGACATGGTTTAGTGGTGTTTTTTGTCAGTTAGGTTGATGGTTGGACTTGATGATCTGAAAGGCCCCTTTGACTGTAGGCAATTCTATGAACTTGTGCTATATCACCTTCACTGGGGCTTCCATGTTGGTCCCCTAACAGCATGCTGAGACAAGGCAGTATCCATCTCCTTGCCTCCTCCCTGGATCTCTGTAACTCAGCATGATGCCCAGCCAGCTGTAACCATGACTGTTTCTCTCCCAGTGCCATATCCCTGTGGAAGGATCTCAGCTCCTGAAGCCAAGAGCAAGCTTACCCGTGCCATAAACACTTTTGAGCACTGGAACACCACTGATATTGACCATGACGATGCTCATGATGAGGAGCTCAACAACATCACGGAAATCAGCACTGCTGCCACCACAAAAATCACACCAATAATTAAGACAGGCACCCGGGTTGTGGGTGGATCAGACAGCATGAGAGGAGAGGTGCCTTGGCAGGTACTCATTATTTGTGCAACTCTCCTATAACCCCAGCAATCGCTCTGTCTGCCCACTTCCTTCTGATGCTCCTGCAGGATCAACTTCCTTTGACATACCCAAAGCCCCCCTCTGAGGTTAGTTTAGCCATAGATTTTAAGTCTAACAAGGGCACAGCTTTTTTCCGTACAGTTTTATACCCCAGCAACAAAACTTTTTAGCAGCAGCAACAGATTCCCCAGTAGTCCATGAATTTACCAAGATTAAGCCAAAGGCAGAAGAAGGGGTGCTTTGCAAGGCACAGATTTGCAAGGAACAGCGCAGCTTGGTTTTTTGCTCCATCATTTTCAACAGATCCATGATAATTTATACCAACAAAGGATCTGTCTTTATATGACACCTACCAAATCCAGTTTGTGTCATGTGAGTCATCTCTACCACACCATAAGTGACACTGCAGGCAAGAGGCAGGGGCCACAAAGAAACTCCCTCCAACCCACCCTTCTGCAAATACTTTTAAATTGTCATCAAAAGGAAAGGTAGCTACTGGCTTGGATCTTTTTCAAAGTCATCTACTGCCCTTAAATTCTACTCTGGCTTCAGTGAGCACAGAAATCTCAGTGGCTGAGAGTGCAAAATAGTAAATTCAGATGAGGAAGTAGGAGAGAGATAGACAGTGATGAGCTACCTCACATGAAAGGAAGGAAATAGGTGAACTATAATATCCTTCTTCTAAGCACAGTCCACCAAGTTAGCTGATAATGTATTTACAAGTTTTTGCATAAGGGATGTCCTGGCTGGTGCCATGTATATGTTGAGGCAGTTCAATGCCCAAATGAAATGGGTAGTTAAGATTTTTGTCTCTAGTTAATTATTTAAGGTCTAATCACCGGTGAAACAGTTCTAGGAGGTAGGTGTAGAAGCACTTGCATTTTGACTGCTCTGAGTGTTATGCTGAGGTCTGTGTTCAGAGCTGTTGGCCCTCCCAGCCTGGCAGCAGAGGGAGGAGAAGGGCAATGGGGTACTAACATATCCCATATCCAGTGCTGGCCACTCCTTGTGACACAGAAGGGGACCAATGGGGAGGGACACCCTGAGGGGCAGAGTCTCTAGCAGCAACAGGTCTACACGACTGAAACACAGCCTGTCCTGTCCTGTAGCAAAACAAAACCCTCATGTTCCACTGTTCTTCCCAACCAATTTACACAGCCCCATGTGTGTGCTTTCCTTCTGCTCCCACAGATCCATCTGGTGAACAGCCAGGGAGTGGGCTTCTGCGGTGCATCCATCATCAATGAGAGGTGGTTGGTGACAGCAGCCCATTGCCTGCAGCCAGGAGACAACGTCACAGCGGTGGCAGGTGAGCACCTCAGGTGGCATCAGGCCACACAAGAACAAGTACATCAGTACAAGGAACATGGGACAAGGCTTGTGCTAGTCAGGCACAAGGCATTGCACAGAATTCCAGGATCCACACTACCACGATGGGGGGCAACATAGCACAAGTTGCTTTGGGACACCAGTTGCAGATTGCGGCGTTTTGGCAGCATGGTCTCTGCAAGTGCCACCACCTCTGGTGGGAGCATTATGCTGAGTCTTGGTCCCAAAGCCATGGAGCTGCTGGAACATGTTGCAAACACAGCTCAACCTGACCACAAACAAGGTCACCTGAGAACCCCAAGCTGCTTAAAAGCCCAGTGGACTTCAGTTAAGATGCTGCTTCATAGAACGGTTTGGGTTGGAAGAGACTGTAAAGATCATCTAGTCCCAACCCCTGGCATGGAAACTCACTAGACTACATTGCTCAAAGCCCCATCCAGCCTAGTCTTGAACACCTCCAAGGATGGGGCAAGGCACAGCTTCTCTGGGCAACCTGGGCCAGTGTCTCATCACCCTCAAAGTGAAAAATTTCTTCCTGAGATCTCATCTAAATCTCCCCTCTTTCAATTTGAAACCATTACCCCTCATCCTATCACTACATGTCCTTGTAAAAAGCCCCTCTCCAGCTTCATGAGATGGTGCAATGGACTTTTCTCTCTGCTGGTCATGTAGGAACTCACTAAGCTTTCTTGGGAGTCACACTAAGTTTTCATGCAATTCTCAGAGCACACATTTGTGTGGCCAGTGCAAGAGGGGCACCAGTAACTTGGCCTAGCTCCTTGCTAGACGATGACTACTTTTGTTTCTAACTTCTTTAGACGTAGATAGAATTTATAGACTGAACTAGAGAAACTGGGCTTGTGCGTGTGGATGTGTGCTTTTACAGCAGGGGCTTTGGGAAGTTAGACAGGGACAATATGGTCAGATCACACAGCAAGTGATGTTAATACTTTACAAAAAAAATGCAATCTTTGCTTGAAAAAAAAATTTAAAAAAAAGTTTACCCCTGACTCTTGGTATCCAGCAGTTCCAGCTTGCTGATAACTCAGCACAGGGCCTGGGCAAATGTCACAGTGCCACAGTTCACACTTGCTGCAGAATCAGCTTCCCCAAATTGTCTCTGCCCTGTATGAATATTTAGTGCAGGAGGGTTACACTGACAGTGAAAAGAGGGGAATGCCGATATGGTTAGTCACTGCTACAACTAGCACCAAGAGGCACGTCTACAGAAATACACTCATCAAGAGGGCTCTGGGCTGCATCTTCACCTTCCATGTTTATGCAACCAAACTCAAGGCCAGACCCTGGAGACTGAGTGCCATGGAGCTGGGCACCACCTGATGGGATTCACAGCATTTTTTGCTGTCTAATTTCAGGCAGTTTTACTGGAAAGCCCAGCAAAAAGCCCAGCCTTGCACCCGCTAACTTGAGAAAGCACGAAATGCCATGGGCAAAAACAGCTTCTCTCAAGAAAAACACCTGAATTTCCACCAACTTAGCATTTGCTGCATCTGCACCAAACTCTTTCAGGCTTTCTCTGGCATGTCACACAGCCCCCCTCCACTTAGGATACATTATCAGCCAGCTCCCATTCCACTACCTTCACACCATTGACCTTTAATGGCAGAATTTCAGACTGGCCACAAGTCAAGAAAGCAAAACCACAATTTTGTAGGGCTTCAGGCACAGTTGAATTTGCACTTGCACCACATATACTACATGGGCAGCATCCCTTCACATCCATTCATGCTAAGTGTTCAGCTTTGTTGCATCCTAGGAGGCCCTAAAAATTAAGAGCAGGGAGTGGAAGCTGCACTTCCCTCCCTCATCCTTTACCTCTCCACTTTCATCCCTGAAGCATATTTTCAGGTCCCCAGCAATAGCAAACAGCCACAGAGCAAGAAAAAAACCTTCTGAAAGTCTCTCTCACATCTGTCTTGCATTGACACTGTAGAAACACAGCCTGTGAGGAAGCTGACATTCCCATTCTGCTGAAAAAAACCAAACAAACAAAAAAAAAAAACCCAAAAAACCAAAACCACAACCCTGCCAGAGCACAGCAGCGGCACCAAAGCTGCCTTCACCAGGCATTAATGAAGAGAGAAATCTGCCTCACCTCTTGCTGGGCTCCGTGCTGCTCCTCATCGGCAGACACAGCAGACGCAGCAGACACAGGACACTGCCAGGGCCAGGAGCACTGCAGATACTGTTTAGAGGAAACGATGTATTCTGGAAATTACAGCAAAGCACAGAGAGGTACTGCAGCAGAGGTTAAATGCACCCTGAAACTCTGGTGCTACAAGAAAAGTCATCCTGCTCCAGAGCCTTCAGCACAGCCAGTTCCAGGGCAGGAGAGGGGATTCAGCTATAGCCAGAACCAAAGGCTACCTATTCACCAACCTGAGACCACAGAACATTTTGTCTTCACTCTACCTGTTACACAAGCTGGGAGGAGAGGTAACGGGCTGCTAGCAACTCAATCACAGGAGCCTGGAGCCAGCTGAGCCTCCTGAGCACAGGCAGGGATGGGGCACACCTGTGAGCATCAAGGAGGGAGGGCAGCATTTTGTAGCCCTCTACCTCCCCATTGTCCTGGTTTGAGGTAAAGTGAACCAATTTTCTGTTTTACAATTTTACTTTCTTAGCTAGGCCTCTTCTAACTAACTAAACTCTGAAATGTGGCTGAAACCATGACACCCTTTTATGTGGTTTTGGAAAAGGCAAAGTCAGGCTTCTCTTCACTAATTTATATTGAACAAACATTTTTAATTCTAGAGGCTTCCCCCCTTTTGATGCTAGGGCAATACCCCCTTTACATAGCTGTGAGGGTGCTAAATCCCACCGACAGCCACATTGTACCATAACCTTGGTAAAAGCATCTGGGCCTTTGACACTTGATCAGCCGGTAACACACCCTGGGGTCCAGGTCCTGCCAACTGCAGGCTGCTAACACCTTTTGATGAGGAGCAAGCAGCGCTGTTGGCACTAGGCTCGGAGCTTCCCAAAGGCTTGGATGTTCAGTGATCATCCCTTTGCAACCACCATCAGGGTCACGTCCCATCAGGGTGGCATCCTCAGGGCATAGTCACTGGTCCAGCCACAGCACCCAAGCCACACTTGTCTCCACAGGTGAATACAACACTAATGAGGAAGACAACACAGAGCAGTGGCGTAAGGTGGTGAAAATTCTTCCGCACCCTACATATGACGCCACCATCAACAAGCACCACAATGACATTGCCCTTCTGGAGCTGGACCGGCCACTCAGCTTCAACAGCTATGTCACACCCATCTGCATTGGCAACCGGGAGTTCACCAACACCCTGCTGAAGCTGGGGATGGGGACGGTGAGTGGTTGGGGCAGCACGCTCTTCCGCGGCCGGCCAGCCACCATCCTCCAGATCCTGAAAGTACCCTTTGTCGACCGTCCAACCTGCCTGAAGAGCACCTCCACTACCATACTTCAGAACATGTTCTGTGCAGGTTTCTCAGCTGGAGGCAGTGACACCTGTGGAGGGGACAGTGGAGGGCCCTACACAACTGAGATCGAGGGCACCTGGTTCCTCACGGGGATCACCAGCTGGGGTGAGGAGTGTGCCAAACCAGGCAAATATGGCATCTACACCAGGGTCTCCAAATATCTGAAGTGGATAAAGGACATCACAAAACTTAACTAACCACCAGGAGGTTATGCTATGCTGGGGATGGACTTGTTCACTGAAGAGAGACCATAGCAATCTCTGTGGTTTACAGAAATCACTGTGTTTTAATAAAAGTTTCTAAATGAACTAATTTCTACTCTTGGAAGGCAAAAGTTGAGAGAATGCCATGGAAATGTGGTAATAAGGAAATAAAAAGCCCTTTTAATTACCCCTGACTGCATTCCTGAATGCACTGGAGCTGCTGAGATTGTGCAAATCCCCCCAATCCAACTGCAGAGGCTGTTGCAGATGAGCCGGGGCATGGCTCACACATGCCCAGTGCCAGCGTGCCACTGCCATTGACCACAGCTGGGCAAGGGGTAGCTGGGACACCCACATCCAGCATTGTCCCTGCAGCAGGATCCCAGGAAGGAGAAGAACATGGGAAGCATTGTAGCCATAGCAGCCTTGGCCAGAGATTTTCACAGGAGGAGCCAGGCTGAGATGGATCACGGGCAGCAGAAAACACTCCTCTTGCTTTAGGACTGCATAAAATTAGCTGTATAAATGACCTAAAATCCACATAAAACTCATCTAAAGGCAGAAGTGGGCTTTATGCTAATGATTTAGGTAGAATCGTATTAGGATTATAAAGAGAACTGCTTAGTATTTGTTACCTGTCCTGGTCCGTATTAATTGTGTTCAATTAGAGACTGTGGCCATGGGTGCTGCTTGTGGTGATAGAGAGGGAGCGCTGCCCTTCCCAGCTGAGCCTAGGGGGATGTCCCTAAGCAGGACACCCAGTGTTTGCTTTGTGCAGGTGGGAGACCTCACTGGCAGGTGCCTGTCCCCTGCCCAGTGTGGGCACTGGCACCCAGGCACAGGGAAGGGGAGATGGCAGCAAATCAATTACTAGTTTGAAAGTACAGAAAGAGCAAACAAACTGTCTAGAAACTATACATATGGACATATTTATAATTGTACAGATAGGCTCAGTTCCTAACACATTGGACACCAGCCCCATACACTTTTGTGCAGTGCAAAATAACTTGGTTTACAGGAGTGTGAGGATGAGACTCAACTTCTGACACAAGCCCTTCAAAAAGCCAGTTAAATTGCCTATTTACAGAAACAGTCAAATAGATCGTTCTAATGACTCGAATGAGTTTATTTTTTTTTTATTATCTCCCTATTGCATTTGATCACCATTGAAAGGCAGGTGTGTGAAGCTGTGTGAAGCTGTGTGAAGCTGTCTCCAGTGGGCTTAATTCGGTTTGCAATTCCAAGGGAAGGGAATAATCCCTGGGAAAGGGAATAATCCCGGAGGGAGGGAGGTTTCCCTCTGACCAGTGCCAGCTCATCTTGTCTCTCCTTCCACAGCAAACTCCAGGGGTGCACAGGGGAACGGCATGTCACTTGAGAGCTGCACTCCAGGGTGAGCAGAGGCTTTATCACACTGCAGGCACCACGCGCAGGGCCAGGGCCTGTCCTCAGATGCAGAAACCACTCTGAGGGGGGCTCCTGTGTGTCCACACCACCACCTCTCCCCCCACACCACCTGCAAAAGGGCTGTTGATACCTGCACAGCCTCCATGGTCCCCAGCCTGGAGATCCCTCCCACGGTGGGATGCAGCAGACGCTGGTGATGGATACCCCAAGCCAGGACAGGATTTCATTAGCACCGAGGTGCCTCTACCAATGTCACTGCCACGCCATCTAGCAGAAAGCTAATTGGATCATCTAACATTGCTTACTTTAAAATCAAAATGAGTGTAAGAAGGTTATATTCATTCCCCAGACAGAACTGCATATTCTCATATGAATTTATTTAACAAGTTTTTAATCTTTAAATATAGATTTAAAGCATTTTTTTACAGGTACATATACAACATAGTTCATTTAAACTTGCAGTCAGAGAAAATTCTCTACTGTAATTTATACATATACATTAAAGAGCCTAGTTCAACAGCATACTTAAGGTAACATACCATGTCATGTGCAAAGTTTCAAATGTTAAAAATCTCAGACTGTACATTCAGATTTGCAGAACTTATCAACCTCATAAATTAATAAAAGCTAGATTTAAAACCATGGAAGACAGAAAAGATTAAAACCATTTAATGTGCAGTGTGTGCTATGTTTGAGACAAATATTTACAGTTCTACCTCAAAATGTGCACTCTTACCACAAGAATTGTTACCACTATAAACAGCCCCAACAGCAACTTAAGAAAATCCCTTACCACCCAGCAAGTGCATTGTGACCAGTTTTAAAGTAGATGGAAATAGCCTTGCGTGAGTTAAAACCTCTCTGCTGTGGTTGCCAGTGGCTGAAGAACACTGGGATCTTTCCAGGCCTTGCAGCATCACTCAATTCAGACTCAGCCTGTCACCGCTTTGAGGGTGTATGTTGGGGGGATTTCTGCAATACTGGCTACCCAAACTGGAGAAATGCCCAACAGGGTGGTGGGGAACCCCCCAGGCAACCACAGCCATCACATAGTTCAACAATTCTGCTGTACAAAAAATGGTCATTATTAATAAAAAAAAACCTCCAATATGTTTTAACTTAATAACTTGGGACTGTCTAAGAACCTGTGGTTCACAAATCAAAGTCAGATCACAAAGGTCCCCCTTCAGTCCACAGTATAAAATGTTTCATTTGGACGGGACAGAGCGAATTCACTACCACATGCACACTATTAACCCTACTCTCAACTGAGTCGGATGCTCTTTGCACACATCTGCTTAGAAGTCAAACCACCTATACCTATGTTCTACAAAAGCAAAACTAGACAAAGAAACACAAAATTAAATTATGAGTGTTCAATAATTTTTTTTCTGTCTCAAAAATTCAATAGATACATTATTCTTAAAGATGATGAAAATTACATTTTTATCACAAGAACATCCTTAGTGCAAACATGGACATTTAACTTAGATTTATGGCACGTGTTCCAAAAGTACATAAATTTAATGTAAACTTCAACACTTGCAAGATACAGGTTTCAGCCTTGGGACGCTTTGGGACGGATTGGTGACAACCCTGAGTTGTCAGTGTGACCTGACGCAAACCTCACTGAAATCAATGGGACTGACTGCAATGGGCTGGAATCAGGCCCTAAGTGCAAAAAAGGTCTTTAGCATTATTGTGTCTTCCCTCGTGAGTCAGCCAGATGATGCTTGTACAGAACATTACATTCACATAGCTCAGGTAGATATTTAAGAAAAATCCATCTATAAAATCAATTAAGCAGGACATACAGCTTCTTTGTGGTTTGGTATTGGTTGTTTTGTGGGTTTTTTTGTTTACCAAAACTCAACTCTCTTATTCGCAATTGACTTCAACAGTTGACAGCTAATAAATAGGTAAAGCCTTCAACCTGTAGAGGAAACTTCAAGCATCTAAACAAAGTGTCAGGAAACAGTAGTGTACTTCTGTGATGAAACATGATGGATGTAATGGAAAAAACGCAGGTAAAATTAATAAAATACTGTACTTTCCACAAGAGAAAAGAATGAAAGAGCAGAGAATGGCTTCCTTTATGACTATGAAAAGCTGCTTAGGACCCCAGTCCCATTGAGTGCAGATGAAGCTGTGGAGGTCTGGGAATGTGATGGATGGTACAGGACAACTCCAACTATTGTGCTAGTTCTCTGTAACACTGAGTTGAAAGCTTCCAAAGAGCATCGAAAAGAGGATGCTACTAGTTCACCCTTAATTCAAGGGGAACTAAACTTTCTTGTGTTACACAGGGCAGCATCTATAAAGTAATGAAGAATGATGTTAATATTAAAGCATCTTATTCTAAGAAACACATTGTTCCCTGTAATTGCGTAACATTTCTATAACATAAAAATAAATCAGTGCACTCCTGCAGTTCTCCTTGAAAGCTAAACTCCCACTGGCTTCAGTGAGAGCCTTGTCTAAGGCAGGACCACGGAGTTTGACTCCTTTCTATCATTTCAATGCTTGATTATCACAGCATGGCCAGGTGATACCTTCTCTAGTGTCCTTATTTTGTCAGGCTTAAAAAGGTTTTCTACGGCATTAAAAACTAGCTGTTTGATGAAGCTGGCTGGAGGCACAGGTCACACAAGGAGATCCTACTTTGCATTTCAAAGGCCCCAAAAAATAAAATAATCAGCATCACCTTGAAGAGACCCTGCATAAATATGGCCTGAGGCTGCCATCCCTAAAGTGCATGAGTAATAGTGCAAACAGCTGTGCTGCGCCTGCCAAGCCATCAGTGGCATTTTGAACAGAACTGGGGCAAAACCTGCGCATTTCAGCTAACATGCTCAGGCCAACCTGCAAGAGCTCAGTCATGTGCAACGCTCTAATGGGGCAAATTCAAGCCAGGTGCCCAGGGAGCCACGTAAGAGGTTGCCTCAAGCCCATTGTAATGGAAGAGGACTATCCCCGCTGCCCTGGCCAGCAGGAACAGGGGACGTGTGAGCTAGGTCCTTGGAGTATGATCAGTGGGAGAAAGCTTTACTAGGCTTTATTGAGTGAAAAGCACACACAGGGGATCCCCATAAGGCTTGGAAGAGATCATTTGGCAAGTTGGGCATTAAAATGAACTGGAGAAGGTCTGGCGTGTGGAACAGGAGCCTGTGTCCTTCTCAGACCACAAAGGTGCAGGTGCCTGCCCCAGCACAGAGCATCCTTGCACCTCTGCTCTGACAGCTCCTCACATTTGGGCTCAAGCCACACTCTGTCTGCTGTTTTACTTCATTGTTTTAAAGAACTTGAAAGTTGTAGCAATATTTCTTTTATATAGCTAATTAAAGACATTTATCACTGCTTCCATTTTTCATCTGAATCCCTTTTTAATTCAGGTTACCCTATTTCATCCTTTCCCTGAAAGAAACTGGTCTCACACAACCTGAACACAGTTAGTGGAAATCAGAAATGTGCCCTTCTCTCTGCCCAAATTTAAAGGTCAGGTGAAAAAAAAATGCTGAAAATGCTTTGACTTCATTTTGTGAAAATTCAGGAGTGAACAACAGGCTTCCTCTCGCTTGATCTGTTTATCACTGCCAAGAGAAAACAAAAGCAGGGAGAAAGAGTTCTGCCTCGATGAGAGGGGAGGCTGGACACAAGCCCTTTGTCACTGAGGCAAGAACAAGCCATACATTTTGCGCCTTGTCCTGTTAGAGCAGAATTTTACTTTCTTAGCTAGGTGCTGTGAGGGCTGGAGCCCCTCTGCTGTGAGGACAGGATGAGAGAGGTGGGGGTATTCAACCTGGAGAAGAGAAGGCTCCAGGGAGGCCTTCCAGTCTCTAAAGGGGCTCCAGGAAAGCTGGGGAGGACTCTTTATCAGGGAGTGGAGCCATAGAATGAGAGGTGACCATTCAGGTAAGAGAACCATTTCATCTATTCAACTAAAGGCTTTGCCTTGAAAAAAAAAAACAACACCAAACCCAAGATTTGTATGAATTCTGGTTATGAAATTCAGTGATCAGAGATATATTTATTGGGGGGACCTGGAAATGAGCAATAACGGCAGTACTAACCCCTGCAAAGGGTCAGGGTGGCCTCTCCCCTGGATCTGGATTGACTTTCACACTCTAAGCTCTCGGGGACCCCACATGTCCATCAAGTTTATCCTGCTTACCTGAAAAAAACTATTTCTGCACAGGCAGCTAATAATATGTGAGGGTTTTGGTGCTTCCTTCTGTCTGTACTTTGCTCTACAAGCTTGGTTGCCTAATTCTCCCTCTGCTATACTGGAGCAAGAGCTCCATCTCCTGAAGAAGCAGAAAAGAGCCCAGTCTGAGCAGTCAGTGGTAGAAAGTCAGCTCCAGCATAAAATGACCCATTCACAGAGGAAAGAGAATTGTTAAATGCAAAGGTACTCTTTGAAAATCAGTTTTCAGAATACAAGTACATCATGGCTATAAGGACACAGCCCTGAAAAGCGCATCCTACATTATCCTACAATATTGCCTGGAGTGTGTGTAAAATTAGAATGATGCCTAAAGACTGCATATATGACATCATATGATTAGCAACAGCCAGAGAGAGCAGAGTTAACATTAATGGGGAAAACAGAGCCTTGGTGCTGCAACTAGACCCCGACGACACTACTGCAAAGCACCAGGGCAGTGGTGCAAGGCTCTCAGCAGGAGCTTTCTGTGGTCTTGCCTTATGAAATTCTCCTTACTTTGCCCTCAGCCACTCTGTAAACCAGGCCTGGAGCTGCGAGTCTCTGGGCTTTGAGGGATACAACCACTGACAAAACAAACCAGTGTTCAAAGTTTGCAGACATCCCATTTTCGGGATGCATTTATGGCTGGAGAAAGCTCCCAGCACAGGCTGTAGTCCATGACCCGGCAAGATGAGATAACCTGATTTCCCCAAGAAAACCAATGTGTGGTGCTCCAGGGCAGGAACATGGCCAGGGGAACCTCAGCTCTGCTGCCAGCCACCCCATACAGAAAGGAAGAAAAACTCCAGCTTGTGAAATGTGACTGCCCTGTGACAGTGGTTATAAAAAAATACCTTCCTGTATAGGAAGGACTTCGCTGAAAAATACTGTAAAACCACCAAGAGCTGACTGGAATTTTAAGCCTTTCAGAAGGCTTCCTTTGTATTTAGCTAAACAAAAGATTTGGCCAAAATAAAGTCTTTTAAAAGAAATCTACTGGCAAAATTTATTTCATATGGTCATAACTGGTGTTTTGTTTTTTTTTTTTTCTTTTCTTTTTTGAAATGGACTGCACCTACAAGGGTTCCCTGAGCAGCTCCTGTGGTAAGCCCTGGTCTTCTGTTCCCAGCAGACAGCATGGTAATGAGGCAACACATGGAGTGGTGATGCTGCAAAGCAAGGGCAACAGGCTACTCTTAAGGCATCTTCTCGTGTCATCTGGTATGCTTCCCTACCTATTTCTATCTACACTTACAGCTAGAAAATGAGAAATGTTATTTTTGAGACCAGACGCCTTCTGCTGAAACCTGGTAACATGCTTATAAACTTTATTCTAATGGTGGATTAATGAGTAGGCAGCAAGGAGGGCAAGAGAAATGCAGAAACAGAGTATTGCCCATAGCGGGTCAGGCCATGATATCTTTTGCAACAGGAGAAGATTTTGTCTGGGTACCTCCTGGCCACATGAGGTTTGAGCTATGGCAGTGAGGAGGCAAAACAGTCACGGGAATCCCTGATCAGACTGGCTCTTCTCCCCTGATCTTCTACCAGTGTTCTTCGAAAGAAATCTACAGTTTCTAAATGCTTGGTTTTAATTTACTAATGCCTAAAGTCACAGAAATCTCTTAAGATGTTAACAAATAAAAAAAGCTTGATTTACTACTTTTGCAGGCTTTTTGGAGTAGCTGCTTTCTGGGTTCTTTTTTTCCTGCAGAGGCATATGCAGCCAGATTTAGTATATCAAGTGTAATGCAAATGGCTTTAAAGACCTGATGAGAGCTATTTCTGCTAGGCGTGCTATATGATACCTGCAACTTTGGCATCCCGAAATCTGCCGTCCCCCACTACTATCTGCAGACTCTGGACAGGAATCCAGCCTTCTTTTCTTCTGTTTAGGTTTTTCACCAACCTTTGAAGAACAATGGTATTAGCGAAAGGAACAAACCAACCCAGGAGCAGTTTGATATGGATGCACTCCTCACAATGGCTGGTGCAACCAACAATTTGCTCAAACCAGGGAAGCATTTTAACAGGAGCTTGGCATGCATTTCAAGTATTCTTCCCACCTACATTTAGGAACTTAATTAAAAAGCCTACATTGGGAGCACAGCTCTCACCAATGGAGAGGAACAAGACTCTCCAGAGCATTAGTTATCCTGCCTGAGACCTGTATTGATCTCCAGAGGTGCCAATTTCCCTCCACCAGCTACTGATGGAGCCAAGGGCATTACTTTCCTCAGTCCTGTTACCAAGCTAGACTGGTAGGATGAATTTATGCAGGATACAATAATAAATAATATAATAAATAATAAATTCAACACAGAATGCAGGCAGCTGGAAATACTCCTGCTCATAAACGACATTTTTTCATCAGCCATGCAGGAAAGTCTGCACTAATAAAAGAAGTTTGGTGTGAGAAATCTCTACCTGGCACAGTCTGAAGTGGCTGCAAGAGGCGGTGAGTGCTCAGCAAAACTGAGATGCTTTACATGTTGATTTTGCTACCAACAAACTGAATTTCCCTTTAAATGTGAGGGCTGTACATGCCAGGGCCAGGAATCCTCTATGAGGCATTTGTATCTGTGCATTTCAGGGTTAGTGCTGGCACGGTTCTGATCCAGGTTTCTTCCAGCATCAGCCTCCATACTACCAAGCCCTCTCCTACCAAGACCCCAGGCTGGTTGATCACAAGCTAGTCAGAAATCAACCCAGAAAGGACAAACAGCTAGAAATCTCTGGCAAGTTGCTGCAGAAATCAGAAGACTTCTGCTCTCCAGGACAATGAGACCGATGGTTCACCAGGCAGAAGGCTGGGTAAGGTGATTTCCTAGGCAATGGGAGAGAACCAACTGTGAAGTGTTCTCTTGGGAGCTGCAGCTTTAAATACAACAGAAAGCTGGTTTGCAGCCATTAGCTGGTTGACGCTCGTTTGAGGGAGCAAAATGTCTCACAATTACTTAATATTGCTATTAATAAGCCCAGAGGAACAAAGCCAGCAGCTGAGCTGGGGTGGGCAAAGAGTTATTGCTTAAACCACCATCTAGAACAGGAAGAGGGTGCTGAGGGTGTTGTTAAAACACAGCTGGCCCATGGCAGGGGAAGCCCTGACATGTTTTCCCAGGCCAAGCCAGTGCATATGGCCTCTAGTCTTGGCAAAAGAAGGAATCCTCCAGCTTTCTGAAACAGTCTAAAACTGAACCAGAAGCTGCAGTGAGTGGATAATCAGGTGAGCAAGGTTGCACAGGGACTGCCCCACAGGCTCTGAGATAAGGCAAAGTAAACCTAAAATACCTACCACTGTCCCTCACCATCTTCATGCAAAAGCTGAATTTCATCCCCATTTTTCACCAGCAGGTCTTCTGATCCTCTCTTCCTGCAGTCCGCAAGGGCTTTATATTTTCCTGGAGACTGTGGTAGTAAGAAAAAAAAATATGTTATTTAGCTATGTTTCATATCATAGAATGGTTTGGGTTGCAAGGGACCGTATCATGCAGCTGTTATTTCTGACCGCTGCAGGGAACATGACAGAGCCCCTGTCAGCTACCTTAATTAAAATTTTTTTCAAGAAACTGTGTCCCCAAAATTGAGATATGGAAAATCTGCAAAACATGGACAAGATAAATAGATTATCCAGTGAAGCAGAATAAAGTGAGATGATGAAAACCAGCAGCACTCTGAGCACCCTGGGACCATCACATCCCTGTACTAACCAGCTGGTTCCCATCCTCCTCTTCAGTGTCAGAGCAGTTAGAGAGGTACTGGTTACCCGACCACTCCTCCAGCCCCTCGCAGATCTCCAAGGACTGTGACATTCCTGGCCAGCCTGCAAGAGAGTGTGCAGCTCAGGGTGGGGGGACTCCCAACAGCACAACCCGAAGGAAGGGGAAGGGTCCCTACTTCTGTGGGGCTTGTTCTGGGGGGACGGGAGCCCACTGTCCAGCATCACCGGGCTGGTGCGCTCCGAGTCGTTCTCTTCTGAGCTTATGGAGGCTCTATGCTGCTTCCTGAATGATAAAAAAATACAAAGAAAAAATTAATCTTAGTTTTGCTGTAGGAATGAATACAAAATCTGTGAGGTTTTGTAAAACAGGGTCAGAAATAATAATGATAATTTTTAATAAATGTTTCTATAAAAGTAAAAGACTTCAGTGCCCAGTTTCAGTTTTCTGGATCTTTGTCTCCAGTTGCAGAGGAGCTGCAGCTCAGGCTGTGCTGCCAGGCCAGTGACGGGGGTTGCCTGTAAAGACCCTGTCCCCAAACCCCTGCCATTGAAGGACCAACAGCAACACATCCCCCTCCCAACCACCCTGGGGTCTTGGACAGAAATGGGGCAGGGGGAACAGCATAGGATACTGGCTAGGATACTGCCAGAAGGTGCCCAGTAATGGGTGGTACTGGGGAAAGCCTCCAGTGTGGATCCAGGACTCACCCATCACTCAGGTGGGAGGAGAGTGGGAGCTGGTCCGTGCAAGAGCTGGGCTGCTGCTTCTCCACTGCAGGGAGAGCAAACACAGCTTAAAATCCAGGTTTTTTATTAGCAACCATCACACTCAAAGCATTATTCTATGTTAGACCTTTTGTACGACCCTAATGATTTCTACTTAGAGAAAACCAGTCCCAGGGACTCTTGCAAAGCACAGACTTAGTTACGATTAAGATGCTATTTTAGCACAAATCCAATAGCAAGCATGCCACTGCAGACTCTTAATGTGCTTAAAACTGGGCATCTGCTATGTATCCTGTTGAATTAAGCCTATGATAACAAAAGTGAAATAATCCCCAAGGTAATGACCAAAAAAAAAAAAAGTATATACGTCTGTAATTTATTCTCACATAAGCACCTGGTCTTTACTACTCTAAGTTATGCTATTTCCCTGCAATCTAAGGCCTTGCTCCAGTATTTTTCTACCAGGCGTCTCCTGAAAATCAATTCTCTGGTAAGAATCAGTGGATTTGAAGATTAGCAATGTGAAAATAAGAAAGGTTCTGCTGGAGACTGAATGCCACAGAGAAATTGGTCAAACGTACCTTTTATAAGCTCCTGCTGCTTGAACAAAATTTTTCTTATTTCATTCAACCACGCCATCTTCAGATCTACTGTTTGGGCCTGGAAGAAGAAAAATCTGTCTGAATTTTGAACTAAGAATAATCCATTACAATGTATGAATAAACCCTTACTTTTCTACGCTGTAATTACCTGAAATCCCCTTTCACCCAAAGCCAATACTAAATTGTAAACATTCTTCATCTTTTAAAATTGATGGTCCCCGCCACATCCAGGCAGAATGTAGCGGAAATAGTGGAGCCATCGCTACAACAAAAGGAATGTGGGCAAAAGCACGTCCATGTGCATCTTCTCTCTTTAACAAAATGTCTACAGGACCAAATCTGCCTTTTGAATATATAGATTCTTGGCTATATACATCTGCTTTACAAATTTAAGTTGGCTACTGTGTTGCAATATGGGGGGGAAAAAAAGCTAGGCAGGGGACTTACTTAAAAAAGAAAACAAACCCAAACGACATTTTCACAATGGGTGTTCCTGTGAACACCCCATTAGGTAAACCTTTCATCTCTGTAAATTTCTATTCAAAATGCTACAAAAGGGAGAAAACAAAAAAGTCAGGAAGGAATCAAGTCAATTAGGCTACTATTTTGTAGATGAATCAAAAGACTGCTGGAAACAGCTCCACGGAGGCTAAGCCTTTGCTCTGGAAGCAACTTTGACAGCTCTTTGCAGAGATGCACACATAGCCTATGTCTGTTAAAGCCCAAGGCCCATTTCCCAGTTCAATTCATATAAACCATTAAGCGCAGTAAATTATTTTTTTTTTTTTTCAACTATAGGTCTGCTGGAAATTTCATCTGGAATAAAAGGCTCTATTTCCAAGCACTAATTCTGTCTCCACTTTAAGATGACTTTTACTGTGCTGGATCTGACACTGGGACAGTTCTGGGAATGCTGATGTGGGCAAATAGGAATTAAAAATGCGATTTGAATGTCTAATAATCCCATAAAGATCAATGGAAGACATTTTCTTAATGCTGCTATGAGGATGTACAAATACCTAGCCTTTTGAAGAGACAAACCTGCACGACATAGACCTCTTCTCGCCCACTATACCAGATTTCAAATTTCCGATGATCTCCTTTCACATTCTCAGTTATTCCAACCGCATTCATCTGCAAATCCAAAGAATGAAAAAATTAAATATACCACAAACCTCTCCCTCTTCCCTACAATTCCACACATTTTTGCATTACGTTAAACAAACCTGTTTTCACACAGTTTAACATATTTCATCAACTTTAACTTTAGTAGCAACTGAAAGTCATTATCTAACTTATCTCCTCTGACTTTCTGCCAGCTTACTGTATTTGCAAAAGCTTTTTGAAAACGATCAATAGACCCTTAGTGGACTTTTCATTCTGGAATCAGTAGAACTAACTGAAAAGTCATCTCATACCTTTTTCAGCATGGAATTTCTCAGATGAAGCATATGAAGCTTTATAAATACACAGCACGCTATTTTTCTACATATGTTATTTCTGCCACATGAGTCTTTATTTACTTGCTGGATGCTGTGCTTCATTCTTTCAGCAAACTTTAAAACCGATTTGTGAAGCCCTCAGCTCCTTCAGGAATTTCAGTTCCTTTTGGCCCTTGCCCATCCCTGAAGTTGAGATCATCCCAAGGTTTCCAAAAGAAGGGTTAATTTTTGGACATACAGCCTGAGCTGCCATGAACCTGGCTTTTGGGAAGGACAAGCTAGGTGTGGCTGGAGGCTGCTGCAACCTTCATCACCGCCCACTTTTGAGAAGTTGGATGGAAATGCCAAAGGCACAAATGCTTCAGGATCTGTGCAAAGAGACACAATTGAATGAGTAGCTCCAACTTTGGTTAGAAACCAAGAAACTCTTCAGCAATAGGAAACCTCTGACACACCTACTGAATATGTCATAGAGCTGAAAAATGCTTTAATACCTAATATTGTCTAAAATATCTTCCCATTTAAAGCACAGTTTTCTAGGAATTTACCACTGATTAACAAGTGGTCCAAAATAGCTAAACACTTACAGGTTTTGAAACAAATCTAATAATAATGGTATCGTCTATCATAAATTATTCACACAACCTGCATTAGGTAAATCAGTAGAAATACAAATAAGGCCTTAGAAAGAACATTTGTTTAACACTGCTGTCCATCTGTTAACAGTTGCTTTTGGTCTGAAAGACTACAAGGATTTATAAATTACATCACTTGGGCAAGCCTTCTGCTTGTAGTTACTTTTTCAAATGTTGACACCTATTTTCAGTGACTACCAATGACGTCGGGAAATAGAAAGCAAGTTGCTAATTAACTTTCTTCATGTCTTCACTGGCATAAACATCAGAGCTCTTCTGAACTCTGGAGAAAGAATTTGCCTCTAGATGCAGCAACACCCCTCACCAAAAAGAGTCAGTATTTCCCAGTCTCTCTTTGCCTCATGTTCCTGCCTCTCAACTGGTCCAGTACCATCACATTTGACAAAAGTTGGAGAGATCTTCGCTGAGGAGAGTAGCAAGGAGGTAGCCAAAGCCAGTGACTACGGGCACAGCCAAGTTTTTATACCCATCCATTGGTATTTAAAAATGCACAGATTAAAGTCTGCAGCAGCATCCTGAACATTTTGGAAATTTTTATACAATACCATGATGCCCTTGAAAGCTGGATCAGGCTCCCTCCTGATTGTATGAACACTTAAAAAAAAAGTAAGTTATAAAAGTCATTGAAAGAGCAGCCTACAGAGCACCTCACCCAGTTGCTGCAATTTCTATCTTGTTTATCATGGCAATTTATACAGTCTCCTACACAACTGCCTAGGCATTGGGATATTAGAAATTTTAGATGACCTACTATGAGAAGTGCCAGCAATAGACATATTCACGGTCTGCCCACTCATGTTAGCAGATTTTGCAATTCTGTGTTGTCCTCCTGGCCAGGATTTACTGTTCCTCAGCTCTTTTCTGCAATGCAGGCAAGGTGGGCTCATGGAAAGCTCTGGGATGGCATTCCTCTGCATTGCCTCCCAGGCTGGTATGAGGCAGACTGATTTACTTGGCACTGCAGTGAGTTATGAACCTGCATCCTCTACACTACCGCATCTCAGCTGAAGAGGTATTTACCACTAAGTATTTTACATACCATGAAAAAATATTATCCCATGGGGTTCTTTTGCTTGTTCTACAGACATCCAGTTACACAGCTTCTACCCAACAACTTGCTTTAATTCTGAATCCCCACAAAACATTCTTGCAAAGAAAAATAATTTCCTGGTACTATCATGAATCAAACAAATGTCAAGCTCCAGAAACACGATTTCACCTTCTGGACAGCAGTTCTAAAAAGGGATGTGCAGATGTAATCCTGCAGCATCCATGGACTCTCTTACCCCAACCTCTCGGTGTGCTAATGTAAACAACTGGAAAAAGAGCCCTCTCAAGGCCAAGAAAAACTCTGGCCCTATTGCCTGGACTCCTGAGCACAGGATTGTCTCCTCCAAGTATGCTTTCCCCACACCACCTCTTCAGTTCTTTCAAAAGCACGTATGGCAGGACAAGTACCACCGGGAAAACAAACTCCCCAGAAAGAAAATTATGCTGTTTGGGAAAAACATTTAACGTACGGCCTGGGATTTGTTTTTAATACACAATTTGTAACGTGCATTGGAGCTGAACAGACTTATCTACTATTACGTGGCTTGGATGACTCATGGTATCTCCATCCCCAGACCCCGTGGAGATCAGAGACCTGCAACATCTAAGCCTGTCTCCAAGTGCCTGTTTTCTTTTTTCCATTCTCAGACACATTCATATTGGGGGTTTTATTTATCAAGACAAACAAGGCAGAGTACTGAGACAAAATGCTGCTGGTAGAAGTGCTCATTGCATGCAGTATACTAGAAGGACTCTTTTAGAGAAGCAGTTTGGAATTTTTATTGATAATAGTCAGCATTTATAGGCTTGGGACAGTTGTTTATGTCCCTCTTATTTTGCCATAGGCTACTCTCTTCATCTGACACTTGTACTTTTAGCTGTAGTTAGAGCCGGCCAAAGGAGAAAGGCAATGAGTTCTCTCTGCATCCTCCTGGCTGGGAAACAGGGCTCAGGAGCAGCCAGGCTCATTCAGGCTGGGTACCAGAAAGGCCCCAGCCCAAGGGACCTCCCTAGGGACCAGGGGCCTGAGAAACCTCTTTGATCTCCCAGCTGGGCTGGGGAGGACTTGAAAAGCCTCTCCAGTTTCATGCTCTTGTCCCTGGAAAGTGGACTAGGGGAGGTGGAAAGGTACATTCTCATCCCTGGGACTTGCCCACAGCACCATTTCCCTAGCAAATGCCACCACATATATGGCTCTGAGTCCATGGGCTCTCCCAGCTGCTGCTCAGCTACGGGAGTCCTTAGAGCTGGTTATAACCAACTGCCTTTCAGGGGCATGGCAATCCCATACGGGGAATTACAGCCCTTAACAGCAGAAAACTAGTCACTGTGCTAGAGGAAAATTACTCTCTGGGTCTGCAGAGTTATTGATTTACAATATAAAAGGCAATGGCCCCAACTAAAAAAGTCCTTACTTTCAAAAAATGCTTAAAACTGTAAGATGAGGTTTTGTCATATCCATCTCCGTGTTCCTCTCGCTTCTTGCAGAAGACCAAGGCTTTCTCATACAGGAACAAATGCCTCTGCATTGGCTTGAACCTGGCAAGATCCTTCATTTTTGTCGGACCTTTTCGGTGTCCTGTCCAAACACTGAAAGATCCTTGCATTAACACTTTCCCCAGTTCGCTCAGGTCACCCTGGTGAGAGTATGACAAAGAAAAAAGAAAAGTAAGAAAAAGATGTCAATTAAAAATGCAGGAGGACTGTCCAAACAATGATGGGCAATAGGGCCAGCTCTGTTCCAAGGCACATCACTCTCACAATAGGTCTTCCTGAAAGGATCAGATGATCTTTTGGGAGTGACGGCACAGTGCCAGGAGGGATGCAGAGGTCTCAGATGCAGGGCTGCAGCTGTGTGAAGGGATACAAGTCAGTAACTGGAAGAACTAGGAAGATAGGAAAGATCTCCAGATCCCGTGGAAGTCTAGGTCAATGGCTCTGGACATTTCAGTGAGAACAGTCAGATGAGACTCGAGCCTGAACTGAGGTTTCGGGGGGCGGACTTCTCAAGGACACAAAGACTGAGACCAGCAGCTTTGAAAGCCATCCTTCACCCTTCCCTGAAGCCCTAGGAAAGGTAACTGTTTCAATGGGCAAGGATCAAAATCAATCTCAGAGAGTATTTAGGTGAATGGGAAATGCTATTGGAGACACCCCAGCTGAATTAGTAAGGTGAGCCATGAGACAACTAAGATGCATGCTGGAAAAAATACTCTCCAGAACCACAAGGTGGCAAGTGCGGGCACTGTGTGACTTCAGATGTGTTCTTTGGATGCAGAGATTGTCCAAAATCCTGAAATCAGACGAAAGGCTGTCACCTGTAAAAGCTTCCTGATCCCATTCCCTTTGCAGCTGCTCTAGCAGAGTTTTTAACCTATCCATTCCCAAAGCATCATCCGGCCTTAGGCAAGGTCTCCCATTACCCGCATCTACTCACATCATATCCTGTTATTGAAATCTGATGCATGGAGTCGTTGACTGACTTTAGCAAATCCAACATTGCAACCAGAGCTTCTTGAAGTTCCTGAACTCCATCACAGCTTGTGCTGTACTTTAGCAGCTCCTGAAAATAGAAGTGGAAGAGCACGTGTCAAACAAAACAGCTTCCATCTCACCCAAAGTTTCCACTGCCCAAGTTTCTTTTTTTTTCATAGGTCACCAAAAAAAAAAAAAAAAAAGACTGGCTCTAAACCACAGACAGAGGTATGATGTATGGAACAGACCACTGAAGCATGGCCCATTGTTTTCTGGGTTTCCTTAAGGACAGTATCAGGTTATAGAGTAGCATCACGCTCATCTGAGCTCTTTGTGTTGTGTTTTAAATTGGGAAGAAATGGGAAATAAGGCTGGGGTTTTCCATCAGCTGCCAGCAAGTCACATATGCCTTCAAGTAAGGTTGTAGCAGATTATTGTCTTCAGACTGGCAGACACGAGGAACAGATTTTATAAATTCCAGAGCCCTCAAGTCAATAAGCAGAAGACAGATTTGGGAATTATACCACCAAAATAAAAGTATTTGAATTTTGGATCTCCTCTGTCCACTTGCAGCTTCCTGTGTGCCCATCCCTCAATTAAAGAAACTGGAATGTGGGGTTCAGAAGCCACCACTTCATTTCTCTGTAAATTGGGAATAACAGCACTGCCCTGCCTCAGAGAGGGGACACAAGAATACATGCATTAAAGATTATAGGCAAAATAACAACTCTGAGGGGAAGAAGAAATGCATCAATATACTATATTTCATCCATCACACTCTTCTTATCATCTCTGGTTCAGAGTTCTTAGGACTGTTACTGTAATTTTAGACTGAATCTGTTCAGAGGTACTTCTCCCCATAAAAACAGCTCATTAAAAGTTCTTTTTCCTTTTTCAGGTGTGTGAACTTTCATCTTCACTGAAAGTCACTACAGAAGGCCAAGACAAGCAGTATGTAATCTAAGGCTTGGTGCTGATTTACAGGTAACCTTTAATTGAAAAATAAAACAAACTTGAAAACAGATCTATCTCCTGATGTCCTTTCAAAGTAGAACATGAAATACCTTCAGAAGTAACTGGTATTTTGTCAAGCGCTGCACTGGCTTGAGCAAATAGGAATCCAGCCCGAGTTTGTGCTCCAATTTCCTTTGGCATTCCTGGAACCAAGAATTCCCATTAAGCATGCTCTGCACCAACTAATTAACCAAACTAGTTATTTCAACAGCACTAGTATGGTTTGCCGACTTCAAAGATTTCATGTAAAAACATCATATGTTGGCTATAACTAAAGATTTTATATAAAAACACATCAAATAATGATATAATGAATGGCTCTGCCTTAAACTCTTTGTGTACAAGAAACTCCAACTGCTATTTTTGTGAGCCTTCCATGCAACGGTAAACAGAACACGCTGCAAAACTAGCAGGGTGCTCAGGAGAGAGCTTAAGACAAGCGAGTGTCCCAGGACAATGCCCGACTTGGTGGAAACAGAGAGCTCACCTGGAAGAAGGTGCTTTCAGAGCACTGCCTCCACAGGGACTCCGACCGGGGCTTGTTCTGGCAGTATTTCTCATACATCTGGAAATCCTGTCGCTGTAAGGGAAGCCAAAAAGCAAGTCACACACACACACACCAACCTGCTGGACAGCCAAACAAGCTGAACACACAAGCTGTAAATTTGCTTTTATCTCTGCTTTCAACCTCAATATCTAAAAGTCACAAAGTTTAGGTAAAAGAACCCCTGCTGGGAATCACAGTGCTGCAGTCACGATGGCTGCTTTTCCCTGTCTGCTACTGGCTACACACCCATGCTCCCTGCCCTGCTGTTGGTATTGCCTTCTCAGAAGCATCTTTCACAAATGACATAACTTAGATGTTGTGGAGTGTGACAAATCAGGAGAAACATCGGCCTTCAAGTCTGCTATATATGTGAAAGTGAGTCACCCACCCTGTCTAGGAAACAAAATCCCACTCTCTCAGGCGCTCCCAGGCAGCTTTCCAGACTGTGCAGGAAAATCCTGCAAGAGACAGGAGAGGAGAGAAAAACGCATCAGTGAGGAAGCCACAGTTCACTTATTTCATCATTAAAGGAAATCAGTCTAACAAAAAGGGGAATAGAGTTGGCATCATACTTGTTGTGGAAATCATATATCTCAGGCATGTTTCCAAAGAGGACATCCTTCCTGTTCCTCAGCATAGGAGGCATGAGAATGAGCATGGCGGGGTTATCCATCTCAGCTCTGTAGCCCTGCAGGATGCAAAAGTGGGGGTCATCACTCAGTCGGTAAGGCCTTGGTTTGGCAGCTCCTCAAAGGCAGATGAAAAAGGGACATGAATAGACTTTCAATACAATCTGCTTTGTTTCAAAGTGCAACATTCCTTTTACTGTCTTATTTTTTGTCCATAAACCCCTGTCCCTGGGCAGGTGCATTGTGGTCCAGCAGCAGATGGCTTGGATAGCTCCCACAGACATGCTCTCTATTCAAAGGCAAATGATAGCCCTCTATTCACCAAAGGCAAATGGTAGCCCTCTTCTCCTCACTGTGGCCTGACTGTGGGAGGAGGAACTTGTCTGGGTTGAACACATCTACTCTATGACCACGGGACACAGAAGTGACAGTGCATTTGTACAGGAGATGCAGTGACACACAAACTCATGAGAACTGATGCACTAGGTGGCTTGTTACAAAGCAGAGATGGCTTGAGATCAAATACCAAGATCAACGGGCTTTTTACTCTTGTATAAGAGCTGCCAAGCACCAGGGTCTTGCTCTCCTCAATGCCTCAGGATTTCTGTCCTCTGTGGCTCCACTTGCCTCTTGAAATTCCAGCCTCCCAAGAAGGGAGAAGCTGGAAGGGACAATGCTGCATTACAAATTGTTGGGTAGAACTAGGAAATAATGCAAAGCTCACCTCAGTAATATCACATCACTGCCCCAACACAAACACTCTAACAAACACCCTAACCCTAAAGCAGTGAGATGGCATGGCCAGAGCTCAGGACCATCACTACAAAGAAGACATTATGAAAGTCACTAGCCACCACTCAAGCTGGCCACACTAGTCACCAGATTTGGCACAGAACTAAGGTCCTTTTAAACATGAGTTGCAAGAATGTTTGCAAAAGTGTATTCAGTATGTATGGCTCATCTTCTTTGGCTTTCCACATCAATCTCTCATGCTCGCTATGGTTGGGATCTATATTCCTTAAACCAACCAGGCATTTTGTAGTTGATTAAGGATGCAGGAGGAGATAAGGATGGAAAAACAGTCATTTATATTTAACTGCTGCAAGCAGGCTTCCCTCTTTAAAGGAAATACTGTTTTCAGAAAAAGGCTATCAGTTCATTTTTCTCTCTCTAGACTTGATATGCACATTAATAAATCTGTGTACCTGCCAACAGCTTTATCATATAGAGTGTGGTTTAACAAAAACCCCAATCACTGCAGGGCAATTAGGTGTAACTACCTGCAGTCCAACAGATTTATACCCTGCTTGCTTCTGGGTGAGAGAAATGCAAGGAGAGGGGGAGAGCCACTTAACAGCCAGCTTGTTCGGGCCATCAGCAAGAGTGACTTCGGACTAAAGAAGAAGTGTCTGAAATGGCAGCATGAGAAATTATAATCTGGTCTCTAAAGAAATGTGGGTTACACATTCAGGAACTTCACAGTATTGAAACAGAATCCTCCCAACGATGAAACACAGGCTTCTTTCTTTTGTCTCCAAAAAGTAACAGAAATTAGGGAACAGTTAAAATAACAGCTTTTTGTACATTTTTCCAGGCTCTGATAGAATTACCAGTGCTTTTGTATACAAACAGAAGGCTTCTTCCTCAGTCTGGATGAAAAGCCCATCCTGACACCAACTGTTCCTGCAGATGCCTCCAACAAAGAAAAGGTCAAGAGAAAAGTTAACATTTATGATTAGCTTGGGATCTCCTAGTCTGGTAGAAACCTGCCCCATGACATTTTTGCTTCATTTGACAGAGTGGCAGGAGCCCATTTGTTCAAGTCACCAGGGAATGGTAATGAGCAACCCGAAGAAGTCACTTACCGTCAAAACAGTGAAGAGTTCCTCCACGTACACTCTCTCTGTTTCTATAAGCTCATTTATGACGTGACTAACATCAAGGAATAAAAAGGCAGCATATTATTATTATGTCTGTAAAAAAATCACTATTCAACAAGCCCAAAATACAGTGTGATCTCATGAACAACCAAGATAGCGATGACAAAACAGGCAAAAGAGCAAGAGATGATCAAGCTGGAGGAACACATGGATGTGACAAGGACTGGCCAGAAATAAACATCACTGTGAGTGAGATAACTGGTGAACACTTACCCTTTTAGTATATCCAAGCTGTCATCACTGTCTGAAATGAAATATTGCAAGGAATTCTGTTTTTCCTGGTAATCATGCATTACTTCGATCTGGAAGAGAAACAGTAACATAATTCATTAGTGCGGAGACCAGAGACCAGCTTCCACAGGAGAAATATCTGCAGATGTGGAGTTTTGCTAATAGGCATCACTGGTATGCAAAGAACAAGTTCAGGGAGTAACACACAGGAGATCAGTGTCTGTGACTTGGAAAACCAATGCAAGATAGATCTCAGGTGCAGGACTAATCTGACTGAACCATATGGCTATGAAAGGAGCCAAAAAAGGTTTGGGTTGCAGAAAAAAAGAGCATCTTCAAATCCAAAGTCTAAGTACAATCAATTTTGAGAAGGGTTTCAGTTTTTCAGTATATAAAATTCATTCAGATTTTGTGAATAATTTTTACCTTGCGAGAACTCGGAGTTTTTCTTGATGTTTTCTTCCCCGGGAGAGAGAGATCAAATGAAAATTTCAAACTGGAATTAAAATCCACACCTTGGATAGAATAAAACATAATTACACAATGTGCATCTACAGCGAATGAGATGGTTCAGACAGAAACGTAGGGCAAGATCCTCAGCTGGTATAAACTGTTTCTCCACCTTGGAAGAATTTATTGATATTGTCAGTAAATAATCACAACTTGTGGTACTTTGGGTTACAGAGGTAAATTGGAAACTTAAAAATAAAAGGATAGAATCACAGAATGGTTTGGGTTGGAAAGAACCTTAAAGATCACCCAGTTCCAACAGTTCCCAATAGACCACATTGCTCGAAGCCCCATCCAGCCTGGTCTTGAACACCTCCAGGAACGGGGCAGCCACAGTTTCTCTGGGCAACCTGGGCCAGTGACTCACCACCCTCAGAGTGAAAAATTTCCTCCTAAGATCTCATCTAAATCTCCCCACTTCCTCCAGTTTGAAGCCACTACCTCTCATCCTATCGCTATATGCTCTTGTATAAAGTCCCTCCCTGTCTTTCTTGTAACATCAATCTCCACAATGGATTATACAGGATCTTTCAAATACTTCTTATTCCTGAATTGTTAATATGACAATTCTTCACCAAAAAGGTCTTTTGCCTCCACATGAATGGCAATAATTAATTTCTCCAGCTCTGTGGGGGTTCTGTCACACAGAGATGACCCGACAAAGGATGGAGTGTGGGATACGACCCATCATTGACAAAAAGACCCAGAAGAAACAAGGACCTGCCAGTGGTCCTACTGGGAGACTCCTGCTGAGACAAAGGGAACCTGAAGAGGTAGTTATCTGAGAGATGGTCACCAGCTGCAGCTCCCTGTTTTGTTGCGAGATGACTTTCCCCCAGCACTGAGGCTCGGCCACAGCCTGCTGTACTGCTTCCACACACCTTCCCGTGCTTCACAGCTCAGGCCAGGGTAGGTTTACTCTTTCCCCATCCAAAAAAATAAGTGATTTCAAAATTAAACCCACATTTATCAGACAGACTCCATAGGCAGGGAAAAGATGAAAGAGGAAGCATCTTTCCTCAGACAGAAAAAGTGGAGAGGGGAGAATGAAAGACAGAAAGAGAAGGAGGACAAAAGTAATGTGCTCCGAGGTGGTTTGGCTTCAAACCACGCCATAAAATCCAGCCATCCATCTCAAAGAGCCGCCAGTGGTGCCCAGCATGTTTTTGACACCACACATCATGCCGGCAACATTTTGATGTTCTGTGTCGGAGACCTTATTAAATGGAGGCCTTATTAAAAAGCTCTCTTGGCATGATATCTATCCAAAGAGGAGCCTTTTGTCTTCCCCTGCTCATAGGCTACACTCGTTTCAATACATTTGATCATTCCTTTCAGGAAAGGGATTAATGGAGGATACCTGGGCTTTCCAGGAGAATGAGCGCCTTTACTAGAAAAACATGCATCCCATAAAGGCATGAAATAAGCACAGCCAATTGATGACAGCATCACACCATCCCACGGAAGTGGCCACCAATTTGCCCATACTCTTTAAGTCAATAATTCTTCCTTAATACTTTCCTGTTTCTAGAAAGTTGGGAAAGTTACATTAGGCAAAATGGGCAATACTCTAGTTAAAAGACTAAGCTTTTTTTTTTTCCTGATTGAGAAAAGGGGCTCAAAGCATGGTCTAGTAAAGGGGCCACCACGCTGGGAAAAGGAAATTTGGGATTTATTTACTGCTCTGGCCTGCACCTATTCTCACTGCACCCATTCCCATCCCTCTGCTAGTTAGGCTATTTACATGTCAGCCCCTGAATTGGAGCCACTTGTACTCTTTGTATGACGCCTGCTACAGTTCACTGTAATCAATATTCATTAATTCATCCTAAGAATTTGTTAATTGCCTTACACAGTCAGATCACTTAATTCAATATTCACGCATAACTTAGTATATCCCTGGCTTAAAATAAAAGGATGTTACTTCGGAATACTTCTTAATTCTGATACATAAAGGGCTGCTAAGGATGGAAGTTTTAACTTTATCATTTAAAGCTAACATTGTGTCACACCCCAGTACCAAAATCAAGGCAGAATATTCAGTGACCTCAGTTCAACCAGAATTTGTACCTTCATGGCCATTAATTATTCCACAATTGGGATTTCAGGAAAGACATTCTCAGGGGATCAAAGGGATTTAAGCATCCAGATGCTCATTTCTGTTCATGAGATTTGAGCTCCTCACTTCTCCAAGCTCCTTACAAATATCAATCTCACTTTATGTCAGTTCCAGCTGAAGACAGTTATGGAGAATGTCTCAGAGAATAGGTATGCTAATAAATTTACAAACCTTGCCCTTTTTCCCTTTAGTACTAATTCACCAGATTTCAGCCTGGTAGGATCCTAAATCCTTAAATTAAGCAGAACTGGAAGTTCGCGCTGTTTGCAGCTCTCTTTTTTCACCGAGTAGGAAGGGAAAATAAATAGCAAGCAACCAGCCCTGTTCTTCACACAGGTATGGGAAGCAGGACACAAAAACTGGAAAGGCAATAAATCATCCTATATGCATTTACAGCAACATACAACAAATCTGTATCAGCCAACAAGGTCTAGCTGCTTTTTCAAAACCATCTTTAGCCTTACTCTTCCTGCCTCAGAGCAAAGTTTTCATCTGAAAATACCATAAACTTAAAATATTTTACCATGTTTAGGAGAGAATAATGGTGATTTTGATCTCGGTGGATTTTCTGGCCGAGGGGCTACTAACTGGACTGGCCGCACGTGCTTATCCAACAGCTTCCTGAAGCAAGACTGACGATTCTCAAACATACTCCGAACGTTCTCCAGCTTGACCTGCACTGACTGTATCTGGCACTGTAGAAGGTGAAAAAGACTCCCATCAACAAAAGCCAACCACTTTTTTTGCACTTTGACCCAAAAGAGAGAACTATAAAGCTGACACAGTCACAGTCTGATCTTGCTTTTCACTTGTTACAGAACTGGAGGGGTTGCTTACCTTCAACTCAGATGTTAAGACTGACTCAAAATCATAGTGTAGGGCTTGGGGATTGTAGTTTAAGTAGGCTGAAGAGCTTTCAAGAAATCTCTCTATGTCCTGGAGAGCTTTCTGAGCACCTTCTTTGGACTGGCACTTGTCCATCTGCTGGTTGGCAAGCAGGTAGGCACCTTCATCACAGCACTGCAGAGCCTGGGGACAGCAGGGTGCAAACATGGGGAGTGCGACCATGAGCAGCACCCCTACTGAACCAAGGTTTCCACAAGGAAGATTATTTCCCAGCTTTGTATTTTCAACACAGAGCTAATTAGTATTCCCTAAAGACCTCAGCAGCTATTGCATTTTGATTAGAAAGTAGAAAGGCCACATTTTTTCTGGAGGATGACAGCAGTCCTCATCATACTCAGCCAAGACCCTCTTGTACCTGGGGAAAACCAGTGGTTTAACTGACACAGAAGCACAGTACATAGCTGAACCAAATGATAAGCAGATTTTTATTTATCCAACCCAGAAAGCTGAAGGGGCACTCCAGAGTTTACAATGAGGCAGGCAGTTTCCCCAAAACAAACATCTGGCTCGGTGCAGTTCTGCAATGCGAGGAATGATCAAAGTAATTGCATTTGTGTTTTTTAAAAAATAAGGATTTTAAATTGCAGTTTAACATTCTACATTTAACATGCACAGCAGGCTGGGTTCAGCTGGAACTCGCACGCTGTGGTCTGCACAGGCATGAGAAGATGCTACAGCGAAGAACAACTGAGGACCCTCCAGTGCAATGAACTGGAAGGAAAGCCATTGAGAGCAGAAGCATAGTGTGCAAGACCAATGGGTTAGCCCATGAGCACAATCCAAGACTGCAAGGAGCCCAGAAGAGGACACTGTCCTGCAGCTGAGAGGCTGCCGATGAATACTCCATCCCCGCACAGTAATGCAATATTGCAGTGAGCACAAGTTTTATAAAAAGAAAGTTCCCTAGTCTCCCAAAACAGTGAAATGGAACAGGGTCAAACTTTGCTGCTTCTCTTAGTGGCCTCAAGCACTATTACAGCGTTGTGCCTTCTGGCCTAATTAGCGTGAATTTCCCTAAACGAATATCTGATGCTGATTAAGATATCAAAGAGCATTGGAGTCACATGACTCCACTTCCGTGCTAGCACACAGCAGCTGTGCCTATCTACCAATCTGTCACATCATTTTACAGTCAGCTACATTCATTCTTAATAATTCACAATGAAAAAAGGGCTGGAGTTGATCTGAAAGCATTACCTCTATTGCACTGGATACGAAAACCTCGAAAGTCAATTTATACATGGAAATAAACATCACCAAGAGCAGCAATGGAACTTCGGCATTCTGAATTGCCCAACTCTTCCTGCTGACTATGCACTAGCAGATGTCTGTTTGCCAGCTTCACCAACTAAACAAGGGGTGAAGCCCTCCTCCAGCCTTTGGGGAACACTTTCCTACCATGAAATGGTGAAGCAAAGCTGCACATTTCAGATGCTTTCAGCTAAGAAGTGGAGAGGCTAACCCCATGGAGAAGCTAACCACTGACTTCCTGGGGTAGTATGTCTCTGGTTTCTACCTGCTGGAGGTGGGTGTGAAGATCCAAGGTCTTCTGCAGTCGCATCTGCTTCCTTTTGATCTCATCAGACAAGACATCGGAGTGGTGCCGCAGCTCGTTGCACTGCTGGCATATTAAGTTGAGCGCGTAGTGGTGATTTGCTGCTAGCTGGTGGCCATGTAGTATCACCACCTGAGCCTTCCCTATCAGATCCTTCAGCAAAAGGAAGAGAACGGATTGCACACTTAGTGAGATAATGCCAAAATATCTACATACAACAGTAATGAACTTTCCCGTCTTACCAGGTTTCAGGGACACAAGATGACTGCCACTAGGAATAACCAGAATGGGTGGCTTACGCAGAAGAAAATACCACCCATCATCTGGGAAAAAAAAAACAAACCACCACTTTTGCCACCCAACTGGAGGATGAAGAAGAAAGCAGCATTTTGCCAAGCTAGCCATGCTGCGAATGGCTGCTGGCCATGGACTGCTGCTGTCTCCAGGAGCTGCACTCTAAAAATTAAAAGCAGCTGATGTCCAGTTTAGGCACACTGTGCTCATAAGCATGAAAGGGGATTCAAGCAATTAAGGTTTATGGTGAAAATAAACCAGGCTCTTTACTGCAAAATTTGATGCAAATAGCATGTTATTTCTTCTGCACACCTGGGTCAGTATAATAGTTACATCTTCTCCAGGGCTCACTTTCTGATGAGACCACTGCCCTGTTGCATCCTGTCCGCCTGGCCTTTTGCTCCTCCTCCCTTCCTCCCTCCACAAGTATTTCTTCCAAACAGCCAAAAAGCCTCAGACTTTTCCCCAAGGACTCTTCTTTTCAAAGAAGCCTCTTGGGGTTGTGTCCAGATCCCTCAGGATTTCTCCACTAACCCTGGCTGCCGTGGCCAGGTGGAGGGGAGAAAACACCGATACGATGTAGGTTCACATAAGCTCCGTTTATTCATCAGAAGGCTGCTCTTAATATACTGTCTCAAGCTTCCATACACGCGATCACGCATTCCCTGATTGGTTGCCCCGCTCTGTCTGCGTGGCAACCATGCCCATCTAATTGGTCCTTGCAGTACCTCCTGCCTTGCGGTTACTGGTATCTTGTTATCACATTCTTGCTGCATACTTGTCCTGTTGACTTAAGCACTTCCTCCTCCCGCTGCATACTTGTCCTGCTAATTCAAGCACTTCTTCCTCCTTAGATGTTGGGCCAAAAGTTCATCTTCTCACAGCTTGCTGTAAACATAACCGACTGCCCATGCACAACCCCCAACACCTGGCCCACGTGCCAAGCGCATCCCTTTGGCAAGGTCACATCCTCAGTTGGGCTCCTGTGAATCATCTCTCTTCACTCTTCCTCTCCCTACATCTCTTAGTCTTCATCCATATGTTATGTTCTAATCACAGACACGTCGAGATAGCAACTTCTTTGCCTCCCTATGTGCCTGGTAACAAGTCTCTGCCTATTAGCACTGCTAAAGCACTTAACATATAAATAATTCTTCTTCCAGCTCATTAACTCCCACGCCTCCCCTATGTTCAGACATTTATCTGTTCTGGATTTTCATGGCGGCTCAGCAATTTATTTTAACTATGATAATTAAATATCCCGTTCCTGGCTTTCAAAGTGATCACAGCATCGCTGCATAGAGCAGAGACATGAAATCAATCCTTTTGCGCAGCCACTTACCAACAAATTACACCAGAACCAGATAATTTCAGAAAATACCTCCTACCACAAATACAGAATGCACCTCTCTTGTCTCATTAGTGTCTTTTTCTGTGAAAGATAGTCTCACCTGAGCCATACCATCAAAGTGACCCAGGTCCTTGAGCCTCTGTTTTACTTGGGGGATGCTGTCACCAGTGTCAGGCAGCTCTGCTTGCTGACCCATTAAAAATTCAATGGCATTCTTGACCTAGACACAAAAAGAAGACTGCTGCAAAAGGGTACAAAGCACAGGCAGAAAATCATTCTCAGACCAAAATTAATCACTCTTTAGTTAAGACTGCTAAATCCAATAATAAAACTAGTGCCCAAGAACTAATTTCTAAATTCAAAGATGCTTCTATCAGCAAAATCTATGCGGCTGCAGGGCAGTGATACCTAAATTAGCTCTGGATGGGAAAGCACAGTGGTCTCCCCAAGCTGCCAGAGCCAAGGAACAGCAGCATAAATTAAACATTCCCCCCAAAAAAAGCATAAAAACTTCTCTCCTCTCCCCTTCTTTTCATCTCCAACTCTTCCTTCTGCCAACAGAAATGCATCTGATCATACCTCTTGAAACCTTTGCTCAAACTTCCACAGTTGTAAATACTGTTCCATTTTTAACTGATGTTTTTCCCAGAAGCCATCAAAAGCCATCTCCATCTCCCGCAGCTGACCAAGCAACCTTCAGCACAGAAAAAAGACAGAATGGGAACAGTTTGCAAATAGAGGAAAAGCAGAGATGGACAAGCCCTAGAGATCACCTATTCAGGCCTTCTGGCCCCAAGCTCTCAGGAGAAGTCAATGGACACTTATATTTATGACTTGTGAGGACCTCACAGGAAAATTTTAATGAAATCTTCACTGCAGGTGATGGCACCTGTGTGAAGCTGCTGTAGCTGCCTCCATTTATCTGAACCATATCTGGGAGCCTGGCACGGGAGAGCCCTGCAGATGCTCTACAGCCTTGTCGTAAAAAATCAGAGCAGATCAAAGCAATTTGATGGGTCTGGAACAAAACTCAGGTATTTTTGTCTTGATTTGTTTGATAGGCGGCCTAAACAACACATCTACGCTTAAAAAACATGAGTGTTTCCACTCGAAAAAATCATGCAAACTAGGAAGATGTTGGACTCACCGACCCACAGTCTCCCAGTCCCCAGGCCTCTCATGGTGCTGGTCCTGACTGCATCCCCCAGAGTCGGGCTCTTCAAAACTGCTCAAAAGCAAGTTTCCCTCTTTCATGACAGCTGTAATATCTTCCTGTACAAGGCAAAACATTTCTGATTCAGGATACTTTTTTGTGAGGTACAGATAAGTCCCTTCTGTGTTTCCCCTGCCTTAGTCTCCCTTTATGAATTGAAGCACCATCAGACCAAAGGGCTCCCAGCAGCCCCTTTAATGCCCCTTTATCCCTTGGAGCTGGAAGAGGCTGAATCATGGACTGGTCACCAGGTGGAAACCAGACCACATGAAAACATCAGGCCACAAAATGATTCAAGAGGCAGGAGAACTGCACTACCACTGGTCTCTCCTGGTGAGCAGATGGGTTTGTATTAGATATCTATCTCAAATACATGCATGCAGGCAAGTATTTCTGCAGCTTGTAGGCTGTACTTCTCCATCAAGGTCATCAAAGGAGGTTGTAGGAAGAGCATCCCAGTGGTACAGTGCTGGGACTGAGACCCAGCTGAGACCCCTTGGTGCGTTCATTAGCATCAGCTGAGGTGCTTTGTCCCCTGTTAAACTCAGCCCCAAAGCAAACAGGTGCATTTATTTAATTATTTTTCAGGGGAAAAAAAAAAAAAGAGACCAAATACAAAGGTGAGAAGGAGAAAATGGATGTGGCTGATGAACCAGGCTGGAAGAAGTCCCAAAGGAAAGACCTCTGCACAACACCAATGGAGAGGCAGTCCCTAGAGAAGCCCATCCCAGGAGACAGCCAGGTTTCTATTGCAAGCAAAACAATAGCAAAAACCACTTTAGGGAGACAATTCAGAGAGCTCAGTTGTGCTTAAACATCTGTCTGTTCCAGAGAGCTCACAGCAACCTAAACATCACTGCATCTTCAGGGTAGCAGCCCAGGAGCAGAAAGAAACAGCCAGAGGAGTTTCTCTTCTCTCACATATAACACGTCCATGGCTAGTTTCCCATCCCTAGGACTAAAAAACCTTGGAAGATGCCTGCAAGGCAAACCCCTCCCCACGTCCTTTTGATACTACCACATGCGGGAGGCTCAAAAGGGAAGAGAAATTATGCAGCCTGCTTTTAGACCGCAGGTGGCTGCTATTTCATCCTCTCACAGCTCTCTCCCCAGAGCCCCGCATTCCCCTTTTGATTCAAAGCCTTTCATTATACGTACGACAAACTAGCTTGACTGTCAAACAAGTGTTAACTTGATTTTTTTCCCATTCAGTATATCAAAGAGGTTAATTTCTTAGTTACTCTGTTTAATTAATTTCTGTCATTTTTGCATTGTGTTTGCCACCAGTTCCTGTTTGGTATCACAGCTACATAAATTATTCTGATCAACTTATTATTTGAATTCAGGAATCAATCGTACCAATCTCAGGGCTGTCATGAGAGAGACAAGGATCCCATGTCTTGCTGTCACCACAATCTAGGCACAGCTTCTCATCAGCTTTCATCTTGCATGGACTTAGAAGGAACAAAAGAAAAAAAGCCAACAGACCTCATTTCAGTCAAAAGCCAAGGAGTGCTTTTGATATTTGAAATTAATAGATAGGTCATTAAAAGCAACAGATGCCTTGTACTGAGCACTGCTGTGCTTTATATGCAAAATATGTGAAATGTTTTATTTTTCCACATGAAAGAGTGTATACTATCCGCTGGTTTATATGCAGGACCACACTGCACAGCCTACGCTTTGGCTCTAGTCCTAAACCTGAAGTTTAAGTCAGTAAGTCATATTGCAAGAGATGTAGCTGCTGTTCTGTACTACAGCTCTCTTCATTTCCAAAGAAGAAATAAAGGAGCATTGGCAGTATCTATAATGAGACTTTCCACACATATGTTTATGCCCCCACACAGTACACTTTGGATGCCGTATTTCTTACAGGCAGCCTCCTGGGAACTCACTGACATGTGGATGACAAATGATCATAAATGAAAATAGATACACTTCTTTGACTTATGCAAATGAATCCTGTCATGAGGGAAAAGGGCCTCATTCTTCAGCTGCACAGCACAGCTATTAATGTGGGAGTCATCTCTGAAGTGAGGGTTTGGGGACAATGCTTTCCCCAGAAAGATGCAGGAGCAGCAAAACCAATGGCCTGATCTACCATAAGGAGGCTGCTCTACCTTAAATCCACCTTAAAATATTAAAGATACAACTGTTGTTTCAGATGAAACATAAAGGCTCACATGAAGACAAGGGTCACATCAGGAATGCTCTGTACTCTGCACTTGCATGAAACCTTTATCTTGGATGCTCTCCAGAATCATCTGCCCCAGGGAGGCTGCCTCAGGCAGAGGGATCTGCGAACAAATGGCCCCTCAAGACCCACTGATCATCTTTGGGCGCAGCTTCCTCCAGCCCTGGGGGTGAAGCGGAAGGAAACTCCCCAAGGGCAGGAAACCCAAAAGTGACAGAACCTCCCACCCTCCTGCCAGTGAGACCTGCAATGCCCCCAGGGGGAGCACAATACAGACACCACTTCCCACAGTCAGCAAGAAGTTGGCAGCTGAGACACTTTGCTGGATGCCAGCAGGGTAATTTGCTTGAGTGAATGGCAAATCTAAGGATAACATATAGAAATAGTCATGCTGTGTTTTATTTTGTCTGTCAACACGTACACATGCATGGGAGGGAAGGAGGAGTGGGCACCAAACAGGCGGCCAAACTCCAGAAATCCCATTTTGCTACACAAACTGGGACTGGAACCACATGGCTGAGACATACCTTTAGCTGGAAGTACTTTTCTGTGCGCAGGGCCAAGATGCGCTCAATTGAATACATGTCATCCGGTAGCTCGGTTTCTGCCAGCTCCATGCCAAAGGATTGTAACATCTGTGCAATTTCCTTCACAGTTAATGCAAAACTCTCTATGGCCTGGTGGGAGATAATAATTTCAATCAGCTTGGGAATCAGGTTATTCATTCAGCTCATTAAGATTTCACGAAGAACCCAGGCTGAGACCTGCAGGGGAGCCCAACAGCTTGCTCTGGAAGATGTGGGTGGGATGTCCACATATTGGAGAGCTATATATATTCTATATATATTCCTCCCACATATTGGGTGTCTGTAGCAGAAGCCACAATAGGGTCCTTCTCACATATTCCTGTAATTCCTCTCCCATTATTCTTCTCCGCTGGTTAACTGGGAACCACCTCCAGGCAGTAAGGCCTTGGAGATATATTTGGCTTCTTGGGGGTGGATGTTTCCAGCTTTGCAAGCCCAAAAGGCAGATTACAAAGTGGTCTGGCATCATGGCATCCACAGCTTCACCCAGAGGACAAGGGAGGGAGCTAAGCAGCATGCCAGAGATAAACCGGAGACAGTGGAATGGAAGTGAGGACACCAGATGGATCCCACCCCACAGGGCGAGGTAGGGCTCTCCCAGCTCCCCCTCATAGCTCTGGGGCTTTTCTCTGTTTCTCAGAATGGGGTAATAAACTCAAATGTAACTGATTGCATTTAAATTTTCTTTAAACAGTGTGCATTTTCCACAGAAATTTCAGGAAATGTTTTATGAGCACACTATAAGGGAACTTTAAGAGAGGCTTTTCATACAGACATACATCTACCATACGTGGCTACAGTCTAAAAACCATCCTTTTCTTAGATTAACATTTTTTGTCATTCATTTTGTCATTTTTGCCTCCAAGTGTGAGAGCTATGCTATTATCACTTTAACACATCATGCAAAAGAACAAAACTAAGAGCCAGAAACCTAAAAAAATTCATTAATTTGGCAGTACATCAGAGTAAACTGGCACAAAGTTAATGGCTCAAGGAATGGCTTGAGTTATTCCTACAATGTCTTGTGCTTTCGTCTTTATGTCGAGCTCCACTTCTGCTGGTGTGGATGATGCTGCGGGGCAAGAAGCACGAGGACGTCTGGTACATTATTCGTTAGTGCTTTGATTTGTTGAGAAGGTAACTGGGAATCCAATCCGCTATTAATCTGGGCAACAAAGTCCCAGTGAAAACTAAGAGCGTGCAGGAAGGATGGAAACACACAGCAAAGCACAGCTTGGGGAATTAAATGTCTGATCCCTGGCAATATTAAAGGAAAATTCTTGCAATGAAAAAAAATAATTAAACTGCTGAATTCTCTGCATTCGGTCAGTATGCAATACGGCCAAGTATTTCCCTGCTTCCCAAACACATTTGTGATCTTAATCACATGAAGCAAGCATTATTAAAAAAAACCCAAACAATTCTGTACCTATCATTAGGGAAATTTTAATAAAGACTTAAGAAGACAGATCTTTTGAGTGCAGTTTCAAATGGAACTTTAGGGAGTTAATCATCCTTATAAACCCACCAAGTGCTTAACACCACTCGACTCCTTTGCAAATCTGATGAAGGAAATGCAGAATTTTCATGCCTGGGGGGATGCTTCAGGGGTTACTTTAAGATATTCATTGCCCCCTGCCTTACAGAAAACTGTCCTCAACTGACTCCCAACCCCCAAGCGCCCGGTACGTACAGTCCTGAAGATGACCCACTCGCTGTGACAGTACTCCAGGGTGCCTCCAAACTCCGGGGTTAATTGGTGCTCATCAATGTACGTCAGCAGGTCGCTAACAGAGCTCAGCATAACAACCTACAGCCAAGGCAACACCAGAAGTTGTCTGACCATCACCCAAGTCACACACAGATCAAGCCTACAAATATTTTACACACTTAGAAAACTGGGTTTGCTCTAAATATTGTTCTACGGCATGGCTTTCTTCTTATGCTTATGGCGTAACATGACTTTAATTTCATGTATTTGACTATTTTTGTGAGCCAACCCTGACCTCCCAGGTGCTTTCTTCCTTCAGTGCAAAGCCCAGTGAGATGCTGGAGTATCTGACTGCAGAACAGAGCTGAAAGCAAAGGTAATGTGGTTTGTTGCAGGTTTTTCCCGGGACAATCTGGGAAAATATATAAATTTTAATGCATCATGAAGCACTGGCCAATAAAAGAATTCATGAGTTTTTATGAAATATTTACTCATGAGTTTTTGCGTGCCTTGATCTGCCCTGGGACAAGTAAAATTTTCAAAACTGTGCAAATGACAACCATTTTAGAGTGAAGAATGCAAAGTTTTTGAAAATTGTGTTATTTCCTAAAAGAAAACATTGGCTTGTTTTGTGAGTTTGTAATTGCATCAACCTTAGATTCCATACATGTACTTTCCTTCTCTTAATTATTCTCATTATGTCCTATAATCAAGGTGGCTTTAGAAGTCTTGGAAATTTTGAAAATATAAAAACCATTTCAGTCACTATTTTAGAAACAAATACCAAACATGATGCTGGTAGGGAGTTTACACTTAGATTAAAACAGCCATTTTGGCTGGAATTCGTAGCAAAAGCTTTACTAGATGTGTCTTTTGACTTTTCAGCCATTAAACAAAATCCTGAGTGTGGTTTTATCCTCCCTTGAGGCATGCAGCCTACACGGGGGATGAGGACAGGCTGAGAATCCCACCACCCACTCCCATGGACATGCTCTTTGGGGAGCAAACTGCACACAAAGGAGTTGAAAAATGCTACAGGATAGATTTGGAGAAGAGAGATTTGGTGGAATTTCTAGCAGAGACGCCCTGGTTACTCTTCACATGGGTGCATGCAGAATAGGACATTGTCACCTTCTTGACCTGTGGTGTGTAGGAAGCCACCAATCCTGCCCAGACACAACACCTCTACTCGCTCGTACCGGTAACTTAAGTAGAAAATCCTCCTGGCTGAACCGAAATCCAATGTCAGTGAAGGTGCGCTGGAAAAAACCCGTGGGACGAAGGACCATCACTAAGTGCAGATTCCCTGGGAAAGATGCCTGCAAGGAAACAGAGAGGACATTCAGCCTGGGGATGTGGTAGGTCCAACATCAGCTTTTAAACGTCTTAGAAAGAGGGGAAATCATTCACATCTTACTATTTTTTTCTGATTGCCCTGATAGGTATTTTAAAAACAGGAGGGAGACCCTGTTAGTGGTTTTGAGATGAGACTTTGCAGTCCCTCTGCTCTTTGGAGCAGGCAAGACTTCAGCCACTTATTATGAATTTTAATACTATATATTGTCTTCAGCAATATAACTTGGGGAAAGAAATTACAACTTAGCAGGGAACAGAAGGCTGGAACATAGAGGGGAATGACAGACAGATTGAGGAAGGAAAATTTATTGCCAAACTCGCTAATCATCCCATAACTGCATCAAGCGTAATCTTCTTGTCCCTAGTAATTACCTGGCAACATTTAATTTGTGGGAAGAATTTGGAATTTCTTGTCTATGCTCCTGGAGCCTTTTCACAAGCATATGGTTGGCAGGTGTGTTTTTAAATAGATCTGTGAAAAGGGTGTTTGACAATGAAAAAGAATTTTTAAGAAAGCGGGAGTCATACCATTAAATTATGGATAAGTGTGTGATGCAAAGAATTGAGTTAATTAAGACACAATTTTCTCTGAGATCCTGTCAGGCCAGGTTACATTTCTCTATATATTGGCTCCTTATATTATCCTCCTCCATTGTCCTCCAAGGAAGATAATAGTAGTACCTATACCAAAGGTGAGAGTAATGTGCATGGCCTAATCTATGCCTTCAAAACAAAGCTTGCTCCCATAAACATGCATTAGCTTTGTTCAAAAAAACCACAATCCACAGCTGAGATCTGACACCCATGAATTGCAGTGGAACTTGTTTGCTATGTTCTCTTTTATAAAGGAAACATTGCGCAGCAAAAGTCAGGTTGTAGCTTTCACTGCCCACAGGTCCGCTTAGAAGTGGACAGTGACTTTTAGGATCAAATAACCCACACAAATTCAACATATTGATCTGCTGCTATTTTAAATAGGAGCAGAAAAAAATACAGAAATTAATGTGAATTAAGTGCCAAATTCATACTCTTTGGAAGTCAACAAGAATGGTGCCAGGACAAAGATCTGGCATTAGAAACAAGAGCAAACCATTAAATAATGGAGACATTTGTGCTGCCTGAGGGCCCTGGGAGCTGTACCTCTGTTACCTGGTTAGCACACAAGGTCTCTGAAATTGCTACCAGCCTCAGGCACACAGTGATGGCTACAGCCATGGGACACCCAAGGAACCAATGTCCAACCCCAGATGGGCCAAAGGTCTAAACCTGGCCATGGAATCATAGAATGGTTTTAGTTGGAAGGGACCTTAAAGATCATCCATAGTTCCAACACCCTGTCCTGGGCAGAGACACTTCCCACTAGATTAGGTTGCTCAAAGCTCCATCCAGCCTGGTCTTGCTCCAGGGATGAGGCATCCACAGCTTGTCTGGGCAACCTGGGCCAGGGTCCCACCACCCTCACAGGAAAGAATTTCTTCCTGAGATCTCATCTAAATCTCCACTCTTCCAATGTAAAACTGTTCCCCACCATCTTGTCACTCCAATCCCTGATCAAGAGTCCCTCCCCAGCTTTCCTGGAGCTCCTTTAGAGACTGGAAGATCTCCCTGGAACCTTCTCTTCTCCAGGTTGAGCATCCCCAACTCTCTCAGCCTGTCCTCACAGCAGACAGGCTCCAGCCCTCTGATCACTTTTGTGGCTCCCTCCGGACCTCTTCCTATAGGTCCATGTCCTCTTATGTTTGGGACTCCAGAGGTCGGCACAGTGCTCCGAAGTGGAGCAGAGGGGGAGAATCCCCCCTCCTCACCCTGCTGGCCATGCTTCTTTTGATGCAGCTCTGGACATGGTTGGCTTTCTGGGCTGCGAGTGCATGTTGCTAGCTGATGCTGAGCTTCTCATCAAGGAGGTCATGGCTCTGAGTTGGGTCTTGCCCAAGAAAGTATGGGTGAGAGGCTGCAGGAGACCTACATTCATCTCCCTGTTTCAATGCCTGTTTAAATAGTGCTACAAGGATGATAAGCTCCCCAGCAAAACAGCTCCAGGCAGGCCCCCCAGCAGCCCAGCTGCCAGACACGGCACTGAAGAGAAACCCATCTCAAAGACCCTGCTCAGCTCAGGATTTTTAAATTGAGCTTCCCATATTATTAGAAAGACAATAATCCACAGGCGACTGGATATCTCCAAGGAGTTGGAGTGGTTCCTCACTTTGAGAGGAATTTCTGCCTGGGATGCAGTAAACCTTCACTGAGGAATGCATCACCAGAACTGGCACAGTCTTGAGACATTTTTAATGAACGGAATATTTACATCACTAATATTTCACTGGAAAGACTTTGGCAAGCTCAATACTCATCCTCCAGCACCTCCCAGAGATGCTGGCTGCCTCTTCCACCTCACCATGCTGGCTCTCCCTTGAACCCAGTAAATGCTGCCATTGCACTTTCCAGGCCTGTTGGCTGACCTGGCTAGTTATTGACACTCTTCATTCTCCAGCATGTCTCACAGCACTGGGTCATCCCAGGAAAAGACCTGTCAATCTGTGTCCCTGCAGAGCTGTGAGTCCATCACATGTCACTCCCTCATGTCCATGTTTGCTTCATTTTGCATCCTGCCCATTTCCCAGTGGGTATTTCTCTGCAGACAGGACAAGGGTAGCACCCCCCAACAGGGTTTCAAAAGACATCACCAAGGAGCAGCCATGAGATGGAACCTCAAAGGACACGTTTTTTTTTTTAATCCAAAACAGGCCCTGAACCCTGGTGTTAATGGCTCGAACAGACTTGAACCAAAGCCTTGTGAAGCCAATGGTCTTATGGTGCTTGAAAGGAGCTCAGAGAATGCGATTTTAGGTCCTTATGCATGGTTATGAGTCCACTGTAGGTGTATCCAATGGTGAAGTCCCACAGAGTTTTGGGAAAGTCAATGTTTTCAGCTCAGAAACACAACACCGTATTTTGGTCTCTGAACTTTAGGCTCCTACCCTGACCCCTTCCTGAAAAATGCATCAGCAGCGTCTTTGAGAAGAAAAACCATTCAGAGAAGCGTTGTTCCTTGGTCTTACCTCACTATCTCCCTCCACCTCCTGTCCCCTGTTCAGCACTTCAAGGATAGATGTGTCTGCTCTGCCCTCTCCTACTCCTCCAAGTTCTTCTTGACACACGTCCTTCCTGTACAGAGCAGATTCCCTCTGTATCATCCGATAGGAACCTACAGATTTTTAATGTCTTCTCCTGTGAGCCCTTGGGCATGAAGCCCACAGCTCCAGGAAGATGGACCAACAATCAGGAAGCAAACAGAGCTGCCGGTCAAAACCACACAGCAACATCCAGAAGGTGTGAGCCACCTCTCTGAGAGCAAAAGTGCCTTTGGACACCTTTGGTTTTATCAATGCAAGATGCCAACATATAAGAAGAGACCATAACCTAACACTCACAGAGGCAAATTCTTCTTTGATACAACTTTGTCCCATACACACACAACACTATCTCTTGAGATAGGCTCCTTGAGACACTTCACTGGGTTTCCATGTGATTTCCATTCAGTTTAAAAAGTGGGCATTTTTCAGCTGATCTTATACGTATAAGATCAAGGTCAGCACTTATGAGTAGCTAAAAAATAAAGAAATACAGCTTTGCAAATGCTACCTAGTGTATTTCAAGCACAGAAACAAAATAAGCTTGAAGAAAGGCAGCCACCAATCAAACCATGTCCTGTGTCCTCTTACAGACTTAGGAGAAAGAATAAAATGTTAAAAAAATATATTTTTAATAAATATATATTAAAAGATCAATAATTCCTCAGGGATATCCCTCCCAAAGAGCCTATATCTTTTTTAATAACTGCTACAATTCTAGTTTTTCTAAGCGCTGAAGTGTAGAGGAGTTACCTTCAAACTGAACCCAGTGTTACTGAAGGTACTGCTGGATAAAAAGCCCTTCCCCATAACATATTCAGGAAAGCAAAGACAAAAGGGTCCTTAATCTTGCCTCATGTATTACCTCATTATTTATAACGCTACAAAGAATCTTGGGCATTTGACAAACTGAGGTTTATGTAACAAAACCCTTAATAGAACCCTTTAAGCCTTTGCCCTTTGGTATTCTGCTGCAGCACTATCAGGAAAGACGGAAAACTGTCGGTGCAGTTCCACTGGCAACATTTCATTACTATTAACTGTCTCACTGACCACGGCCACGCTCAGAACATTCTTCCCCTTCCCAGGACACAAATGTGTATACCTTAAGGCTCCAGTTCAGCAACTTCTTAGATGCACACCCAATTATAACCACGTAGATAGCCCCAACATAATCAATATAGACAAACTGGGCTAATTAAGCACAAGGGCATGCATTGAAAGCATCACAGGTCCTACCTTCCTGGTGAATATCTTACCCTGATGCATTTAATGTGAATTTTTCTCTAATTTTTGGAATTCAATTTTCAGGGAGTATTTTTCCCTGCAGTACACTGGGACATTAGTAGGGTTGGAAATCAGTAAGTGTGAACAAAAAGTAGCAGCTGCCAGTAACTTTGTTTCTGAGCGATGGGGGTTCAGGCCAGTGGTCCTTATACAGGTGCTGAAGTTAATGACTTTCTGCTGTCCCTTAAAGGCGAAGTCACACAAAAACCTAGCAGGTACCGCTTGCTGATTTGAGGGTTAACTTCCCTGCTCCCCGAGCCAAAATGAATCTCCAAAGCCTCTGCTACCTTTATTTTAGCTGCCTGCAAGACTAACCACCGGCCCTGGAAGATGCTGTTAGAATCGCTGGTTCCCAAATTCTAGCTGCCCTCCTGCACCCACCCACCGCCTCTCTGCCAGAGACAGAAATGAAGCCTTTCAGAAGCAGCACCGCAGGACGGCGATGCCCAACGCCCGCACCGAAGACGGTTCTAAAAATACCCCTCTAAATATCCCAAATACCACCCCCCCTCCANTCATCGAGTCCAACCATTAACCTAACACTGCCCAAACGACCACTAAATCCTTGTCCCAGAATCACAGCAGCGCAGGCTGAGGTGGGAGTGGACCTTTGGAGGTAATCTAGTCCAATAACCCCCTGAAAGCAGGGTCACCCAGAGCATATTGGACAGGAACGCATCCAGGTGAGCTTGGAATCTCTCCAGAGAAGGAGACTCCACACCTTCTCTGGGCAGCCTCTTCTAGTGCTCTGGCACCCTCAAAGCAAAGTTTTTCCTCATGTTGAGGTGGAATTTCCTGTGTTTCGGTTTGTGCTAGTTGGCCCTTGTCCTGTCACTAGGCACCACTGAGAATAGTCTGGCCCAAGTCATGACCCCCAGTCATGTCCCTCAGGACCTCCTCTACCTATCTTTTAAATATCTCCAGGGATGGTGACTCCATCAATGTTTGATAACCCTTTCAGTGTAAAAATTTTTCCTAATGTAAACCTTCCCTGGTGCAACTTAAGGCTTTTTCCTCTTGTCCTATCGCCTCTTCCCTGGGGGAAGAGACCAACCCCCCCCTCACTACAGCCTCCTTTCAGGTAGTTGTAGAGAGTGATAAGGTCACCCCTCAGCCTCTCGACTGAATNCCTTCTCTGGGCAGCCTCTTCTAGTGCTCTGGCACCCTCAAAGCAAAGTTTTTCCTCATGTTGAGGTGGAATTTCCTGTGTTTCGGTTTGTGCTAGTTGGCCCTTGTCCTGTCACTAGGCACCACTGAGAATAGTCTGGCCCAAGTCATGACCCCCAGTCATGTCCCTCAGGACCTCCTCTACCTATCTTTTAAATATCTCCAGGGATGGTGACTCCATCAATGTTTGATAACCCTTTCAGTGTAAAAATTTTTCCTAATGTAAACCTTCCCTGGTGCAACTTAAGGCTTTTTCCTCTTGTCCTATCGCCTCTTCCCTGGGGGAAGAGACCAACCCCCCCCTCACTACAGCCTCCTTTCAGGTAGTTGTAGAGAGTGATAAGGTCACCCCTCAGCCTCTCGACTGAATAACCCCAGCTCCCGCAGCTGCTCCTCACAAGACTTGCACTCCACCCCCCTCACCAGCTTCATTGCCCTTCTCTGGACATGCTTCAGCACCTCAGTGTCTTTCTTGTTATGAGGGGCCCAAAACTGCACACAGTACTAAAGGTGGAGCCTCACCAATGCCGAGTATAGGGGGACGATCACTGCCCTAGTCCTGCTGGCCACACTGGTCCTCATACTGGCCAGGATGCTGCATATGCAGCCAGCTCTTTCCTTCGAGGACTGGGCTCTCAGCTCAGTGCTTTTACCCTGCCTTTTACCCCCCAACCTGTGATCAGTGTTTTTAAGTTGTTTGGGATTTCATAGGGAAGTAAGGAAAGATGTTTCTGCCAAAACCTGAGACCTGACCCTGGCAGTGGGGCCTTGCTTCCCAAAGCGAGTAATAGCAGCATGTACCAGGTTTGTCCATGCAAATGGAGACAGACACAAAGAGTTAACTTAAAATCTGCACAGGCTGGTATATTTTTTTTCTGGATCAGATACACCACCACAGAGTTTCAATTGCATATATATATGCTGGAAAAATAGGACACCTCGTGTCTTTCAAATTCAGCTTATTTACACTTCTTTACTCAAAAATCACACAAAGATCAGGAAAAAAAATTGCAGGATGGGTTACAGTTTAGGAAAATTAATTTATTTAGAAAAGAAGTCTTCTGTGTTGGATGCACAAGGCAAGTCCGGTCAAATGCCTCTTGGACACAAAGATTTAGGGCCAGATCCTGTTTTTAAGGCAAGATTCCCAAGTCTTCAGACTTAGTGGACTCAGGTTTCCTGCTGCTCATTCGTCTTTGCACAGAGCATTATTTTAAACAGACAGCCCTGATGCTACTGGCAAAGTCACTTCTCTACACAGACTCACAACACGTACAGGTACACACACAGGGCGCATGCTCAGAGGTCACAAAATAATTACATTTTCTTATTAAACACCAAATGATTGACACTTCTGTGAAAGCTACAAATTAGAACAGGATTTTTTCACATTTGAAACTTCCAACCTATGCGAAGCAACTACTTAAAGGAGGCTCTTAGTATCAGCAACTGTTCACATGCTAGCAGAACTGAATTTTGATTCTCACTTTAAAGAACCAGTTTTTAAATGCTGTTTCTTCTCTAATGGCATGGAAACCATAGCTGGAAATTCAGACAGAAAATTCAGACAAAACAGAGCCGAACTATCGACACACTGTGAAAAGTTAACCCCTTTTCCTTCTGCTGGACACCTATCAGCAAAATGCCACCAATGCCCTGACATTTTTAATGGCCACGTTTAGCTGGATCAGTAGTAAATACTGAAAACAGCAAAAGATCTAACTTTATCATATCTAACCAGAACCAGGCAAGAGTTTTCTCCCTCAGTACATAGTGTTTACTTCATTCTGTATCAGATGGACCTATGCCTTCAATAAGCAGAAACAAAGGCAATGATAATATGCCCAGAATACTTTCATATCATGGTCTGGTTGCAAAAGCATTTATCACTGTGCTCCTACTTATCCATGACTTTTCCACACTTGTACACAGTATGGTAACCTCATGCTCTGATTTCACAGGACACAACGCATCACTGAGTTGCAAAAAGCTGACTTTTGAGGTATGTTCAGAATCTGACAATGGGAAGCACGTAAACATGTGTAATAGATGTTTAAAATACATGAATGCATTTTACAATTAAACACATTTAAAATAGATTTTTCCACCCATGCCCACTTAGAAACGCTTGAATAGCTTGTTTTAAGAACTTAATACTTGGGTAAAACACATTCTCTCTAATAACCAGTCTCTAGAAAGAACATNCCTTCTCTGGGCAGCCTCTTCTAGTGCTCTGGCACCCTCAAAGCAAAGTTTTTCCTCATGTTGAGGTGGAATTTCCTGTGTTTCGGTTTGTGCTAGTTGGCCCTTGTCCTGTCACTAGGCACCACTGAGAATAGTCTGGCCCAAGTCATGACCCCCAGTCATGTCCCTCAGGACCTCCTCTACCTATCTTTTAAATATCTCCAGGGATGGTGACTCCATCAATGTTTGATAACCCTTTCAGTGTAAAAATTTTTCCTAATGTAAACCTTCCCTGGTGCAACTTAAGGCTTTTTCCTCTTGTCCTATCGCCTCTTCCCTGGGGGAAGAGACCAACCCCCCCCTCACTACAGCCTCCTTTCAGGTAGTTGTAGAGAGTGATAAGGTCACCCCTCAGCCTCTCGACTGAATAACCCCAGCTCCCGCAGCTGCTCCTCACAAGACTTGCACTCCACCCCCCTCACCAGCTTCATTGCCCTTCTCTGGACATGCTTCAGCACCTCAGTGTCTTTCTTGTTATGAGGGGCCCAAAACTGCACACAGTACTAAAGGTGGAGCCTCACCAATGCCGAGTATAGGGGGACGATCACTGCCCTAGTCCTGCTGGCCACACTGGTCCTCATACTGGCCAGGATGCTGCATATGCAGCCAGCTCTTTCCTTCGAGGACTGGGCTCTCAGCTCAGTGCTTTTACCCTGCCTTTTACCCCCCAACCTGTGATCAGTGTTTTTAAGTTGTTTGGGATTTCATAGGGAAGTAAGGAAAGATGTTTCTGCCAAAACCTGAGACCTGACCCTGGCAGTGGGGCCTTGCTTCCCAAAGCGAGTAATAGCAGCATGTACCAGGTTTGTCCATGCAAATGGAGACAGACACAAAGAGTTAACTTAAAATCTGCACAGGCTGGTATATTTTTTTTCTGGATCAGATACACCACCACAGAGTTTCAATTGCATATATATATGCTGGAAAAATAGGACACCTCGTGTCTTTCAAATTCAGCTTATTTACACTTCTTTACTCAAAAATCACACAAAGATCAGGAAAAAAAATTGCAGGATGGGTTACAGTTTAGGAAAATTAATTTATTTAGAAAAGAAGTCTTCTGTGTTGGATGCACAAGGCAAGTCCGGTCAAATGCCTCTTGGACACAAAGATTTAGGGCCAGATCCTGTTTTTAAGGCAAGATTCCCAAGTCTTCAGACTTAGTGGACTCAGGTTTCCTGCTGCTCATTCCTCTTTGCACAGAGCATTATTTTAAACAGACAGCCCTGATGCTACTGGCAAAGTCACTTCTCTACACAGACTCACAACACGTACAGGTACACACACAGGGCGCATGCTCAGAGGTCACAAAATAATTACATTTTCTTATTAAACACCAAATGATTGAAAGCTACAAATTAGAACAGGATTTTTTCACATTTGAAACTTCCAACCTATGCGAAGCAACTACTTAAAGGAGGCTCTTAGTATCAGCAACTGTTCACATGCTAGCAGAACTGAATTTTGATTCTCACTTTAAAGAACCAGTTTTTAAATGCTGTTTCTTCTCTAATGGCATGGAAACCATAGCTGGAAATTCAGACAGAAAATTCAGACAAAACAGAGCCGAACTATCGACACACTGTGAAAAGTTAACCCCTTTTCCTTCTGCTGGACACCTATCAGCAAAATGCCACCAATGCCCTGACATTTTTAATGGCCACGTTTAGCTGGATCAGTAGTAAATACTGAAAACAGCAAAAGATCTAACTTTATCATATCTAACCAGAACCAGGCAAGAGTTTTCTCCCTCAGTACATAGTGTTTACTTCATTCTGTATCAGATGGACCTATGCCTTCAATAAGCAGAAACAAAGGCAATGATAATATGCCCAGAATACTTTCATATCATGGTCTGGTTGCAAAAGCATTTATCACTGTGCTCCTACTTATCCATGACTTTTCCACACTTGTACACAGTATGGTAACCTCATGCTCTGATTTCACAGGACACAACGCATCACTGAGTTGCAAAAAGCTGACTTTTGAGGTATGTTCAGAATCTGACAATGGGAAGCACGTAAACATGTGTAATAGATGTTTAAAATACATGAATGCATTTTACAATTAAACACATTTAAAATAGATTTTTCCACCCATGCCCACTTAGAAACGCTTGAATAGCTTGTTTTAAGAACTTAATACTTGGGTAAAACACATTCTCTCTAATAACCAGTCTCTAGAAAGAACATATATGAAGCCAATTTCTCTACCCATCAAAAGCATAGAACATGGCACAAAACACATTTGAACCACTATGAAGAAGTACAAAAACTAGCAAATGAATCAGTTAATATTCCAACATCTTATTTATGTGCTCAGACGGGGCACAGAGCTATGAGTGAATTAATTACAGAGTCATCAAACAAAACACTACCAAGAGAGAACACATGAGTATCATTGCTCCGGGTTCCCAGTGTTCTCTGAAAGTGGTACATCATGGGCATGATGACTTAGTACATTAAAAGAAATTAACATTAAAGAGGACTTACTGCTATTTTTTGGAGAGTCATTTTGACAGATGTCCATGTGTCCAATCTTCTATCCAGGATTAGGATAAATTTGGTGTCAGACTCATGTTGACTATGAGATAAAATACCAATAACCAAATCATTTTGAGGGAATGTGACTCTGTTCCCCAAAAAAACCAACATCTTTAAAGAACAAGCACACAGCTTTAAACCCAAGCACACAGAATGCAAACCACATTCTGACATTTCCCCAACTGCCAAAATCCCTTGGAAAAAATTTCCCTGAGCAGACTTCAGCAAGAAATGTGGGAAGTCCCACCTTAGGGTTAGCCCAGGGTCATGCATCACCTTCACAACAGGTGTTGCGTGGAAGGTGGACACATGATGGGTATGAGAAGGACTTTGTGGAGGTAGGAGGCAGCTCTGCTCCTGGCTCAGGGGTGGCTAGCAGCCTCCACCAGCCGTAGATGAACATCCCTGGCATTACCGCTGAGCACGTCCCTCCCAAGGAGCTTGCTACCTGCCTGCTCAGTTCACAGCAACCAAGCAACGACTCCTGGGTCGTTTTGGCATAAGGTGACACCAAGGCAGGGGAAGGAGGATGCCAGCCTGGCAGAGGGGGAGGAGGGAGCTGGTCCTTAACCAAACTGTCCTGACACCTCCTGAAGTCCCCAGGAGAGGCAATGATTGCTTGAAGGCACTAGCCAGCTTGCTCTGCTTCACTTTGCAAGCAACATCTCTTTTGACACCCAAATCCTTGAAGTTGCTTTGAAATTCCTGAGCAAGCCAGCAGTACCGGGGATGCCAGGTCTGGCAGTGACCTGTCACGCAGGCGAGCTCCCGTCTGTAATTCAAATATTATGGGTTCAGCCCAGCCAATCTCAATGCATAACAAGACACACTCAGGGGCAGAATTACAACGCGGAATCATGTTTGCACACACGTAAGGGTACACCAGCTTGTAACCAAGTCCTCCAACGTGAGTGTATTTACAGGATCCTCAGGCAATATCTACAATATTTATTTTGTGGGTGCTGGAACAGGATAGCCACGTCCCATGCCACCCTATCCGGGTGCCATAGTATGGCTGAGAGGCTCCCAGTACACGTGCTGGCTCCCCAGAGCTGGATCAGGTATCTGCACTAGGAATGCCCCCCCACCTCCCCACCCCGGCTTTGGTAATTCTTGTGTTTGGCAAGCGAAAACACAGGGCGGAATTGCCCAGAAGTATCACATGGCAGACAACACTTGGCAAGTTCACTACAGGAAAAAAAAATAAAAATAAAAGGCACTTGAAGACAGTGTGGGAGCTCTCTTTCAAAGCACATGTTGCTGCTCTGGTTTGCGGGAGCCCCATCTTTAACAAATATATTTAAAAAGAATTAGCAGTTGTGCTGAGAGAAAAAAAAAACACAAACAACCAAACCTGTCTCATAGTAACAGTCACCTGAAAATACACAGAGGCACCCAGCTCCCAAGTTGCCCTACAAATATCTCTCGAGCATGTCTAATGTCACAGCCAAAGTGCAAAGGTTTCACGCAAATTTATACATCGCCATGGAGGAGTAGCAGAAAAGAGCAGAGAGAAGTTATAGTGCATTTCACACATGGGTCATACACAGAACTTCTGCACACAATAAGGTCTGAGGTTACACATTGTGAGCTGGAATCAGGTGTAAATTTTCAGCCCAAAATTGTTTTAAGCTAAAATAGTTTTGACAACACAAGACAATTCTGCAGGTTTCTGTGCAGGTTCCTGTCAGCTCCATTCACCCCCAACATGAGTGACGGTGACCCAGACAGGTGGGAGCATGGCAAAAGTGTCCTTTGGTTTGAGATAAAAATAAACCCCTTTGGCTCTTCAGCACACCCTAAAACTTCAAAAGGTAGATCTCGGTCCTGTGAGAAACAAGTCCCCAAATCCTCACGGATCCCAACAGGCTACAACTGAGGGGAAAAAAAAAAAAAAAAAAAAAAAAGCACTGCTGTCATCATAATAAAACCTCAAGAAAAATCCTAGAATCCAAGGAATTTAGAAAAGGCAGCCAGACTCTAGTGCATTGTCAGTTAATAAAAGTATGCCAAAGTCTGAATTTACTCAGGACAAGGTTATATTCAGAGAGCAGCCTCTCAGCATGTTAATTTACTTTCATCAGTTCCCTTACAGACACAAAGAAGAAAGTTCCCAGCTGTCCAAAAGCCTGAAAACCTACTGTGGAAAATTTTTAGTGCATTCTGGGGAACAGTGGAGCAAGTCTGCGACTGTTTGCAACCCAGGCCCTGCAGGTTTATCAGATTTCCCATCCTGCAATGTACCTTTTAGACTGACAATAAAAATAAATCAATGCTTTCTCTCACCGAGGCTGCAAGGTGGGAGTTCATTTTCATCCAGGAGCAGAAAGATGGAGACAGATAACCAGATCTAGGATTATTTCACCCTGGGCACTTCTTGTCACTTTTTTTTTCCCCGATCCGTAATTTTGTATGTGCTGCAGGATGCACCAGGCTAAAAATAAAGACCGGGGATCTTTTGCAGGAGGACTTGAAATCAGATCCCAGAGTGTGCAGTTGGGAGATTTATCACAGGACTGAGAGGCTCCTTGTGGCTGGTGGGATCAGAGCATGCCTAATACTTAAATCTGGAGGCATTTATAGCCAACAGCACCCTTCCCTGTGCCATTACACCCTGTTATCAGCCACAGCCCTAAATCACTTTGGACTTCACTTCCCGATTGAAGTGAAACATGCAGAACTTGTCTAAATACTGAAAAGTTGAATAGTCCATCAAAGGATAGGCTAGGATAGGACAGGGCAGGACTATTTCAGTTGAAAGGGACCTACAATGATCATCAAGTCCAATTGCCTGATCATTTCAGGGCTGAGTAAGTTAAAGCACATGATTGAGGGCATTGTTCAAATGCCCCTTAAATCCTGATGGGCCTGGGGCATCACTCACCTCTCTAGGGAGCCTGTTCAATGTTTGACCAGCCTCTCAGTAAAGAAATGCTTCCTAATGTGCAATCTAAACCTCCTCTGGCACATCTTTGAGACAGGCATTCTGTTTCTGGATACAAGGGAGAAGAGCTCAGCAATCCTATCTCCGCATCCTCTCCTCAGGAAGCTGCAGAGCTACCAGTTCATCACTCAGTCTCCTTCTCTTCCAACTAGACAATCCCAGAGCCCTCAGCCGCTCCTCCTGGGACATTCCTTCCAGCCTGTCACCAGCTGGGCTGCCCTCTGGACATGTTCAAGGACCTTCACATCTTTCTTAAATTGCAGGGCCCAGAACTGCACTCAGAGCTCAAAGTGAGGCCACACCAACACTGTATACAGCAGGATTTTTTTAAAGAAAGTATTAATTTTCTTTTACTTTAATTGTGATTAGGACACTTTTTTTTATAATCTTACATACTCCACAGCTGACTTCAATTGATTTGTAATTTTTTTTCTTAAAGTTTCTACTGAAATTCTGACTTAACTTTGGAAGAAATAAATTCTTCTAGGGTACACAGAAGATCAGCATTTCTTGCAAAGTCTACAATATAGCAGCCTTCAATCCAATCACGGATAAAGTGTTGCTTTAGCACTCTTAGGGGCAGCAGCACAGTGCCCAGGAATCCTAAAGTAAAATTAACTTCCCTACAAGACTCACTTTTCTTCTGGCTCAGCTATTAATGCCCTTGCCCCGTGGAGTAGCTTACAGCACCCATCTCCTTTACCTAACAATTATTTCTAGGAGAAAAGTGCTTCATGAAATTCAGCTTCCCCAAAATCCTACAAAGCTGACACCCCAGGACGTTTCCCCAGCCTGGTGTTGGTAGGACAATATGTGGTCCTCGCTACTGATGTTAGAGGAAAGGCACTGCCTGTGTGGTTCTGAGACCCCCATACCCACCCACCACAGGCATGTGGCAGGGACGTCTCGGTGTATCCACAGCTAACTCTGACATGCAGATCAAATATTTACCCCTTTTAGGGACTTTCTGGCCCAAAGTCTGAGCTCAGATCCCATGACGTGATGCTGCTGAGGGATGTGTACCCAGAGCTGACACACACCTTCCATCCTCACCTACGTGAGGCTTTTCCTTGGTCCCCAATAACACAGTCTTTTCAACTCCAAAGCATTTAAAACCACATGTTTTTAAGGTGGTCAGGTAGAGGCAGGCTGTTACGGTGGTAGGAGGAACAGAGAAGCATGATTAAAGTGGTTTTCCTAATAACGTGTTGAACATGTTTGAATCACTAGCAAGCTCACAGCCCTCATTAGTTCCTGACTGAGCTGGATCTATTACAGGAACAGCAAGGTTGCTCATCATGCTAATGCCAGGGTGTTCACCATCATGTGAAATAAGAAGCCCTGGAGAAACTGGGCAGAGCTGGGAAGGGCAGACACGCAGACATGGGCTGCTCTCACAGAACGAAGGAGAAACCCCTACGGGTCAGGACACACCATAGGACACTCCTGTCTGACCATGCTGGGCCAGGAGCCCATGAAACTTCAGAGTCCATCCCAAGAAGAGGACAAAAGAACCAGAGGCACTTTCATTTTTTTTTCCTGCAGAGGTGGCTAAACACATGGTACCTCTTCCAAAGCAGTCACTGATGGAAATATCCCATCTAGTATCCCATCTAGATGCTGTCACCCTGCTCTCCCCACAGGGAGAAATTTGCCAAAATGGGCATTTTTCAAGGAAACCGTGCATTCCAGATAACTGAGTCACCAAGCTCAGCAGCAAAGAAATTAAATAGGAGAGTCATTAATCTAAGTACAGAGCCCTGGATGTGGCAGAGACAGATTGTCACCCGCTCAAGCCCCAGACATGGGTGGGTAATGAGACCTGCAACATGCTGCTGAGACACTGCCTCTAATGGGGACCCCAAATGGCTTGTTCCTGTAATTAGTCTCTTCCGCTGGTTATGTTTCTCTTTTTCCACACTAATGACCCCCTATTTGTACATGTCAAAATATTACTCTGCAGTTACACGGCATATTTAAGCACTGACACATGTCAAAGCTTAAGGAAAGCTTGCTGTTAATTAGAAACTTAATAAAGTAAATTCATCGCACATGCAAGGCTGACAAGTCATAGGGATGATGTCCACTTCTTACTCTGCATTTACTGGCACATTAAATACCATGTCTGAACATCATAAGGGCTTGCGTTTTTTGTCTTCTCCCTCTGACTTCCTCTGAGAGCTGCAGATGCCCCATGCGTGGGGATCCCGACCCAGGCAGGATCGATCCCCCTGCTCATCACAGAGCCACATACCTTGAGACCGATGTTAGGTATGTTAAGACTTTGGATAGAATCTCCTCGGGCACCTCGTTGAAGTGAGCGTTGTCGGGGAGGGTGATGATCCAAGCCTTGTCCTTCCCTCGGCCACCTGGAATGCAGACACAGATGCTGTCCTGGGCCTGCTCTCAAGGAGGACCAGCAGCAAAGCCCAGTTCCATCAGTCAGGTCAGAAAACACACTGCCATTATTATAGATAGTTTTTTACATCACCAAAACAGCAAAAACAGGTGCAATCCTGCCTCTGATTTCAAGCACAACACACAGGCACAGGTGGTAGAAGCAAACTTATCAGCTACCAGATATTTCCTTTATTTACTGAGCCTGCTTTACAGGGGACAGCAAAAGAAGTCAGAAATACAAGGAGAAATCAGTGCACTGCTCTGGAACCTACAGAAACATGTTTCATAGAATCATAGAATGGTTAGAGTTGGAAGGGACCTTGAAGATCATTGAGTTCCAACCCCCCTGCCATTGGCAGGGACACCTCCCACTAGACCAGGTTGCTCAAAGCCCCATCAAGCCTGATTTTGCTTTTTCAAAGCAAAACACATGTCAATGTGTTGAGTGTTTGAAGGTAAGAATATTTTACAGTATGGCTTGGGACAGAAACCTAATATGCCCTTTCAATGTTTTATTAACAACATTTCTGGTGGCACTAGAGACTACCTGATGGACAATATCCTGTGCAGAGTATCATTTTGCCAAATAGCAGGGAAGTTCATCTGGAGTATTTAATTACCACACAAAGACAGAGAGCCTGAAGAAATTCACTGTACTCACCAGAAAGAAAAGCAAACTCCTTCATCAAATCATCACTGATGTCCTTTGCACAGATGGGTATAGCAGTTTCTAGAAAAAAAACCAAAAGCAGCAGTCAAAAAGGAAGCAAAAAAATCCAAAGCAAACACATTTATCAACCCAACGGTGGGGACTTGAACCAAATGTAGCTTCTCTAAATTACACATGAAATTTCATAATATTGGATATATGGTTTTCCTAGAAACCAGTGTTTCTAATTACTCTAACAGGGAAAATGCCCTAAGTCAGCTAAGTCAGTAGCAAATGTATCCTAGCAAATGTACTAAGGAAGAACTGCCTGGAAGCTCGAGTGCTCTCCCCTCAACATGGTATATCCGACATTAATATTTATATTTTGGAGCTACTAACTTTACTCCCCTGTTTTGCAAACTCCCCCAGTGCCTCCTTGCCCTGGCAATACAATGGGCCGAGGTTTCTGCTGGGAAGGGCAGCAACCAAGACTACTGCACTGGGAATGAGGTTAGGTTTCCAGACTGTTGAAGAGTCTTTAATTTTGAGCAAATAAGCTTTCAAAATCATATTTTTGCCTGGCACGGGGCCACACACACTGGAAAGGCTGTTATTCTTATGTTCAGTTATTAGATTTCTTTTTAATTAAATAATGGGAGAGGCTGTTTTACTCCTGTATTTAGCACACTGACCCTTGCAGTGGCAATGAAGCACATCAGAGAAATATACATGAATTTACCTTTCCCTGGGAGAAGGAAACAAAACTCAGACTGACTGAACACAAGAGGAGCATACAGAAGAGTAGGCATTTTTCTGGATTATCTATAAATGGAACATTAACTAGAAATCAAACATCCTTGTTCCCGCAAATAAACATTTTAAAGCACATCTATACAGATTAAAGTCCTTGTGCTTTCTGATAATCAAGTTTTAAACACTGATAATTTCACAGAGCTGGTCCTGGGGAAGGAATCCTTTGGCTGTTTTAAATCACACAGGCTGCATACTTCAAAACACTCGAGCATAATCAATATTTATTCTATTTCACTTTTTTCCAGAAGCTTTCTGGTCACTTCTACTTTAACTAATGAAGTTTCAGGCTTTTAATTGCCATGTGAAGCTGCAGCACCACAGGCCGGAGGTGCTCGGGGTGGGAGGGGGTTCTCTGCCCCTGCAGACCCCACCAGCCCCGGACCCTCTTTACTCTCCTGTGCACAGACTACTACTTTCTCCTCTCATAGATAAAAATGTTATTTTAATTTGTTAAGGATTAAGCCTGGGTCCTGCTGGCATCCACAGAAACATTCTTGATTTTAACAGGCCCCAGATTTGGCCTTGGTAAGAAGAAGTTTGCCTTGCAAGATATTTCAAATAGTTTTCTCTCATTCAACTGCTTCACCCAACCTGAGGACAAGCAGTGGCAATAGATTTCTTCTCCATTAATTGACTTTTTTTCTACCTCAGTAGTTTTATACTGATAAAAATCACACTTAATAACTTAATGAGCTCCAACACATGAAGTAGGTGATACTTAACATGTGGGTCTTTGAAAATAGAAGACAAAAAAAGCCCATGGCTGAACAGCTGCATCTCTCTCCAGTGCTCCACGGTAAAAGCAAACACAGCTGCAGGTTTGCGGTAAATGTACCTTTTGTTTCTGGCCCTGCCGTGATGTGGGAGGGAAATGCTGGAGTATTAAGAACAGGCTGGGAAAAGGGGTTAACCTTTGCATGGTGAAAAAAAAAAAAAAAAAAAAATCACTTAATTTAAGTTTTACAACACATTTTCTTCCTGAGAACAACCTGCAGCCTTAAACTATACTGTAAACAACTGCAGTTGGAAAAAAAGTAGAGTTTTTCAACAAATATTTTCAAACTTTGCCTTCCAGAAAAGAAATGCTATCTCAAAAATGCATGCTTTAACCCTAGAGCCAGGTGCTTATTCTCTCAAGTCTCTCTGAGCAGCAATTTTTCAATGACCATCACAGAGACTGCAAAATTAAGGGATGTGTGTTATTCCTACCTGTGCTGGATGGTGCAGGAGGACATGCTATACCATGCCCTTTGCCACCAAGAGCACAGACCACCCTGTCCCACAAAGCCCAGTAGCTCAGCCCCATCAGGGCCATGCACGCAGTTGGACCTGGTATTTCTGGGTTGGAGGAGAAAAAGCACCACAGGACAGGGGTTCCCACCAAGCTTGGGAACAATATGAGAAGGGATCTGCTTTGGGAATTATGGTTTCCAGCAAGGACCTTGCCCCCCAACATTTTATTCCACAGAAAGTTTCATCCCTTACTTTGTCACTGAGGTGGAGACCCAGACTACCAAGCACATTTATGACTTTCATTTTTGGAAGAGAGGACTCAACACCTCCAGATAATCAGATCCTTCCAAGCAGTCCCAAGTCCCAGCCAAAACAACCCACTGGAAGAAAAAATGAGGCAGGGATGGCTCAGGGAGCATGTCCCTTACAAACCTTCCCCGTCTCCTGTTGGGTAGGAGATTCCAACAAGCAATGGAGGAGCAGGATGGCTGCCCTTTGCTAAGGTCAAGGCAATTATGGTCCCATTAGAGTCGCTCCTTGGCCAACTCATCGCTCGCTCAGCACTGGCCATCAACTCAGCCTCCTGAGCAAACATTAGGGAAAAATCAAGTGCTGGCATCCAATTTGTGAGCATGTTGCTGCGCCTGCGGCACAGCAGTCGGATGTGACTGTAAATTCCGTATAGAAAGACGATCTTTCTCCTCAAACACTAATCTCTGGAAAAAGAACAGTGAAAGGCGGTGGGGCACCAAAGACCTCTGTTTCTCAAACAAGGCTTCTTTTGATGTTCCCTAACAAACTTCTTATTTGAAGACACTCCTGGGATAGCACGGGAAAGACCCCAGGAAACAACATGGCCAGCCTGCATCTCTCTTAGCAAAAGGTGGAAGCAGCCAAGGTTTCATGCAAGTCAGCTCATTTCTCTAAAAAAGAGGCTTTGTGATCATCAGCTACTATAGAATAGAATCACAGAATGTTTAGAGTTAGAAGGGACCTTAAAGATCATCGAGTTCCAACACCCCTGCCATGGGCAGGGACACCTCCCACTAGACCAGGTTGCTCAAAGCCCCATCCAGACTGGCCTTGAACACCTCCAGGGATGGGGCACCCACAACTTCCCTGGGCAACCTGTTCTAGTGCCTCACCACCATCACAGGAAAGAATTTCTTCCCAATATCTAATCTAAATCTCCCCTCTTCCAATTTAAAAACATTACCCCTCGGCCTATCACTACAATTCCTGACAAAAGAGTCCCTCTCCAGCTCTCCTGTAGGCTCCCTTCAGATACTGGAAGGCTGCTATAAGGTCTCCCTGGAGCCTTCTCTTCTCCAGGCTGAACAACCCTAGTTCTCTCAGCCTGTCCTTATGAGAGGTGCTCCAACCCTCTAATCATCTTTTCATGGCCCTCCGCTGGACCTGTTCCAACAGTTCTATGTCCTTTCTATGTTGAGGACTCCAGAGCTGGACACAGTACTCCAGGTGGGGTCTCACGAGTGCAGAGCAGAGGGGCAGAATCACCTCCCATGACCTGCTGGTCATGCTTCTTTTGATGCAGCCCAGGTTATGGTTGGCTTTCTGGTCTGCCAGCACAAATAGAGCTGTGCTGTTACAAAATCAAGCCTGGAACCCCCACATTACAACATCCCAGAGCACTTCACAAACTATACCACCATCTCCACAATCAGTGTATGAAGTCAGGCTTTAGGGTCTCACTAAAAACAAGCAGCATCTGGATGATAAATTGTCATAACAGCGTAGTAACACTTTTATATAGGCTCTAAACTGGGTATTTATAAAATGCTGCTGCAGATATTACATTCAGAGACTCCTCCACAAAGGAGATTGTTGTTATGATACAGAGCTTTGGAAGATGCATGAAGCCAAGCTGTGAAAAGAAAAAAGTGGAAATACAGAGTCTCTACTCTTCCAAGAAAAAGTCATGTGGCTCAGCAGGGAATCTTGCTGAATCTACCCTGTCCCCATCCTTTGGATTACATAGCCCAGAGCATTGTGCTGGGTCCTCTCCCTAGGACAGTAGCTCAAGACCATTGTGCAGGACAAGGTTGTAAGAACGATGTTTATTGGCAGAGACGTTCCCTTTCAAGGCAATTAGAGCACAGCAGGACTTCCACGTACTTCCACGTCTGTGGTGAATTTCAGAGAGGGGACAGCCACAGTCCAAGTCCAAATTCCTCTTGTAAAACTCAATTAAACACCCAAGGGCTTTTCTCTTTAGTGACTATTGTTTTCTTTCTTTTCCAGACTTCACAAACCCACAGCATCTGCAGACAGCAGCTGTGTAATACCTCTGCCAAGCTGATATACCAGTGCCTTGCACTTAATAACACCGTCCAAATACTGCTCACAACTATAAAACCCATTTGGAGATGGCTTTCCTGTGCACGAAGAACAGCAGCTTTTTGTGCAAGGGTTGCTGCTGTAGTCTAGGAAACAAAACTGAAGCAAATCAAATCAAAAGGATAAAGAATTACATTGAGCTTCTGCTCAGCTGCTTGGACATCTACACCCAACGAAGCAGTGTCAAGGCAGCTTTCCTATCAGTACATTTGTAACCTATTTCCATCACCCTCAGTCACTTTCTGGGCTAATTAGGGTCATCAGCCAGCATCTGTCTCAGGTGGTCCCACCACAGGAAGGCCCACATGCATCCAAAAGTTTCTAATGATTTCCATAACACAGACGCACACAAACCAACAGTGTTGGCAGGAAGGTCTGGTGCTCAGGGAGTTCCAATGAGCAGGACTTCTGTCTGTCATCAACAGCCCTGTCCACTGGCAGCACTGGTGCAGCACAAACTAGGCCGGGAATGAGGATTAAACCATCTTCATCTCATCTGCTTTGTGCAGGAGAGGAAGCAAAAATCTCTTAGAGCAGAGTGCCCCAACCATGAACCCAGTGCAAGGCACAGTGTGGCCCCTTTAGCTTCTCCAGCTGAAGCCGCTCTCCTTTGCAAAATTAAATATTTATCAGGGAAAAGAACAGAAACATAGTCCTGTATCCTAGGAGAAAGATTGATGCACCACCCTGCAATTTGTGCTCCTCACTCATAGAATCATAGAATGGTTTGGGTTGGAAGAGACCTTAAACACCATCTAGTTCCAATCCCCCTGCCCTGGTGAGGGACACCTCCTACCAGACCAGGTTGCTCAAAACCCCATCCAACCTGGCCTTGCACACCTCCAGGGACAGGGCATTGACAGCTTCTCTGGGCAACCTGGGCCAGTGTCTCACTACTCTCACAGTAAAGGATTTTTTCCTGATATCTAATCTAAATCTCCCCTCTCTCAGTTTAAAACCATTCCCCCTTACCCTATGTCTCCCCTCCCTGACCATAAGTCCCTCCTCATCTTTCCTGTAGCCCTTTTAGAGAGTGGAAGGAACAACCAGGTGTCCCTGAAGCTTTCTCTTCTCCAGGCTGAACATTCCCAGCTCTCTAGCCTGCCCTCTCAGCAGAGAGGCTACAGCCCTTGGAGCATCTCTGTGACCTCCTCTGGACCCATTCCAACAGGTCCATGTCCTTCCTGTACCAAGCACTCCAGAGCTGGAAGTTCTCACTCAGCCCAGATTGTTAAACCCACTCAAAAGGAGGGATCCCACAGCCCAATGCTCAGGGCACTCACTTTGGATAAGGCTAATAATTTCACTTGAAATTTAATTATCTGCAAAAATATCTGGGGCCACAGCTTGCTGCAGAAAAGCCATGTCTCCACCACCTCAGTGTGTGTCCCAGCCATTAAGCCTCACCCTGCTTTCTTCCTGAGCAATTTCAAAAGACTGGATTCCATCCAGTACACAACAAGAGCCATTGCTGTTCTCCCTACCAGCACCCCATGTCCAGAAAGCAAGACAGAGGAAGTTATTAGAGAAAAAGATACTATTTTACACTGCCTGTAAACTGCCCTACCATGAACATGAGCTTGCATGAGGTCTACGCAAAGCAGGGGTGACAGGGTTGGTGTCCCTGGCTGTCGTTCCTGCCCATCACCACTTTGGCCAATGTCTTCCAGGCATCATGCCCCACCTGCGTGGTCTCCAAGAGGTGGCTTCCCCAACAAGCTTATTCCCGGTGTAGGACCTTAATTTCCACCTCACCACATCCACCCTCCAGCCTCTCTGTCCTGCACAGGAAGGGGAGGCAACTCTGCAGACACACAGAGCGGGTGTTCACACAGCCTCCATGGGGACCTAGGCCAGGAGGGATTGGTGGCTGGCCAGGCAGCATGACGCTGGCAGTGATACTCTGCCCAACCGTACATCCATCAGAGAATGCCCGTCAGAGAACAGAACATTATACTCGTCAACAAGGCCTGCTGTATCCAACTAAAGGTTATTTATGGGACCTATTCTGAGCAGAGGACTGACAAGGGCCTGAGGCCTTTGAGACTAAGGGTTTTGGTATCTGGGAGCAAATCGTATCTCTCATGGTTTTGGTTCCTCATTCACAAACAGGAACAGGCACAAGTACCAACAGGATACGATGTTAGCCAAGGGCCACGAGCATATCTGATGACAAGAGCAGAAGAGAACCCAGCAGTTCTCATCCATCGGGCAGACAAAGGTGTCTACATTTGTCCAGGCTGTGAGAGAGCTGGGATCAAAGGGTGGATGTGAAACACCCGTTGAACTACGTGTTGGGTGGCATTAGTATGAAAAGGTCTCCAAAAGCCATGGGATCAGTTTCTGGATGCTCCAAAGGACTGAATGTCTCAGGATCAGACATGAATTCCACCAGCCAGAACTCGGTGGTCTACTCCCTGGGAACCTGATGCCAAGGGATCAGTTTTCCCTACAAGGGAGTTCACAGCTGATTCCGAGGGCTTGAAGGTCCTAACCAGGAATGTCTAAAAATCCACAGGGCAGAAAAACAGAGAGGCCTGCTGATAAAACACATTTCAACTCGGTTCCACCAAAGCATTCGGAACTGCAGAGCACTGGGGGGTTAACAGCTTTGTGCTGCAGTTACACCTTTATACTGGAGATAACAGCCTGGACACAGGTTTAGATCTGTGGGGACGTTTTCACTGTGTGATGAATTCACTACATCAAATTTCCTTCTCTCCACACCCCAGAAGCTCAGATGCTAAAGAAACTTAGAGATTTGATGGTGCAAAGTGCCAAAAGCTGCTGTGAACCTCTTCTGCCTTTGCGAGTGACCTTAGGTAGGGCACAGAAGCTATATATGTAATCATTAGTCATTTCTAACAGCAACTCTGAGCTGCAGACCCCCTCATAGGCACCAAAACCACGTTCAGCTGCTGATCCATTCCACCCTGACACACACACACACTCTGATTTAAAACCTGGTGTATTCAACAGTTTGCAACTCCAGGTGGTGATACAAAAGACCCATGAAAATATTTATGGCAGAAAGTGTCAACACCCTCAACTGCGGCAAGCCCCTTTGTCCCCTGAGGGGACAGCTCACACCCCACTGTGGCTGTGGGCTACAGGTGAGCCTCTGCATCACCCCAAGACATGGGCTCAGCCTGCAGGAACCTGCTTGGGAATTACAGCCAGTTAAAATCAGGTTTTCATTTGGAGGGAAATATTAGCAATTAGATTAGGATTTTAAATGCTTATTTTTCCAGAAGATGTGATACATTGATCCTGAGGAAGATGATGAGGCTCTGTGGCCAGTTCTGTCAATAAACTAATGGCAAACTTCCACCCGCCATACCTGAATGTCTTGGTAAATCTTCAGCTTGGCAGATGCTCTTGCAAAACTGGCTTCTACAGGAAGCTCCTGGGAAAAGCATCAGAACGACATAGGAAATAAGGGGTGGCAAAGCCATGGGAAGAGCTACACCCCAGAAACATGGTGGGAACTGTGGATGGACAGGGTGTATTTAGAGGGAATAGCTGGTTCAGGTACTGGCAGCACAAGCTGGTCCCCAGGCTACAGGTGGCCCTGGGGCCATACAAGGAGCCAGGTGACACTGGCAACCAGGCATGCATGGCCCTTGGAGAGTTTGCTGTGGAGGTGCGTCCTTCCACCTCCATAGCAATACAGCTGCTTCAGAGCCAGACAGGACAGATACACAGCAGCAACCACACCATGGTTTCAAAGGGACAAATGCCCTGCAAAGCCATGTCCTATCAGGCCTTGCCACTAGCACCAGCTCCTCAGTGCAGCCACCACCCTCCACGGCCACACGGTCATGAACACAGACCCCTTTTCATAGAATCATAAAATGGTTAGAGTTGGAAGGAACCTTAAAGATCATTGAATTCCAACCCCCCTGCCATGGGCAGGGACACCTCCCACTAGACCAGGTTGCTCAAAGCCCCATCCAGTCTGGCCTTGAACACTACCAGGGATGGGGCATCCACAACTTCCCTGGGCAACCTGTTCCAGTGCCTTACCAGGCTCACAGGAAAGAATTTCTTCCTAATATCTAATCTAAATCTCCCCTCTTCCAATTTAAAAACATTACCCCTCGGCCTATCACTACAATTCCTGACAAAAGAGTCCCTCTCCAGCTCTCCTGTAGGCTCCCTTCAGATATTGGAAGGCTGCTATAAGGTCTCCCCGGAGCCTTCTCTTCTCCAGGCTGAGCAGCCCCAGCTCTCTCAGCCTGTCTTCAAAGGAGAGATGCTCCAACCCTCTAATCATCTTTGTGGCCTTCCGCTGGACCCGTTCCAACAGTTCTATGTCCTTTCTATGTTGAAGACTCCAGAGCTGGACACAGAACTCCAGGTGGGGTCTCACGAGTGCAGAGCAGAGGGGCAGAATCACCTCCTACGACCTGCTGTTCACACTTCTTTTGATGCAGCCCAGGATACGGTTGGCTTTCTGGTCTGCCAGTGCACACAGCCAGCTCATGTTAAGCTTCTCATTCTTTTCCTGACCCCTCACCGTAACTGTGCACATGTGAGCAGGCATCAGAAAAAAATCAGGATTTAAACTTCAACAGGAGCCTCATCTGTTGTCACAGATGGGAAACTGAAGTGGTCCCATCAGGTGGGAACATATCAAAAACACCCAGCAATTCAAAAAGGTTGTGGAAAGCCCCAGGAGGGTTAGTCCGTCACTAGGCATGATGGGTTGGTCACCACCCCTCATTCAATGACTGCTTAAATTATCCCTTGTCAGACCAGGGAGGGTATTTTGAGGGAAGGATCCCTCCATTTGCAAGCTCCTTCTTTTACTTCTCCCCAAGCACCCACTCCAGCACAGTGTAGGAGGCAGGATACGGCACCAGATGGTCCTCTCTTCTGACCTGGTGGCTGTGCTTCTCCACCAAGGAGTTCCAGGGCTTATCTGCAGTTGATGCTTCACTGCAGACACACATCCCCATCACCCAACATGGGACTGTGCTCGGCTAAGATATCATACAGCAGAAAAAAAAAGAACAAACCAACCCAAAAGGGAAGTTTCTGAAAAACTAGAATGACCTTTTCAAAAGGATTAGATTTATATATACTCTGTGGATAATAGTGAAAATGCAAAAGAGAATGCTGTGAAAGAAAAAAAATATAAAAATATGGAGAAATTGTTAAGTCAGCGCAGTTGACGCTTGTGGAGCATCATCTGGGCAGTGTGCCCGTCCCATGGAGGAATGTCCTCACAGGGCCAGCTGAATCATCACCTTACAATAGAAGCTGATCATCCGAAGAGGGATCAGGTGGCAGTGTGTCCAGGCGTGCGCAAAGCCACCCTAGACCAGGCCCTGTGGCTGAGCCTGTAAGCCCCAGGGCAGGAGCATCAGATTCCCAGGCATCCCTCTGGCATCTGCCAGCGGGGAAACTCTGGCTGGGAAAGAGCAGGAGCACCCAGGGCTCTGGCACTGGCAACCCACCAGGAGGACAATCCAGCTAAGGATCCCACATTCATGGGAACATCACCCTCTGCGACCACTTTGGGAGCTGAAGAGAGCAGAAAGGTCCCTGGGAGCCAGGGCTGAGCCATACCACCAGTGAGGAGGATGTTCAGGGGAGGTTGAAAGTTCCAGGGTGTCCCTGTGTACTGGGGACAACAGAATTTGGGGAACGGGGGGTAATCTCTTCCAGTTAAGATTGAACAGCTGGCAAACTATGGAACCTTTGCTCAGAAAAGGCAAATCAAAAGTACACTAAGTGAAAACAAGGCTTTCATATTATCTCCTGTTACTGCTGTAGCTAATTTGCCAATGCAAGGCAACAAGATACTGAATGCTCTGATGCGTTCATGTCCAATCAGAAAAAGTCTCTTCTCATGTCACCCCAAACTAAGCAAAAATTGGGAAAGATAAAAGCCAGCTCAACCACACACGAATTTACATCTATTGCAAGAAATGTAATGAAGTTCCTCGACACCCACCCTCGAGGATTCAAATGCTGTGTGGGAGTTGAGAAAATCTAATACTCAGGAGCTTCAACGTACTTTTAATCTTTCTCCTATTCCCAGTTCCAGTCACTCCTCCCTTTCAGGAGACTCAGGAAGGAGTTTACCAGTGTTTTGCACACCAACACTGGGGCAATATCATCAGCTTCCAAAACCAGAGCCCATTCAGCACAAAGTCAAATAAAAACACACACACACCCTCAGCAACTTCCACTTTGTTTCATACCATGCAAGCGCTGCTTTTTCCAAAGCCCAGTTCCAGCTTTGTGCACAAAGATGTAACAGCAGTAAATCCTTGAGCCCCGTTACCTGCCGAGGTGCCTGGAATTAAGTTCACTGAAGTCACTGAAACAATGTATTTTCTCACACAGCCCAGATAGCCAGAAAACTAAATTGTACAGCCAGGTCTCCATGATAGCATCGCCTGGAAACTCTGCTGCAAAATGAGGGAAATGAAAACCAATTTTCCCCAAATGGAAATGCTTGATTCCCCTCTCAAGCAAAAGCACATACGCAAACCCAGAAAACTGTTCTCCTGCAGCAGGAGAGGGTCAGTGGCTTGAAAAGTGAGAGGGGGAGAAGATACTACTGCTGCTCAGTCTGTGTCACACCAGCCATCCCTTGGACAGACACCAGTGGAGCATCAGATGGGTAACTGTAGCATCCAGCAGCTCCACCAGCACCAGTTCCCGGGGAGTAGCCCTGCTCAACTCTGCTGCCAAACCCAGCCTGGCATTGCCTGGGAGGGAAAGGGACAGGGAAAATAAGGTGTCTTCACCTGCCCATGTCCACCACAGCTCCTCATTCTCCTGCTTCTCTGCCCCTCAGTTTTCCAATGCAATCTCTGATAGGATGACTGAAGCCTCAGCAGAGCAAGCTGAGGAGCGTGGGACCCGAGCAGTGCTCCTCATGTGTGCCCAAACGACCAGCACCACAGCGTCTTGTGTCCATCAGCACAATGTTGCCTGTTCACAGAAGGTGGCTGAGGATGCTCAATTTTGTTTCCCTGCAAGTCTCACCTACCAAAACTGACTTTATCCAAAGATTCCTAGGATGAGCCAAGGATGACCAGAGGCAACATCCCAGCTCTGAACTCCCCTATCTCCAGGCACACAGGGAGAGCTCCAGGTCTCCAAGCATCCTCCAGCTCAAAGACAGCACTTTGGAAAACTCTTTCTTTCCCCCACCATATTTTACACTTCGGTTCCTTCCCTCCCACACAGCCCTGCTGTCACTTCACTTTTGTCCTGGTAAATGAATGACAAACCATTAAACTGCAGTTGTAGGAAATGTGATGCAGGGAGAGGAAGCACCTCCCACGTACTACTGACTGCTCCCAGGCTACTACTCCTCCATGTCCAACCAAAGGGCTCCCGAGCCTCCTGGCCCTGGACTCTGCAGCTCCCCAAGGGGGGGCCCCAACCATTTTAAAGATGAGAATAGCTGTAAAAGACTTAAAATTTATATAGGCATATATCTCATGGTAAGGCAGAGCTGGAGGAAACATTACCTTCTACTAGAAACAACCAAGAAATTCCTGGTGCTGCTGCAAGAAGGGAAATGTTTAAAACATGCTCCCAGATCAGGCCGAATGCTCAGAAATGAGCCATGAGGGAAAAAAGGAAGCAACCTTCTGATTTATTTTTCATGCCATGATTTGGAGAATCTTACTCAACTTTGTATCTTTTTCACTATCTCATTCTAAGAATCTCTGTGGATGCCAAATCACGCGCCCAAGTCCTGCAGCTATAACCACACAGGCGTGCCTCTGTGGGGATATTTTGATTTCATATGAGCATCATACAAAAGTCATTTACCACAAGTGGTTAGAAGATGGGGCTCATGCTCATGAGAAACCCACTTTCACTTGGTTTCATTGTTCATAGGAACCATTCACCATCTGTGTCCCCATCCCCATGTCACCCAGCTCCAGTTGGAGCATGTGGGTGTTTCATCACTGACACCAGTGCAAGGAGGAGCAGATCGGTTCTTTTAATCACATCCCTTCAAGTAGAATCCTTTATTAATTGACCCTGAGGACCCCTGCCTACATCTTTCCACCCCATTTGCAGGGTGTGGGCAGACAAACAGGTCAGGGTGTGTCCGGCGGGACAGACGTTCCCCAGCAGAGCAGGAGATGCTATTGTGGACATCATCTCCAAAGCATTTATTGACACATTGGTTAAATTCTCACCTGGGATTTATTTCCACACACCCCCTCCCCCCCCCAAAATCCCTCCTGCACCCCAGACTGTGCTTTGCATTGAGGTCAAGTAGACCGGAATTAGACTGGAGGCTTTTTATTTTTTGGGTCAGTGTGTCTTTTCTATGCCTGGCTCAGCTTCAAGTGCTCTGCCAGCTGTGAACAAATAGGGAATGATAAGAGCCTTTGCCTCCTGACAAGGTATGCAGCCTCTAGCAAGACTTGGAGTCACCCAAGATGCCACCACCTTTTGCTGGATTTTGTTCTCCACTCAAGAAAGCAAAATAACAAAAAAATGTCAGGGGCCCACACAGTTTACAAGCAGATCATTGTCCATCAAAGGAAACATTGTGGAAGTGTAAGAGCAGCTTAAAGCCCAAGGCTAAGGGATCAGATAGCATTTGCTTCTCACATTGAGGGCGTGCAGCCACATAAACCACAGCAACATCATCTGTGGGGTCCCTGAGGCAGCCGGGCATCAAATAATGATTAAAGACCAAGGAATAAAGGAGGGCAGAGGGGGTGTTCAACAGACACATGCACAGTTCACACACATCTACTGCTTTTCTACTTCAGAAAGTGGGAAAGGGCAGATCACAGTCGTCAGGCTGAGATGCAACAGCCCAGGGAAGACGTTCAGCCATGGGGGATCTGAGATGGGGACCAGCGCTGGCTAACATCCTTCTGCTCACCGAAAACCATCGCCTTTCCTCAAAATGCATTTTGAGCAATGTATTACTGCTATTACTGCTATTATTCGATAAGAACGTGTCAGCAGCACAATGGGAAACAGCTTCTCCTTAAAAATCGTGTTCCACACTGACCATGCCATCCACCAAAACAAGTAACACTCCGGGTCCTCAGCACCCCTCGCGCAACGAACCCTCCTCCTCGGCACGCGGACCGGGATCCCAGCACGTCTCCCCGCTTTGCCTTCTCACCCCGGCTCCGCAGTCGCCCCCCCCGGACCCGGGGCCGCCCCCGCCGGGATCCGGGAAGCGAGCCGGGACCCAGGCTCCCTCCGCGGGGAGAGGGAACCCCTTCGCCGCCGCTGCCCCCAGTGCCCTCCTCGGCCACCTGTGACAGCCGGCAGCCCCCGGGACTCACCGGCGGCGGCGGCGGCCTCCAGCAGCGCGGCAGCCCGCAGCAGGCNCGTAACCCTTTGCTCCTTTCTCTATTTTTTTTTTTAATTTTTTTTTTCCTTTTTGCTCTCCTTTCCTCCATTTTTCCCTTGTGTTTTTCACCCTTTTTCTGTTTGGTTTTGTTTTTTTCCCCTTTCTTTTCTTACCCCTTCCCCAGCTCCTTTCCCCTTTTTTCCATTTTTCCTCTTTTTCTTCCTTATTTTTTCCTTTTTCCCTTCCCTCTCCTTCTCTCCTGTTTCACTCCCCCCCTTTTCCCATTTTTCTTTTTTACTTTTCTCCTTTTTTAATTTTTTTCCTTTATTTTTCCTTTTCCCCACTATTTTTCCTTTCCCCCACTTTTATTCTTTTTTCCTTTTTTTTCTCTTTTTTTTTTTCCCACCCCCTTTCACCCTTCCTCTACCTTTTCAACTTTTTTTCTTTTTCCTTTTTATTTTTTAAATTTACTGCTACTTTCCAGTGTGTCCCTCAACACACCACCCTGCAGTTGGATCCACTCCCCACCTCAGTGCCTATAGCTCTTCTCTATGAGGGGGCAAAAAAAAAAAAAGTAGTGTTTTAAACCTCTAGCAAATTCCTATGAGAACTACATTAAGCCATGCTATAGCCAAACCTGGCCAGAGCTCTCATCACACTGCTGGCCAGACCCATCAGCCTCAGTTTCTCCAATGCTGAGGTTCAAACAATGCCAGCTCATCCTCGAGAGGAGCCCGAGCTGCCCAGGAAGGCAGCACAGAGAAGTGGACATTCCTGTTTTTCCAAAACAACCTTTTAATTATGCTCTTTACTATAATAGCAGACTTTTCCCAACACTTCAGCAGTTGGGGCTATTAATTTAGGACCCAAGGTCCAATGGGAGTATAAAAAACACTGTCAGTTGGTAGAAGACCATGTCCCTTCTTACACTGATACAGAATTTTTTGAGAAAAAAATTACAAGTTCAATCAGCTGTCCTTGCTTGTAACACAGAGGATCCTCACTAACTTAACTGTCTCAATAGACAATTTTCTGTCTGGTTATAAAGCACATGTTGTGCAACAGGGAGAGTTCATGTGCAGTTACTCATCAAAAAATCCAGCTCAGGTGCACAGCAGTAAAGTGTGGTTATCAAATAGCTGCATGCAAGGCTACAAGCATGGAAAAACAGCCACGCTGCATTCCTGGATTCTTATCACAGAAATGCTATTTTCCCTAAACTGCAGCAGCTCCTGCAGAAATGAGGTACATCCAAGTGCTGAAAGTGTCTTTTTCATTTATTTTTTATTTATTTANCCCTTTTTTTTTTTTTTTTTTTTTTTTTTGTTCTACTGCTCAGAGGATGCCCTGCTGTACCCAGGATTTGGGCGACAGATGCTCACTTCTTACACTGGCTTCAGGAAAAACAAAGCTAGTCAGTGGAAGATAACAGCTATGCTATCTCTGAGGCTTGGCAATCAATCCATTTCTTGCTCTCTGAAGGGAAGAGAACATAAGACTGGCTCTGGATCAGACAGAAACCCTGCACATCCCCAGGCTGTGCCTCCTCCAGCCAGTTTAGCTGGCACAAGACACTAGCTGGCTCTCTGCACAGAAAAGCTGGGTATGCTCCACCTCAAAGGGTTAATTGGTCACAGCTTCTCCTTCCCATCTTCCCAAAGCTTGAATGGACACATAGGTTCTTGTTTTGGAAAGCTGGCTGCTTCCAGCTTCTCCTTCTGGGCATTTCCAGATAAATGCTCAGCTATTCCAGCAGCGGCACTGGCTGCTCATGTTTTATGCTGGCAGAAGCTGCTCGGCATCTCTGTCTCATCCAGAGACCAGCGTTACTCTCTGCCTGTGCAAGGAACGAAAACAGGGAACAAGGAGAGGGATTTTTAACAGTGACAGCCAGAAACATGGGTTTTTCTTTTCCAGGCATTTCTCATCCAGGCCTGTAACACTGTTCAGCACCCTGGGAGTGACACATACCCATCTGCCTACAGAGCCAAAGAGCCCCTTCAGAGTTGGGAAAATCTTGCCAGCACCTCTGTTTGCGGAGTTTTATTTCATGTGGGTACAATGCCTTATCCTTAAACTTAGGGAAAAGAGGTAGGGAAAATTCCTACTAACTTCATTAATTCCAGATCAGAGGCTGGGAAAAAAATCTCAAAGAAAATCCAAAATCTTTTCCTTTCCCTTCCCTTCCCTCAGATAAAGGCTAGAAGGTTTTGCAGGGATTGGCGATGTTCTTTGGTTTTTAGAAATCACCCTTCAAAAGCATGTGTTTACCCAAACAGGAAAGCTGCATTTTACATGACTGCAGACATCCCAGGCTTCGCAGTGATGGGCTCACCTTTTGAGACTGATCTGAATAATTCTATCAGCTGTTTCTCTGCAATATATATTTTTGTTACAACTTGGAAAAAACATAGATTTGATTTCTGCAACTTCCAAAAGCTGCTGGTTTCATTGTCCAGCATGGGACCGTGCAGACAGCAGGGGCCGAGCTGCGAGTCCAGCCTCATGGCATTGCTGGAAACATCGCTCGGTTAGAGGCTTCTGATACATATAAGCCCACCCATCAACATCAGCTCAATCCACCCTGTCTCCTAGTCTCTCCTTCAGAAACACCCTTCCTCTGGCAGTTTCTGGGAAAAAGAGCTTCTAGTTAAATAAGCTAATTTAATTTGTCACCCTCAATTCAGCCCTCTCTCCCAGCTCTCATGCGCAGCCCTGTGAGTGCCAAATTTCCCCAGGATGCAGCCCAGCTCTCAGCACTCCAAGACTCGGTTATTGCAATGTTTTTCCCCTGGCTTGCCCAAACCCCATTGTTTTTACACCACTTGGAAGGCTGCAAACACCTTTGCCCCACACCAGCACTTTAATCCCATCGACTTTTAAAGGCAATTCTTCCACCCATACCCTCCTGCCCTGCATGCATGGCTCCATATCCCCTGCTCAGCCCAGGAGCCCCACTTGGTCTTTCATGTCAAAATTCAACCAGCAAAATGGGCCAGGAAGGGCTTTGATTTTATTTTTTCTTTAGGGTGGTGCTGGGAACTGGACAACCTAAGCTGGCTAAGTTTGGAGTCAAGCTGCTGGTGAAGGCAATTGTTCACCTCTGGAATAAGCACAGCAACATCAAAGTACTTGTGCAGGAGAGTAATTAAGCTCTGGTTGGTTTTCATAAACAGGGATTTTAAGAGGATTTCAAGTGTATGAGGCAGCATAACCCTTGATCCCAGGGTACTGTCTGGTGCAGGCTCTTTCCAGGCTGGTCCAAGAGGAGCAGAGCCACCACAGAAATTCTGGCCCAAATGAAACCAGTCAAAGCCAACACGGATTTCATCAAGACTCCACTTTCCCACTTTCCCTTTTCTCTGCCCTATTTATTGTCACAGCCCCTGATTTTGGAAGGGAAGACACATGCATCTGCACACACGTCGTTTCTCCAGGCCACTGGGTATTACTTATATTTAGCACATTTGCCCCCATCAGCCCAGGGAGCCAGCCTAGATTAAAACCTTCCCCAGCTCCTCAGACGGTTTTCACTATCACTCACTAGGGCTATTAAGATTCTCAATGCACGAAACTAGTTTCCAATAGTATAAACTGCTTCTTAAAGGTTATAGTTTGTTTTAAATAGCCATCTGTCCTTCCACGGCTCATGGGAGCTGAAGAAATTGAAGCAGCCAAACCAGAATTTTTCAAACTGTCAGTTTTTCATTGCAAACATTTTCATTTTGGTTTGAATCAAACCCATGTCCTAGGGNTGCAGAAAAAAAAAAAAAAAAAAAAAAAAAAAAGTCTACATATTTTTCTTGCGTATTATACAGTCTCTGAGTCTTCCTCTGACAGTTTTGTTGCACTGTAGGTATGTCATTAATGCAAATACCTGGCCTGGACTTCACCAGCTCCAGGCACCTTCCAAACCCCAGAATAATCCTTTTTTGTGCACTTCTGGTCTTTGAACTTAAAAATACTTATTTATTACAGTTAGCCAGGACACACAGAACCAATGCACAACACTAAGAAAAAAATCTCCATGCACAGGTGGAATTCGGGCACATGGATCTGCATGATTTTTCCCCAGTTTCTAAATGTCAGCTAAAGTGCCACGTTCAAGTCTTCTCCAAAGTTAAATCAATTTATTCACTTAATTCACTGGACTCCCTTAATTTCACATTGTTTTTAAGGGAAGCACATTTAGATTGCATACGCCAGCTACGTGCAGCAGCTGTTACCAGCAGAATCCTAATACTATCTTGTGGGAAAAATAAATATATATAAGAAGCAAACAGTGTTTCCTTAGGCGAATTCTGCTCCTCATCAGAGAACAGGATCCAGCCTGGGATCATCAACCCCCACTGAAAATGTCGATGGCCCTCCTTGTACTCCCTTAGAAAACTCCACATTATAAACTATACCCTAGGAGCATCCAAGGAGATAAGAGAGACAACAAATATATATTAATCAGAACAACATACCAAAGTTTATTGATTACTTCAAACAAAAGTTTCTGTAATGAAAAAAGAGCAAGTTGCATTCATAAAAGGTAACATTCACATTCAATTTCCTTTATATAAAGCAACATAAAAGTATAAAATTGCATTTAAGTGAAAAAAAATGTAAGGTTGCAGTCCTTTTTTTGTTTTGTTTTGTTGGGTTTTTTTGCAAGAAGCTGAAAATGTATCTTCTCATTGCCTGTATATAATTTACACTTTCTATATACTACATGGTTTCAAAAAAAATTCCATAGCTGGGAAACTGGATAAATGGTGCAGTGTTAGGAAAGTTTTTCAACTGTATGTACACAAATTCAATTTTAAGTTTTTATGCGTTTCCAAGTAATTTTTAATATTCTCATAACAATTAGGATTAGTTTTTGAGAAGCAGCTATGACTACACCAAGCTCCTCAATTATCACATAATATTTTAGAGGGGAATCTTAATTACTTATCTTTCAGTGTCACTAGCCAGTGATTAAACTTCCACAAATTACAAAAAAACCAAACAAAGGCCAGCCTTTTTCCTTCAAGTTTTTCCACCGAAAAGCTTCTACTGACCTTTTAGCTCACTAAGGAGCACTGTAAAAGTGCAGCATGTGTTGTGGTACAGACAGCAATCACAGCATCACTGCCAGATCCCTGCCACCTCCATGACACCTTTGTTACCGTCACTGCTTTTTCTTCCCTTTCTCCAACCCCCAAAAGGGCTCTTCTGTTGCCAAGTCACCCACAGCAATAGGAATGTCACTTCTGCCATCACTGAATGAGGAGGATCAGCTCTTCTGCTCTGGGGCAACTCTAACACTACCCCAGTGCACCAGCTGAAGATCCAAGCCCAAGAAAACATGTGTTTTCCCCCCAAAAGAACTGTTTTTTGCAGCATCTCGCCTTAATTCCAACCAGTCTGCCAGCACATGTACCTTGGGTTTGGAGGTACAGCTACGGCGGTGGGTTGCTCCATCCTCAGAGAAGACTCTTGGAAAGTAGAAGAGAAAGATCTGGTTCTCAGAAGGCTGTCTCAATAACAGGCTGCAGAAATGAGCCCATCTGAGAGGCTTTACTGCAACAGTCCACACATTAGACGTACATGGCAAGCCCCCAAGAGCTGCATTTCCTGGGAACAGCCTTTGGAGTAGAGAAGAACACAAAGCAAGACCCAGAAGCAAGCAGTCCGGTTTGGGACCATTCGGGCTTGGAATGGTTTTGAATCACAGGAGTTGGGGCATCTCAGTGCCCACTTTTTAAAAGGTTATGTAAACACAAGTCAGCAACTGTAGATTTAAGGAAAAAGGTTAGATTTGGCATATAGAGTAGGTCTTAATTGTATTCATCGCATACGTGATCTCTAGGCACCACATTTTAGCAAGAAAAGTTGAGAATGGGCATAGGGTCTGCACGTTGAATTCTAGGACCATGAAATGAGCTAGGAAAAAGAAAAAAAAAGGAAGGAAAAAATAAAATCTTTGCCCATGGGACACATGCTGGAAGTGAAGTTCCTCACTTACATGCAGCAAGGAGCTGAGCCATGGTGGCGAACACGGTGCTCACAAATACCACTCGTGTTGAGGCCAGTGCTGCAGTGTCTATAATACAGTGGTCCTGTCCGTACATCCCTTCCCATGCTGGGCAACAGGAGAGGAGCCATCAGCCAGAGGGACCGTGCACACCCCTTTGTTGCTTGGATAAGGCCCAATTAGCAAAGTCCTAATGATGCACGCCACCTGATCCACATCTGCATCCACCTGAGTCGAAGACGGAACCTCAGGGGTGGCAGCCAGAGAGCCAGGCTCAGTTCTTCTGAAAGTTAACAGTTCAGCAAAATTTGATGAAGGGAATGTTCCATCTAGTCCCAAATTGTTGTTTCTTTGCCTGTAGGTGAGCAGGAGCCAAAAACAGCGGCAGCGTAGAGCTCATTATGGCTGGAATGAGACCCCAACACTTCTAGCAGTCCTTCCCCTGTGCCACTTGAGAGGGGACCTTCATACCCAATGGCAGTGGCATACAGGGTGCTCCATCACTGCTTATCACTTTGCAAAAAATGCTGCTTTTTCCACATATGATGCATCAGAGAATAAAAACTAAAATAAAATCAAGAGTCAGGTATCTGACCTCTGCTGTGCACACTCTAAAAAGAAAAGTTCCCATGACCATGGTACAGGTAGATTTAAAAAGAACATGCCAATTTAAAAACAAAATAAAGTGTAAAATGAAATCAGCTTCTTGTATTCCTTATTTTTTTAAACCGGCTTCTTTTTCCTTAGTGCAAATAACTCAAGATGCAGTTTTATATGCCTGCAGGTCCACAGGCCCAGCCCATGTCCCTGGGGTTGCCCAGGGACCATGCTGTCACTCAGACCTTTAAATTGTTGAAGCAACTGCACAGGGCAGTAACGTAAGCACAACCACAGGAGCCCAGGCAAAAAAAAGCCCAACATCTGGCACAGCCCAGCTTTGGAGATTCTTTCCTCCCCCACAAGAGCTTCCTTCCATTGCCAACAGCCACAACATGGGGGAAAGCTACCTTTTCTTCACCCTCCATTAGCAACAAACTGATCAGCAAACTGGTGGCGGGAGGATGCTTGGGTGCTTCCCACCGCTTCCAGCCGTACCCAGAGGAGGAACACACTCTGCGTTGTTGGTGAAGATTTCTCCCCAGTTTTCAAGTATTTCTTCCACATGCATCCAGTAACTCAGAGCTGGGAGGTGGTAGCCCCTGCACCAAGAGGTTGGTCCAGCCCTGGGACCAGGCAAGATACTCGCAGGGCTGCCTCAGCTTCTGAGAGGGGGGGATCTCCCCAGCACCTTTGAGGAGCCAGAGAGGGCTGTCACTGGGTTGAAAGTCTGTGCTACTTCTTTGGTCAGGCAGAGCAAGAGATTTCAGCAGATCTCTGCTGCTCTCAGACAGACCTGCAGTGGGCAGAGAAAGGCCCTCCCCGCCCCCCCACCGACATGAAATGGGGCTGGTGTTGCTCTCTTGCACTTCAATTCATGCTGTTTCACAAGGAATTCACGAGAAATTCCTAAAGATGCTTTTTCCACCTCCAATGATGTAGAATTTGGCAGGTTTTCTTTTTTTTTTTCTGATGGGTGGGGAAGTCACAAGCCCAAAGATAAACAGGTACTGTGGGGGCAGTGCCCTGGCTCCTGCTTTATCAGCATGGCTGCTCGTTGTACTTGGTAACATTAAAGAGAACTGTTAGGTTAAACCCATGATTTTTGCCTACAGTATGACAATACGCAGTGTTTGTATGGAGCACTTTAAAGTATCCTGAGAGGACATCTTTCTGCCAAATTAGTAACAGCGTCTTCAGTCTTCACATAACCATTCTCTATACGTTTGTATGAGACTAACATAGGCAGATCAAAAGGGCCAGTCTGCAAAAATCAGAAGGAAAACACACACATTTTGCAACTGTAACATTCCCAAACTCATAAACCTTTTTCTGAAAAAAGGTTTAGGAAAAAACAAAAAACATTGAAAGTTTTATAGAAGAATGATTAGACCATGATAAAAGTGCCAAATTTCATTCACAACCAGGGAATGAACAATAAGATGATAAATTAATTATCAATCTGCACAACGCTGTAAAAAGACTAAATTTGGTTTCTGCCTCATGGGCCCCTGAGGTTCTCAGGGAGCCCCAGTTCAGTCGCCTCCCACACCAGTCTGCACCAGTATACAGTAGTGGAGAGCACCACCTAACGTTTGCAGGGAAGGAACGGCCGCTCAGCAACGCCTGGGCAAGCAGAATCCCAGATTTATGCTACATACACTCGGAGCTCCAGCAGGTCTGGCTGTTGGACCTGCTGCTCTGAATAACCCGATTTCTTTAGAAGTAGGAGCAGGTTACAAAGGCAGGAGAGGTTTGCAAGAAAAACTGCAGTTTTATGTTTGCAGCCAACACTGCAGAGCTATGTAACCTCTCGTTAAAGGTGAAATTGTGAATTCAATTTGACACTTTTTTTTTTATTCTACTGGCTTACTACAATATTTAAAATCAAATAAACTTGTACTAGGATGCTCTTGGTGTGTATATACGTGTACAGACACAGAGACATGCCCACCACACGCAGACAAATACACACTTTTAGTTCCAGTCTATGCAGGTGAATTAAAATATACTTATTTCTAATTGACAGAAAAGCATGCACCCTAGAAAAAGAGATTTTGGTACAGTTCAGATGCAATACTGGAATAATTTTAATAGCTGAGTTTTGAGTACTTCACTGTAAATACATTGGTGTTGGCATTTATAACCACTGTCAGCACAATTCACTGACTGTATTCTGTTAGTTGCCTGTTAATATTAGACCAAAATATCAGTTATACTGAAAGATTTGTTTAGATAGTACAAAATATTACAGTTTGAGAGGATGTGTAGACATATAGGATCCTGAAGAGGTTGCAGGTAGGACAACATCCCTAAATTAAAATGCATCCCAAGCATTGCATCTCCATTTCACAAGGACAGGTGCCCCACACCAACAGTCAAGAGGGTTACAAAGAGTCATGGTTTAATTGATTTGGTTAATTGATGCCTTTTAAAACCATCCCAACTCCTTTGGACAGGGTACCTGTTACAACACATTAGATTCATCTGAGAATGTTCTTAAAAGAAGTGGTCTGACAGAAGGTCTGGCCGACAATGAATCAGGCACCTTCCTGCTGCTCTGCAACAGCGAGGCAAAAAGACTTATAGCACACGTGACACTCGCCCCTGCCTCATGGTGGAACAGCAGAAGACACATACACACACCTCTTTTCACAGCTAAATCAAATCATATCACTAAGGGATCTAGCAATACACCCTCCCTAAATGCCACGGTGATCAACACTAGTTGGGTTTTACAGTTGCAAGAGGAACTGCTTCTGAGGGAAGAGGAAACCATTCTGCACATCAGATCCTCACAACTGCTATTTTGAAAACATCAAGTCAGATGGGAGATCTGGCAGTGAAACCAAACACCGGGCACATGGTTTTGAGGCACTTGGCCCTGGGGTAGCCCCAGCCACCCCCATAATCAGCAAGTCCAAGACTAGGCCTGGATGTGTGGGTTGAGTCCAGCAGCAAATTTGCTCATACAGAGATCATTAGTTGGGATGGACTGGGCAAGATGGACACTTGGGGAGCTCCTCCCAGACCATACAAGCCTGAGCTGTTTTCCAGGTCCTCCAGAGGAAAAATCAAGTCTACTTTAGAGAAGTTTGTATCCAGTCCACTACCACAAAACTACAGTGTCCACCTCACTAGGACATCCCCAGTATGACCAGCTCACCCATCTGAGGGACAGCAGAAGACCCGAAGGGAAGAGACAGACAAAACACTTAAGCAAAAGATTTAAAATAAAGCAAAAGGGGAGGGAAAAGCAGGGTTTTGTTGGGCAAGCAAATCTAGACAAGGGTTTTCAGGAGTTAGGCATTAGAAGGAGGAAAAAAAAGCAGTAGAGCAAGAAACAAATAGTGACTCAGAAAAGAAATCACCTTATTCACTCCAAGAAAAGCTGTGATTGCTGGAAGTTTGAGAAAGCATGAAGATAGTAGATGTTCCTGAGGAAGGAAGGCGCTTCGTTACCTAGTTCACAACAGCACAAAAGACAGAAAATTGCAGTACAAGGGAGAGAAGGGCAGAAACAGAGGAAAACACAAATGCGCCTTGCAGTTAAAAAAAAAAACAAAACCAAACTAAAAAAAACCCAAAAAACAAAACAATTCCACAGAGAAAATTTAATAAAGACTGAGCAAAGGCAATGCATTGCATCATAGGTAACCTGGGGTGAAACCTGGTCCTGTCGAACTCAAGGGCAAATGCCCATCAACCTGGCCTCAGTCCACCCTCCCCTTTGAGGGACCCTCAGCTGCCACGTTGAGGGTTCAGGCACCTAAATAATTGGCGTAATCCTGTTTGTCACTTAATGCTCCCCTTGGGAAAATTATGTTGGTTTTTTTTTTCCCAGTATTAAGGTCAGGGTTCTCAAAAAGGGTCTTGACTTGAAATCATCTACTTGGTCTTGGTTGCCTTTAAAAATCAGGTCTCTTACTTTGGTGTCTGACTGTTGACACAGACATCTGGAGTTGGTGTGTCTGCTTCAGGCATTTTATAAAGCTCTTACTCAAAATGTATATTTAAATGTGGCTCAGCCTGTGTTTAGTTTGGTATGCACATATGAAGAGACTTTTCTAGTCAACACTTACTTTGCTTTGCTAAATGATTTCAAAGGAGCCTTTTTTAATACATACAAAACGTTCCTGGAAGCAAGTATTTTATGGGAGAATCTTCTGGCCATCAGCTGAAGGCAAAAATGGGTCACCTATCAGGTGAGTTGAGCTGAGGGTCAGAAACCCTCATCTCACCCTTTCAGATGACCCTTGACCTTCCAAGGACAGCCCTCAAACTGTCCACAATTTCACCCAGAGACGCTGTGGATGCCCCAGTTCCTGGAGGTGTTCAAGGCCAGGCTTGACGGGGCTTTGAGCAACCTGGTCTGTGGGAGGTGTCCCTGCCCAGGGCAGGGGGTTGGAACTTTAAGGTTGCTTTGCACCCAAACCATTCTCTGACTCTTCAAAACGCCCTATGTCCACATTTGAGAGTAACTCACTCCCAGCCTGTTCCACATGGGACAGGCATCAAGCTAGAAACCATTAAATCACAGTTAATTGGATGAAATTACATGTAGCCTCAAAGAATTCAACCACATTTCTTTTACCATCTCTATTGCTTTTATTTTTAATGGTTTGGTTGGGTGTTTTGTTGTTTTTTTTTGTCTTGCAGATACATGTTTTACTTCACTGATACTATGCCAAACTTGTACTTCAAATGTTGTGGGAGAGGAAAACCTTTACTTCCTCATTGGACTTTTTTGTGTGTTTTTTTTTTTGTTTTTTTTTTTTAATTGAGATAACTATCATTTTTACTTAAGAATCAAAGATAACAAGTTATCTTGGGCAAGGAAAATGTACTGAAACCTCATGGCATACAAGAGCTTCAAGGAGAGAGGTCTTCTTTGATCCTCACTATTTGGAAGGTCAGTCCATGGTTTCCTGGGACAGGGTCAGACCAGCTGGGAACTGGTCTGCCAGTACAAGGCTGCTGGTCCAGGGCACAGTTGGCAGGGCAGAAGCTACCTCTGCCCTGGCCAAATTCTGCAGCCATGCCACTGGGCATAGTGATGGCTGGCTCTCGCCACCCAGCTGGAAGCTACTCTGG
>VZRU01020544.1:415804-443653 GCA_013398155.1 Pedionomus torquatus | reverse complement strand
TGTACTGGGCACTGGTGAGGCCCCACCTCCAGTGCAGTGTCCAGTTCTGGGCCCTTCATGACAAGAAAGACATTGAGGTGCTGGAGCAGGTCCAGAGAAAGGCAACAAAGCCATGAGGAGTCTGGAGACCAAGCCTTGTGAGGAAAGGCTGAGGAAGCTGAGGTTGTTCAGCCTAGAGAAAAGGAGGCTGAGGGGAGACCTTATCACTCCCTACTACTCCCTGAAAGCAGGGTATAGTGAGGGGAGGTTGGTCTCTTTCCCCACATAACAGGAGAAAGGACAAGAGGAAATGACCTCAAGTTACATCAGGGGAGGTTTAGGATGGATATTAGGAAATTTTTTTAAACCAAAAGGGTTATCAAGCATTGGAACAGGCTGCCCAGGGAAGTGGTGGAGTCACCATCCCTGGAGGTATTTAAAAGACAGGTGGACACAGTGCTTAGAAATATGGTTTAATGATGGTTTTTGTCAGCAGTAGGTTGATGGATGGACTCGATCTGAAAAGTCCATTCCAACCTGGGCAATTCCATGATTCTATGATATCCATCTAGACCAGCTGAAAAACTACCTGCCTGCACTGGGCTTCAGGAACATTTGTATTCCTGGAAATGAATGGGTCTTCCTTTCTCCTGAAAGCTAGATCTTCCCTTCATCTGTTACACGGTCTATCATGTACCTGGCTCAAAGTTAATGGGAACGAATGGTCTGGCCACATGCAAAGCTTCATTTTTCTTATGGATGAAGAATTTCACCTACAGTTCATTTTTTTATATAGACCCAGCAGTGCAATTTGCTACACCAGATACTGCTATGGAGCACAAATAAATAGAAAGAGGCAGTAAATACGGCATTTCTTATCTCTAAAGCAACAGCAGCAGAGCCAGGAGGGGACAGAAACAGCCTTTTCTGCAGTTCATGGTGATCCCATCACCAACATGAAACAAGGAGACCCGCTTACCCTCCTGGGCCAACAGAACCTAAACCGTGGATAACCAAGCTGTGCTGAGGCTCACCCAGCCCGGAGCTACTCACATATAGAGCTGTGGATCCGCCATCAGTGTGTTGATGTTGATGTGCTGCTCCAGGAGGCTGTAGGCCAGGATAGGCAGTGATGTGAAGCAGATGTTGTACATAGTGAGATAAGCAGCGTCGTACAGTGGCTTAGAAGAAGAAGAAGGGGTAAAATGAGACAGAAATTCCACTTTAAACGTCTCCCCACAGACAGATTAGAAGCTTCCAGCCCTCGTCTCTGTACATACCCTACAGATTCACCCCTTAATCACAGGCAAACAGGACAGTTTTCTTTGATAAGGGGTCATGTTCTGTGTGATGCCAGGGGGCCCAAGGCACCTCAGGGTGCCTGGCTGGGACCCCACACCCACCACCGGAATGTTTGGTAACTAGCTGCTCTCATCTCCAGCTTGTTCACCAGAAAAATGTGATTAAACAGCGCTTATCACAGCTTTTCCATAGCTGCTTTTGTGATGCTGTTTCTATTAATATACTTGATGTCTCCTGTGACTCTCTAAAGACTAGATGTTTTAGAGAAACTATGTCTTCTTTTTTTTTATTAAAAAAAAAGCAAAAAGCAAGTGGTTCTGCTGAGACAAGCAGAGAATTATCTCCTGTCTTTTACTCTTCCTCACTGTTACTTTTGAGCCCAAATAGACACAATCAGCTGACAGAAGAGCCAAAGCTTTTTTCCCCGAGCACATGAGTCCACCCACCAAGTGGACCTGTCCTGACGCTTACTTGGACTTAGCAAGGCTCTGATGACACTCCCTGAGTGATGTTTTTTAAAGGTTGTCATAAAAGAATGAACTGTTCTTACTTTTAAGAGACACCTTTAATGCAGGGAAATAGAGCAGAAGAGAAAAGATCAGGAAGTCTTTGAAAACTTTTTCTTTTAAGGAGAAACAGCAAAAATCAGGTGCAGACAAACCAGATAAACCCCTTAATATTTTAGGAAGGTGTCCCTCTGTGGTCATGGATAGTGGATAGGAAAGAAAAGAAAGCAGATTTCTTTCTTTTCAGTTACAGGTCTCAAAAATATTACGTTCTATGCACTGAGCAATGTTCCGACTGCCCTCTACAGGGAGGTGAGGAACGGATGGGCCACCAAAAGTCAGGTCTCTGCTATGAATCCTCATGCTGCCTCTTGCTTTTTTATCGTGGCTTTACAGACATGTTACTGGAAGTTACCTGCTGTGAGAATCCACAGAAGAACTGATATAAAAACTGCGGTAAAATGAAGCAAAGGTTCTAAGGAAACAAAAGGCAAACCGTTAGCAGGGAAGTGCTTGACTTCTCAATCTCAATCCAAATGACTTTTTCCCGTTATCAGACATTAGTGTCTGTTACAACATCAGACAAGTTAGGGCACTGTTTTCTATCAAGCACAAGACAAATCCAATGAACAATTAATATCTGCAGAAAACACTGGAATAAAGTCACACTCACATTCCCCTGCAAGAATTGTTTTCAATTGACAGGCACATGGCAGAGACACAGCCTATTCTAGAGAAAGAAAACAGTTGCAAAATAACCTTTACTTTTTTTTTTCTCCTGTTTACTATTTTTTTCTATTGGCAAAGAAACCCAGAATATAAACAAAAAAATAAGCCGCACACGCATCCTTACCTTATAGAAGAAATACTGTACAAGGTGTGCTATTCTCACATAATATAAATGCCCATGTGCTAGTAGCAATTTTTTTAGATGTTTAAACTTTGGCACAGCGTAGTCGCTGTTTCTGGAAGCCTGCCGTCCTTCTTTGCCTTTTATACCTGGACACAGAAGAATGGTGAGGGGTTAATCCCTGGGGGACTGGAACCTGGACCGATGCTAAAGCAAGGAGTTAATCCCTTAGGGAATGGAATCTGGATCAATGCTACCCACCAGGGAGGTTTGTTCACATCACGCAGTGTCTCAAGGCATGAAAAAAGCCATTTTTCCCTCTCGAATGCTCCAGGAGAGCAAAACACTATTGTGCCAAATGACTCAGCGCAGTTTTGGCTCCACAACACTTAGACCTGCCTCTGGAGGTTTTTTTAGCTGTATTTAGGTTGCTATCCGAGCTCCTTTGTAAAGGAGCATGGTGAAAAATATCTGAGCAAATCTGATGAAAGATAAGGAACCGGTTGCCCTGCAGGCTTGTCCTTATCTCCCAGTTATTTCACTGTGGAGGCTCATCCTCCTGGGACACCCTCACGGAGCAAAGCTCAAGAAAGACAGTTTTGTTCACTTAAAAGCCACGTCTGAATGACCTGCACCAAGACACCACTCATCAGAGCTACCGCGGCATTTCCAACAGCCCCAAAGAAAGAGGTTGCCCTTTCTCCTCTTTAGTGGTATTACAAAAATCTCCAGTATTTCCTGTATCTCTGACACCAATCTGCAGGAGGATCATTTCCAGCCAGATGCCAGTCAGCCAGTCACACAGAGAGGGCAGACACAACATAAGCAACAGCCTTCAGGAAACACATGTGGGTCTCCAGTGTTGAATTACCAGCAGCTGTGACCACTTAGCCCTAACAAAGTCCCATTTTCTCACTGCACCATCTTTGCAACAACTGCCAGTTTGCTACTTGTGCCTTTTGCTTCCTGACCAGCAAGCAATCTTTGCCACCTTGAATTTGGCCACAGAGTTTTTCAGTACAATAGGAAGTTTATCACTGATAAAGAACAGCATTATCAAAGGTGAGCACTATCTGAGGATCCCAAGAAGGTACCAGGGGTCTTACCTATTCCAACATGGGCTTCCAGTATCATACTAACATCATTTGCACCATCCCCTATGGAGAGGGTTATTGGGCTCCCCTTTGTGTTCTTCACCATTCGCACAATCTAACATATTAAGAAAAAAAAAAGATAGGAACCCAAAAATTCAGTTAAAAAGCCTCCAGCCTCCCTCTTGCAAGAAAACCCCAGGACAAGTAGCCAGGCTTCTACAGCCTGGAGAGTTCACATTAATAAAACCGTTCGTTATTTCCTTCACAGTCACCAACCAGAGTGAAAGCCAAGACCCAGCTGCACAGAGCTGAAGGACAGTATTTAAAAACAAATACCAGGCAGAAACACCCCACCCTTCCCTTCTGGCAGGGCCCCATCTCCCAGTGCTGGGACCTCTGGGGCTTTTTGGGAGCAGGAGACCTTCCCTGGAAAGGGGGCAGAAACACCCCATTGCTTGGGATGGGGTACCATCAGCTGGCATGTGAATGTCACCGACTTCACTTGACAAATTTGGAAAGGAAAAAAGGACAATCAGGGCTTTTTTTGTTCATTTCTAATTAGCTTGGGCTTGTGGCATCCTGTGAACAGATTAAACAAAGGTTTTACATTCATGATTTGAAGGGCTGGTGTGTTTCCATCCCACTTTGAAGCTCAGATGAGGCTTACACACACCCCAGAGAAGCCCTAGCTGTTGAAGACTATCAGGTCAAGTCCCAGCCAGTTGGATTAAAAGTGCATGACATCACCTAATGATGTGCTTCAGGCAGCTAAAACATAGAGTTAAATACCTGTGCTTTCTGCAGAGGAGCCATCCGGCAGCAGAGGACTGCAGTACACTTCAAGCAGATTTGAAGAAATATGTTTTTGTAATTACTAGAACTGGAGTCCTGAGAAGGGTTGAGAATCAGCGACAGTGTCGAGCCATCTATAATCAGGCCGTATTCTTGACTCAACGTCCAGCTTCTGCAACGCAACAAGGAACAGGTTTGACATAAAAATCAGACTTGATGAACTCATTCCAGCCACTCACATCATCTTAGTGGGAAAGAAATTGCTTTTGTATTAATCTTCTTGACATCCCTTTTAGAGGGGCTTAGCAATCTTAAAAATCTTAAAAATTTAATACACGCCTTTCACAAAGGGAACTGTTTAATTAAGTTCAAAACTAACTAAAGCTACAGATGATGTGCAAAGTGAAGGGGCCAGCCACGGTGTCAGCAAATAGCCAGTCCCCGGGGCCAAACCCTGGTTCTATTTATTCCTCTATCCACTTTGCATCTAAAAAAGCATCTACAGGCTGGCTCCTCTGGCTCTCTTACCTCTTCAGGCCTCCCCGGCTTTTGGGAACATCCTGAATCAGCTTTTTATGGTACTCCATCAGCAGCTCATGGAGCCGATCCTCCTTTCTCTCGCTCTCACCCACCATTTTGGCTGTCAGCTCCAGCAACTCAGTGCTGGTCTGGAAGAGCCTGCAGGCATAGCAGGTGGATTTGGCCGTTTCCATCTTGTCGCCCGTCAGCACCCAGACCTTCATGCCGGCTGCATGCAGGGCTTCGATCGTCTCCGCCGACTGCTCCTGCAGCCTGCAAGCAAGGAGGCAAACAGCGTTCCTCAGGCTTGCCCATGCTTAATCCATGAAATCCTTGTTTTGCAGGCAGGAAGTACCAGCCCGAGAGAAATTAACTGATTTTTCCCATGCTGGAGAGAGGCCACTGCCACAGGAATAAGGACTACAAATCAGCAATACCAAATTTTTATGTGCAGCCAAAAAATAAAACAACAATAACAAAAAAATCCCCTTCATTTTACTGAGACCTAAGAGTTAAGAATGTATAATTTGCACATGCAGTTACTATAACTGCCTGTGAAACTGGATTTTTTTTTGATGTGCAAATTAACACTGCGTGCTTAATGCAATTTCTAGAAACACAAGAACTGCTGTGGTTTCATTAAGAAATCCTAATTCCTACTACGCCAGCCAATTTTAGCAACTAGGGCACTGTGTAATGGGTTGTGCCACAGGGTAATTAATTGCCCTGCCTCCTCGGTCCCAACCATGGTTAGTCAGGGTCACAACAGAACAACAGGATAAACCGTAGTGTCACTGGTTGTGGTCACTTCTTTACCTGTCTTCTACAGCGGTGGCCCCAATTAAGTGCATATCTGCTTCTGTGTCTTCAAAAACCTTGGCCATCTTTTCCTCCCTGTCCTGCAGAGCCATCTTAGCTTCATTAAGCTGCCTGTCAATTTTGTCATACTCTCTTTGAGTCAGTTCTTTGAAGGCCACACAGAGTGTTCGGTAGCCATCCTGGTAGAGAGAGGGAGAGAAAATAAAATGGATGAGTGCCAAAAAAGCAGATTTTCTACAGTTCCTTACTTTAGGGTTAGTGCTTTTCTTTGCCATCAGTACTTCCTGTCAGTAATGACCCTGACAGGAATGACAATTTGTTGGCTCAAGTCAAAAGCCCAGTTTCTCTGAGTATATACAGTAATTTCTTCTCATCAGAGTAACAGCAGTTATGCTTATTACATGCATGCAGTATGGCAGACAGAAACTGAGAAAGAGCAGTGCTAAGACTGTGCATCCAGCAGAAACAACAGGGACCAGGCATCCCATGACTGGCACCAGGCATTTCTCCCATTGGAGAAACAGCCTGCTATCATTATTTCTAATTTTAACTTGCCTGGGAGAAGCTCGGACACAACCGTGATGGAGACCATATAAGTCTATCAAAAGTCAAATAAAGGTGGAAGGCAAAGAGACAGAAAAGGAAAGAAGCGTGCTTCAAAACAATGAGAAGTGACACTAAGATTTTCAACACTTCCCTCCAGAGCAAGGCCACATCCCTATTTTTGGAGTCAGGCCTTCCTGATCCCAGGAGCCAGCCGAATTTCGGCTGTGTGCTCACCATGGCATTGCGGTCCACGTGGACTTTTGTTTGCTGGATTTCTTCTTGCTGTACCCTCGGGAAAATCGAGGAGTCTGCTCCTTTACAGAAGAGAAGCAACTTCCCTAAAAGCAAATTATAAATAGTCTATAGCATTTGCAAGCTGTAGAAAGACTTCACAGACTCAACAGCCAGCAAATGATGCAGAAGGAGGAAATGTGGCAGAACTAGAGAAGGAACTGCTAGAAGCCTGACTGCCCACCAAAAGTGGCCTCGCAAAACCCGTGCAAAACCTTGTTTGCCTCTAGTCTGGGATACTGGATGTTGCTACCTGCCTCAGAGCAAGCTCTCTGCAAAAAGCTGGGCAAAGAAGTTTATTTTTTCCTATTTAAAAGCCTTGGCAACCTTTTCAGGGAGAGTAAAACCAGCATCCCACACCTTACAGGACTGACATTGGGGAAGGACAGTGATCTCTGAAATCTATTCCCATGAAAACCCATCTGGCTCAGGGGAAGGTCTCATATCTCCACCCATATACTTGCACCTCCAGCTGGAACAAGGCAAGCAGGGAGTTCTTGGTGGGTCACTGTCCCTATCCCATCCTCTTCTCTGCAGCTGATCCCCAATGACTGCTATGGAGAAAATTCTCTCTAGTCTAACCAGGCAGGACAGACTGTAATTAGACCAGCTTAGAAAACCAGCTTAGTCTCTCCAGGTTACAGGAATAGAGGACATGTTTTACATTTGTGCATGTGTGCACACATGCATGGGAGCCCAGAAATACATTTTAACTGTACCTGTGGTAGTTCTCACAATGACACTCATACGGCGACGGAGAGGATCAAAGTTCAACACATGGAGAAGCTGGTACCTTTAAAGAAAAAATAGTAATAAAGGAGCTTAGACTCAGTAAAAGAAAAATAATTCTTAAGACAGAAAATCACTAACAATGAGCTGCAGAAATCAATATACCCTAAAAGTGGCAGCACCCACAGTGCAGTGTACTTTCTACTGCACAAGAAAATGGGGTAAAAAAAGAGAAAACTCCAGGGCTGATAATATGCACCTGAGAGAACCCACCAGGCAGCAAAGCTTTAGGTGATCTATGGCTGGGCTTCATCCGCTCCAAGCCCACTGGTCCACCAAGCCCGCAGGCTGCAAGCAGTTCAGCAGGCAGCCACAGCAGCTGCAGCATTTATGTAAGAAGTTTCCCCATCAGGGGACTAAAGAAGTGACACTTGTGATAGCAAGTTCTAGGGGACAGCTGAGATAAGGTCATTGATTTTCAGACGTACTCTGAGCTGCCAGCACAGGGTGAAATCAAATTATTTTCAGCTCAAGAGGAGGTAAAAAAAAAAGTTATGGTGAAGCGGGCCATATAGGATCACAAAATGGTTTGGGTTGGAAGGGACTTTAAAGATCATTCAGTTCCCCCTCCCTACCCTGGGCAGGGACACCTCCCACTAGACCAGGCTCAAAGCCCTGCTCTGCCTGGCCTTAAACACCTCAGGAATGGGGCAACCACAGTTGTGAGATCTCTATCACACAGTTGAGGCTTAGAGTGTACTCTGTGAGGCTCAGCCACTGCCCGGGTCAGTGGTCAGCAGCCATTCTGGGAATCCCAGGAGCCACCTGCACAGCTGGGCTCGGATGAAGGATACAGTCCCTGCAAAGGACTTCAGCCACTTAAGGGACCTGAATTCAGATGTCTCTAAAACCTCCAGCAGATGTTTGTGAGCAAGCCCTCCAGCCTGCACCTTCCTGTGCTGCATTTTGTTAAAAAAGAATGGGAGTTTTGGGGCAGTTCAGCATGATCCTACGGCCCTGAGGGAACTGCTTAGACCTCGCTAGGTTGGCCAGAGTCGATTAAGCCAGGGGGGAGGTGGCATGGCACCAGCAGCCCCGGTCCTCGGCAGCCCCTGCCACACTTACATTTCTGTTTCATTCTTTTGGTTTCTTATTTTCATTAAATCATTTTCCAGTCCTAGAAAAGTGAAGCCATACCTGTCAATAAACAAAAGGACAGAACAACATTGAAAAAACTGATTGGCACAGATTAAGCAGTAACAAGTTTCTCGTTTCACCTTCCATACTGCAGAGGAAAGCAAAGGAGTTAGTGAGCCCGAGCTGTTTGCTGGCTCTGTGCAGAGCCTGCTGTGATGTTCTGGCCCTGCTCCCATGACCTGGAGAGCTCAAGACTGCAGCGCACAGACACCCAGAGCCTCTGGACACAGTCCCTGGCAGATTTACAAGCTGTGAGCAAATATACACAGTTGTAACAGGCTCTGTCCAAAACCTAGGGGCTGGCAACAGCATAGAATTAGGGAATGGTTTGGGTTGGAAGGGACCTTAAGGATCACCTAGTTTGAATCCCCTACTGTGGGCAGGGACACTTCCAACTCGACCAGGTTGCTCAAAGCCTCGTCCAGCCTGGCCTTGAGCATCTTCAGCAGGATTCAAACGTCAGTTTGATTAAAGTAACCTATCCTATTATTCCCAAGAAGCTGCTTAAGGAAGACCTTTTGCAGAGCAACCCTTTTACAGAGAGCTCATTTAAACCCAGGTCTGCAGATCAGGCCCAGCATTGCTATCACAGTGTGCTTCCCAGAGGGAAAGGAGTCTATCACCCTCAGACAACCCTTCACCTCCCTCCCACCAGAGGGGGAGAATTAAAAACCAACATTTTCAATACTCTTTCAATATTCTTACTTTTCTGCGCCTTTCACCAAAGCAATTTCGTCTGGTGAAGAGGAGATATAGGTGCATTTCTGTTCTGGATGTCCTATTAGCCCATCCACCTGGTCTGCCTCCTTGATCTGGACAGTGTGGCACAGGCAGAGGGCTCGCAGGAACAGCTCCTCGCGGCTCTAGGCAGGAGTGAGGGAGGGCTTAATTAATTAATTGCCACCTTAACACTGTGCACCAAGCCCACCTCCCAGCATTTAGGTGCTCTCTATGTGCATGCATATTTTGAACCCAAAAAACCCCAACACCCCATGCCAGCTTCTGCTGTATTTACGCAGCCAGGAGCTGACCACAAAACCCTAAATCATCAACACCATGAATTTCTTATTACCTTTTCTGCTTTGCCATAATATTTTAGGGGCCCATCGGTCTGTGAGAAGCCATCCACCTCTGAAATGCAGTCTTTGTACTTGTGCCCATCTATGCAGCACTCGATGAACTCCATGCTGTTCTCTGTCAGCGTCCCAGTTTTGTCCGTGAAGATGTACTCCACCTAGAAGCAAGCAAGCAGGCTGCACCCCCAGCCCCTGACACTGACTCTTCCCAAAAACCAAAAAGTTTGGAGGGCTTTATTGCATCCATGCCAATGCTGCTGTCCCAGCCTGGGACCTCAAAAAGACACAGGTGCCCTAGAGGACCTACATCACTCTACTTTACTCCCTTGCTCCTCAGAGCAGCTCCTTGGTTTTTCAGCCCAGGTGGTACAAAGCAGCTTCTCAAAACTTAAAAAATTCTTTCCAGGCTCTTCCTTTTCCCCTCATCCTCTTTGCTGGGCCCTTTGCTATAGCTCCTAGAACTTATATAGCTGCTGCCACAGCTCTTCTGCCTCCTTCGGGGGACTTTCATCTTGGTGCTGTGTCTGAATTAGGTAATTAGTACTCCAAATATGTATATATATATTAATGCAAAATAAAAAGCAGCAGGCACTACACTCAGTCTCTCCTGGTGCTGATGAGGAAGGGAAGCCTGAGCAGTCTCATTGTCCCAGTGTGACTGCATGGGGAGAGCCTGCCCGGAGAGCTGACTGGGCAGGCATTTTTGTTAATCCTTGAAGAGACAGAAGGGGTTTTTTGATTTTTAATTGAAGCAGTGAAAGCAAGCCACCCTGACAGGCAGAGAGCTGCGCCTGATATTCCCCAATATGGAAAGAATTGGCATGACCCAATTCCTGCTGTTTCATGCACTATTTATATCCTTGATCTGTTTCACAGAGTGAATAGAATCACATTAAATGGAAAGTGCCACCAAACCAGAGCTCTGCCCTGAGGGTACCGCAAGGGACTGCCACAACAAGGGTTCCTATCAGGGAGGACATTTTCATCCACATTTTCCTCCAAGCAGATGCAAACAGAGCATCTTCTGACCTGCCCAAGCTCTTCGTTCAGATCTGAGGTGTTCACCAATGCCCCCTCTTTTATTTCTTCATCATACATTTCCTTGTCCCAAGAGATGAAGAAGGAGCCCAAGAACTTCTGCATCTCCACCGTAACATACATGGAGACCGGGATAATAAAGTTGAAGAGGACCATAAATGACAAGAAGTCCGTGAACATCCGCAAGACCTGCAATGGAAAGGGAAGAAGAAGACACAGTCTGTGCCCATCAGGGGCAGTTTACACTTCTAGGGGTTCAGAGAGCTTCTCCTCTAAGGTTAAATATAAAAAAAACACCAACCTGAAAATTAATACAGAGGGCCAAATTCCATTTTCTTTTGATGCAGAAAATCTAACCACCTTTTGCAGATCTACAGAAGTACATCTCGCTGGTTCACAGTGACCAAAACAATGTTTTATTTGTGTATATTCCTCTTATGAACATACTGCTACAGGCTCATTCTGATCTCAAGTAACTCAAAACAAGGAGCAAGTGGCTTGAGACCAGTCACACTGCAACAAGAGTACAGTTGATGCAGGGACATCCCTTTAATTCCGACTCAATAATCCATCACATGGCAGATTTCTACACACTCACAGTCTTTCAGGCTTCACTGCCTGCATCTCAGCAAGTTTAAGAAGCTGGTTGAGGTGACCTCTATTTAAGTTTACCTACTCAAAGCCGAGAGATAGCTGGAGTTCAGATAAGGATCCAGGTTAAACTGGCTGCTGCATTTCTGTAATATAGAGTATTTACTGATGTTCCACACAAGCATCGCCCTGCACAGGCAGGAAAAAAATGGAAAGAGAGGGAGAGCCCAAAGGAAATGACAGTGTTTCCAGTGAGCAAAAAGTACTCCCAGGGCTAGCAGCAGCCCCCACCAGGTTAAATAAAACCATCAGAAATAAGTAAGGCTGGAGGAGGTGCTGAAATACACTTACCTTGAACGTCTCTCTCTCTTTTTTAGTCTTCTCGTTGTACCAGGGCTCATCATTAAATGGATTACTCTGCCAGACATATTTCAGAGTCGTGCACACTGTGGCCTTGCTCAGAAGGATGCACAAATACACTATCAAGAAAGCGTTGATAGATCTGAAAAATAGGTTTCTTTTTTAAAATCCTTGCAGCTATTTTTATATAGAAAACCATGCAAATAAAAAATAAGCAGGAACAGGACTTCCTTGCTTTTAAGGAGGGAATTACAAAACAAGTGCTTTTGACAGTGCTGATATTCAGGGTCAGTTCATACATTTTAACATTTCTTCATTTTGGTTTGAAGTTAAAAAAAGCTACTAAACGATGCAGCTCCTTCAAATATATGTTTAATCAAATATACAGATATTCTATGTAATCAGAGAGCATCTGAAACAAAAGACAGCAGATTAAGGGATTATTTCTGTACAAATCACCCATGAAAAAAACCAACCCAATAGCCTTTACAGATTTTTGCCAACTATAAATACTCACTTTTCTACAGCAGACCGTTTCTGAGATTTCCCTTGGTAGTTCAAAGCCATTTTGGTTTCCATTCCAGTATAGACGGCGACTCCTGCAGGGTATTAAAACAGGGCTCATCAGGGACCTGCAGCCCAGGAGGGACCCTGCCTGCACTCAGCCATAAGGGACATTGGTGTTTACATGAAACTCAAATCCCAAATGAAGAAAGAGTCATTAATTACCCAAGAACTGTTCAACTACAGAAGGCACCAAGCCTGCCAAGTAATATAATTACATATATCCCAGAGCACTGAGCAGGAACCTATGGATCACATACAGTGAGAAAAAACATCTGTCATCTGTAATAGCTGTCACTCTTCAGTGGCTGGTGCTGTGGTTGTAGCACACATTTTCAGCAAAGGATCTGGGAACAACTCCCGACTCTTGGCATCTCATGCAAAAAGAAAAGCTTCCTCAGGTGCATTAACCCAACCAGCACCTCCTAATTTCACCCTGTCGACTTTGCCATCAGCTTGCACACCAAATGCAACTGTAGAGCTGGCTGCAGAGAAGCATTTTCCCCTCTAAATATACTGATGAGCACCTTCATTTGTCATTATTTCTCAGAAATCTTTAAGTAATAATAATAAAAACTATTCACCATAAATCTTCTTGGTATTTTTGAGGGTAGCACCTTTCAGCAATAGGTTTTCAGGACCCAAAGACCTAAATATAAAAGTTACACCATTACATCACACAATAAACATTCAGACAGCTTTATCATTTAGACCAGAGAAAGATTATAATACTAAACAGATGTTCTTAAATCTGATTACTTGATTTGTATGCTAAATTGGGCATTGCTTGAGTTTGGTTTTCTCTTTACATACTTATATCTCCATTTCATGTCACGCAGATTATTTTCATGCTCAAAGTGCCAAATTTAATGGGGGATTATCAGTAAGGCTTTTGAGGAATAAGTGCAAAATGTTCAAATCTAGTATGTTCTAATACCTATATAAAAATCTGATTTTAAAAGCATCAGAAATCTGTCCATTCCAGCAGTCGATCAAAGGCACCATCAAAGCCAATGGCTCATTTTGCTTGATTGCTGTGTTTATTTCTCTTTGAAACCCCCACACATGACCTTCTGTTGCTTCTGGGGTGCAGGTGGATCCACCACAGCATGAAACACAACTGGCACTGCTCTGATGACAGCCATCTGGATTTGATGACTTATAGACATTATTTGCTTGGTTTTTTCCCCCACACTGGTTGATGCTGAAGTTTCTGCTTTCCCTTGGAAAAAGCCCTGAATACCTCCAGAGATGGGGCAGCCACAGATTCTCTGGACAGCCTGAGCCAGTGTCTCATCACCCTTGGGGTGAAGAATTTCTTCCCGATATCTAATCTAAATCCCCCCTGTTCCAGTTTAAAACTGAGTGATGGTAGCAGGAGATTAAGATTCTTGAAACTGGATGAAGATGCCCAACCTCTTTGAGAAGGGCCAGCAAGACGGCTGCTAGACCAACCTGGCTACGGGCTCTTGGTTGCTTCTGTAGATGATTATTCTTCCAACAAATCTGCAGTAAAAATGTGAGAAACTTATATCACAAACACATTATAAAGAGCTACTACAGACATACTCTAAAAAAAACATTGACAGGAGATGGAAGCAAACACATAAATGAGTGCATCTGAGACTTTAATGTGTCAGAGGGGTGGCCTCAGAGAGGGAAAAGCCTCACACCCCCCATAGCTGGGGGTGTCCCCAGCATCAGCAGAGCAGAAGGACCTGACTGTGCCTATATAGCCCAGCACATCCCCAGTAGAGAGCAATACACCCCACACCTCCTTCACATGACTGAACCACAAAAACCACTTACTCCTGGAAGTCATTTAGCCCCGTGACACTTTACTTGGGAGGGAGAGTGGCCCAAGAACAGGCACAGGGACCAAGACACCAGGTAGGAGGAGAGTAACAGTAGGAAGGAGGAGCAAACTCACTTGTAGAGGTCAGGCTGTGGCTGTTCACACTCAATAGTGGCGGTGAGGGCATTGATGGCTTCGTCTGTGCAGAGCACGGTGGTATCCCGCACCGCGTAGTGAGTCTGGGGAGAGAAGCAGAAGCAGCGTCACTACCAGCTCCCAGCCATAAGGCCCCCAAGTTTCACCCTCTTACTTAAAATACCACCACACAAAGGCTCGGCAGCTCACCTGAGCCCCTCTCCCACTGAACAGCTGAAGCATCTCTCAGCTGAAGACTGAAGTCAATAGAATCCTAGAATGGTTTCAGTGTGAAGGAATCTTAAATATGACCCAGTCCCACTCCCTGCCACAGGCAGGGACACCTCCTGGCAGACCAGGCTGCTCAAAGCCCCATCCAGCCTGGCCTTGAACACCTCCAGGGATGGGGCAGCCACAGCTTCTCTGGGTACCCTGGCCAGGGTCTCACCACCCTCACAGCAAAGAATTTCTTCCCAAGATCTCATCTAAATCCCCCATCTTTCTGTTTAAAATTGTTCCCCCTTGTCTCATCACTCCACTCCCTGACCAAAAGACTGTCCCCCAGCTTTACTGGAGTCCCTTAGGAACTGGAAGGGGCTCTAAGGTCACCCCAGAGGCTTCTCTTCTCCAGGCTGAACAGCCCAAACTCTCTGAGCCTGTCCTCACAGCAGAGGGGCTCCAGCCCTCGGAGCATCTTTATGGCCTCCTCTGGCCCTGCTCCAACAGGTCCACCTATCTTATCTGCCAGGGACTTCAGAGCTGGACAGAATGCTCCATGTGAGGTCTCACCAGAGCAGAACAGAGGGGTAGAATCACCCCCCTTGCCCTGTTGGCCATGCTTCTTTTGATGCCGTAGTCGGAAAGAACTGCTGGATATCTATTCAGCAGGAGATGAGCCAGAATCAGAGCATCTTTGGTTTTCCCCCAGGGACTTGCTGCCACCCCAGCTGAGGTGGGGGCTGTAAGGCTGCAGATCTCCCCAGAGTGAAGAGGCTCCCAGAGACCACCTGCCCACACCCTTCTGAAGGTAATTAGAGGCCAGCCCAGTGCCTGGGGATCAGGTACAGCCCTGGCATACTCCAAGATATTTTTAGCAGCTGCTGCTGCAAATGTTCATCTCTCACAATTAAATGGAAAGCCCAGGAAGGATCCGCTCACTGCCTTTGAGACGCTATTTATAGGAGCTACTCAGAGCTCCAAGTCACAGCGGGCTGCACGGCTGGCTGTCTTAATCCAGCTTCATAAACAAATTCATTAAAAAGGTTCCTCCAGTCCTTACGTTTGCGTTCCCTTCCTTGTACATCCTGGGAGGAATCACTCCATTACACATGCCGTAGTCATGACAAAGTAAATACCCGCCTTCATGCCATTTGGGTAACCTGCCTGGCTTTACCTATGGAAAGCAGACCCACAAACACACACACGCATCCCTCGTATATATCACAGCCTTTGGGAAACACAACTCAAAACCATCTCTGCAGTGCCCAGTCCCAAAGCCAACCCTTGTCACCATGGACCTGGTGCAATTACCAAGTGATGCTTCAAAGCTATCTCCTTATCAATTCCATTATGTTTACATCCCCAGCATATTTAGAAAACATGTTCTATTAGATAATGTTCAACTGAAGATTCACACTTCAAAGACAGAGCCCTGGCAAAAACCCCTTTGTGGTTCTGCTCCAGTTTCACTTAACCAGGCACCTTTCCCATACTTCAATCTGACATGTCCCAAGTACCACAAAAATCCCCACCAAGTAAGCAGCAGGTAATGGTGCAGATGAGGTTTTCTGCGTGTGCTTCTCTCACCATCCCTTTGCAGCAAACCCTTGTTCCTAATGCCAGACCTAATTCCCCAAACAGCACTTGCTTTTCTATTCCTCCCTTCCCCTTCAAACCCATCTTCATCTTGTCAAGAAACAAGAGGAAACTCCCAGTCACCTACAGGAATCCACAAACTAGGAAAAACCAGCCCAGCACTTGATACAGAAACTCAGCACCCCCTTTGCAGACTCAAAAGTCAGTAAGAGCTGAGGCTTTGCAAAAGTATGTGAGCTCATGCATATAATACACCTGACACAAATAAGCAATTGCCTATTTAATATGGTTATCTATTTTTAGCCTCAAGCCACTTCAAAGCACCACTCTTCCTTGCCTGTAGCACCAGGATGGTGCACCAGTGCTGCAGCAGCTCCTATGCAAGATTTTTAGTACCAATTAACAGCTGCCCACAAAGAGACAAGCCACAGACCCCATACAATACCTATCAGATTACCAAGGCTATTCTTACTGACTTCAGAGCGTGCCAGAACAAATCACGTCATTTTAAAGTGACTTCCACTCTTACTATTGCACTTGCTAGTTATCTGCGTAAACATTTATCAAACACAAGAACAACCAAATTTTCATGTATTTTGGTGTATATAAGTTTTCTGTTGTTGCTGTTCCTTTATTGTTTAGAAGAATAGGGGTGAATAAAGAAAGAGACTCCTCCTGAGCAAATCTAGTATTAAATTTCACTGCTTGTTCAGAGAATGGAGAGGGGGGAAAAAAAAATCCAGAAGTCATGTTTTTCTCACACTGGTGAAAAATTGCCCCAAACAAATCCATACATACTGCTTTACAACTTGCAATAAGGCAGTGAAACCGTATCAATAACTATAAATAAGATTTAGGACTGTGCCAGCAGAAATGGCTGTTGGAGAGAAAATGGGAAAGAAACAATCCCCAGAGGGTTTTGGTGCTGGCAGACCATCTGGTGGATGGAGGGAAGAGCCATAAATACAGCCACAGTGATAGGCTCCATGGGAGCATCCTCCAGTTAAACATCCCCCTCCACGGCAAGTGTCTCCAGGCACCCCAGCATCCCAACGCCATCCCCTTCATCCCTGTCACCTTGAAATTGGACTCGCCATCCAGACTTGCTGTAGTCACATAACAGGTCCCGTCAACACTGCTTGAGGCCAAAAGTATCAAGTCGCAGGGGAAGGTCTCATCTGCTTTCACTTCTACTATGTCTCCAACCTGGAAGAAAGGAAATATTTACATGAAAAGCCCTCTCGGTTGATTAATAGATGGTCATGGATCTCTTAGGTCTCTCAAAGCCTAAGAGAAATGACCTTGGCTTAAAGGGAATTTGGGGTTCAGAAGGTGCGTGGATCCCCCAACATGACTCCACAGCCCAAAAGATCAATCCCAGCACCAACTGGGAGCACCCACATGGCACAGTTAGGATTTATGTCTCTGCTAGATCTCAGAGCAAAAGACTCTGTACTTGTCTGAAATACAGGGTGATAAATAAATGTCAAAGCTAGTGTACTTTCCTGGTGTCCTTGGGAGAGTTGGAAATAGAAGAGGACTGCCTGTCCCGGAGAAGTACAAAACTCTGACAGATCTGTCACTTGTCAGCCCCAGTACAGCTTTTACAAGACAGCTTTTCAAAAGTCATCAAACAAAGGCAGCTTCCCTCCTTAACAGGGATCGGCTCTTGGAGCGTCTCATCTGAAAGTGAGCTTGCTGGGGCAGCTCATCCCTCCTCTCGTCCTCACCACACACCTCCCTCTTCCCATCAGCTTCAAGGATAACAACCGGAGTTCTCTGCTAACAGTTACCTTGATTTTTTCACTCTCTTTCTGCACTTGCTTTGCATTTTCAATGATGAAGACGTTGCTTTTGTTCACTTCATTGTCAGCTCTGTGCCTCAGCCAGTCCTCATATCCCTAGGCACACAAATACAGATAACACAAACTTGTTAATGAGGCAAGTAAACTAATGGAAAAGGATAATGGGGATAGAGATTCATAAAAATGAATAAATTAAGCAGTCCTCAGACTTCTTCCATGCCTGTAAAAACATCAGAGTAGTTCAGACCAAATCAATTTATTTTAAAAACTTCATATGCATATTTGACAGATTCAGAACAAACTAAAATAACACACACAAAAAAAAAATCTATAGGCAGTGCATGCCACGAGCAGCTAATTTACTGTAACATGTTTCTATTATTCTCAGTGTTGGTGAGAACAGGTCGATAAAATGAATAATATACTTAGCACCCTGTGACTCTTTTCTATGGCAACACAGGACAAGACTCTTCCTCTTCAGTCCTCACCAAAAGAATAATAAAACATTCAGATTTGAAGCAGATGGGTTTTACTCTAGCTCTCCTTTTCTGGTCCCTGCAGAAGAAACTGCTTTTATTATTCAGTCCTGCAGAGGAAATTTTAAGTGGCACATGTGCGTATGATGGGAGGAAAAGGGGCTTTTAACACCACAAGAAGACAAGGACTACGTATTGTCAGGACTAGCTGAGTGGTTGAGCAGAACCTGTCCCTTCCATTTCCCAACATGAGAGCAGGGGCTATATTTGGAGCACGTCTCTGCATCCTGCAAAGACTCAAGAGAACATTTCTAAAAAGAGAAGAAAAATTCAAGCAAAGCCAGAAGTAGAGCAGTAACCTTTACTGACCCTCACAGCTTGCTTACAACAGAACACCTAGAGATGTTCTACATCACCAAAACAAGAGAGACCAATAATCACACTCAACACGCAGCCTCTCTTGAAAAGCACCTTCTGAGATGGATTCACCAAACCTACCATCCCATTCTGGTGACTTCTTAGTCTATTCAAATGCACACTCACCATTTCCCCTACCACACGACCCAACAAGCATTTCCCTCTCCCCGTGCTTACACTTGTACCTGTTTGATAGCTGTGACCGTGATGACAAAGAAGAGTGGGAGGCCGCTGGTCACCGGGCTGGTTGGGGTGTCCACTATCACCTGCAAAGAGAGAAAACCTACTGCTGACAACTGGTTTTCAAGCAGCAGGAGAAACAAAAACTCTGGTAATAGGCAGAAAAAGGGTGCTCATCCTTCTGGGCCCAGCGGAGGAGGGAGGGAGGGATGGGGCACACAAGAAGGACAGGCATAGACGTCCCCAGGAGTGCTCTCCTCCATCTCCAAAGACTACACCTCCTCCTGAAGATCATGGGATATCCTCAGGTGGGAAAACCCTATAAGAAGTAGCTTAAAACATACATTTGACCTTGCTCTAGGGGGAAACAAAAGCTCTTGGGGATCGGCTACCCAAAGTGTAGATGTCACAAGTCTACTCCCACCATGGGATGTGCTGGGAGAGGACCAAGGCTGGGAAGGACAATGTGGAAGAGGCACCAATAATGCACAAAGTGAAAAACATCCAAATTTCTCACTGAACCACAGGAGGGTTGTTTCTGCTCTTTGGCAATGAAGATGGAGCACACTGAACCCTAAAACATGGCTGGTTATGAGACAGAGGACACCACCAGTTGTTTTGAATCACTTACACTTAGAGGTTAAAAATAACCTGCATCAGCCCAAATTACTTTGGAAATACAGGGCAGAATGAAACATGAATATTCGAGTGAAATGTAAATCCATATTTTGCCTTTAAGCTCTGAAATTTGGAGTTAAGAGAACAATTTAAGCACAGTGACCACAGGAGGGCCTTTGGGTGGAGAGCTGGATCCTTTAGGAGCTCAGTGCAGTGCTCATGCTGCTCCCTGAGCCAGGGCCACAGCAAAGACGAAGCCTCTTCATCCTTAATTAAGCCTTTGGACCATGGGAAACCGCTATTTCTTCTGACTGACAGAGAATGGCTGAAGCTTGAAGGAACCTTGAAGTTTATCTTGTTCCAACACCTTGCCCTGGGCAAGGACAATTCCAACTAGAACAGGCTGCTCAAAGCCCCATCCAACCTGGCACTGAAAACCTTCAGGGATGGCGTAGCCACAGCTTCTCTGGGCAACCTGGGCCAGTGTTTCACCACCCTTGCAGCAAAGAACATGTTCCTGATATCTCATCTAAATCTCCCCTCTTTCAGTCTGAAGTCATTATCCCTTGTCTTATCACTACATACCCTTTTCCCTCCCCGGTTTTTCTGTAGCCCTCTTCAGACACCTCTCTCAGCCTATCCTCACAGCAGAGGGGCTCCAGCCTTCGGAGCATCTTTGTGGCCTCCTCTGGCCCTGCTCCAACACGTCCAGGACTCACTCCAAGAGGTCATGACTTGGTCCAAAGGGAAAGAACAGCAGAACAGGTTCATAACTGGAAGGGAATAATGCAAAAAGAGCACAAGTTGTGCCCTTGCCCCACCTTCCACACCATATAATGCAAAATTGGCCATTTTTCCCTTTATCCCAAGGGAGCATGAGAGGCAGATGGTGAGGGCTGTGATGACAAGGATGGGGAAGTTCAGCAGAAAGGCTTTGTGTCCCCACAAAGGGACTTTGTCTCTGTCCACTTGTTTGGCATGCTTGCAAACAGCAGCATCTGTATATTTATTGTTTTAGGCTGCCCATGAAAAGCTGTGTTAAGGCCAGGACTGTTCTTATCAGCTGGGTGGAAACTGAAACTTTTAACTATGAAATGCCACATACTGCACAATTGGACCCAAAGAGAGAAGAGCCAGAAGATACCGAAGAGGAAGAGATGTGCCACAAGAAGCAGGCAGGTAAGTGGTGCATGAGTTAATTAACACCAGGGGAAACTAAGGTAAACACAATAAATATTTCCAGGAACACAAAACCCTGGATCACTGAAATGGGTGTAAAATGTTTACAAACAGAAAGTCTGGTAGAAACCAGTTTGGAGGAACAGCCTCAAGAGAGGATGGTGCCAAGTGTCACACAGACACATTGTACACTGGGGTGGCATCACAGATGTTCAGGCCAGTCAGTCAAAAGTTACCTAGCAAAAAATAGACAGATCTTGGGAATACAAGAAGAAATTTGGCTTTTAGCTGAGAAGTACAAGGGAAAGGACCTCCTGCTACCCAGCAGGAGTTTTCTGCACTGGATAAGATGCAATTGTATGTATTTGTTTAAACAAACAATATAATTTCTGTCCACACAAATGCTTTATTACAGATGTATGAATGCAAATATTTGATCACGTCTCCAGAATAACTCATTTGTGTATTTGGAGGCTGCACTCCTCATGCATCCCATGGCTGGATACTGCTCTTTGCAGCCGGTAGGAAGCTGAGGGACACAGGAGCAACGAGCCAGAACATCAGACAGACTCCTTTGAAGCTATTTTTGAGCTGGTTTAGGACTTCAACAGTTTAATTTGGATCCACTTAAAAGTGACAAAATCCGCCTGTTACTTGACAGTCTCTTTCTAACTCATTGTTTAGGAGACTGGAGACCACAGTCTGGAAGTTATATCCATCGATGAAAAAGGACATTCTTCATTCCTGATGCCTCCTAAATCAGCTTAATGCTGTCAGCTTGGTCTGTCTACGAAATACTGGGGCTATCCTTACTCCAGGCCAGCCATTTCCACCAGGAGTTAACTCATAGTTTCCTTTGAGTGATGCAATAGATGAAGCAAAGAAGCAGCTCCTGTTACTGCAGTAAGAGGTGTTTTATGTTTAATGTGTGTACCTTCTCTTCTTTTCCTCTCTCTCAAATATGATCTAAATTTGGAGTCACAGAGTAATAGTTATGTGAAAAAGGGTTTCAGCAGCAGGTAGAAGAGATGCACCAGGCAATTCCCCAGTGCTGTGACACTTCACTCCTGATGTGACATACAGAGCAATTCTATTAATTTGATGATAAGCACCATCATTTAAGCTATAGATACCCTTTATCAAGGTATAACCCATGCTATTTCAAATGAATGGAGTGGCCCTGACTGCTTTTTTGAGGTATGTGATGTCTCCAGAATAAGTAGCACCCAGAGGCAGTCGGTTACTCTATCGGCAGCAAGTGGATAGTGTTGTTGGGACTGGGTTTCTTTTTTCCTCTAATAAAGCATGAAGGTTGCCTCCTTCTTTGGAGGTAATCAGATCACAGAATAAAAACAAGGAGGAATAGTAAGGCTCTCCTCTCACCAGAGTACCCCTGTGCCCAAAATGGACAAACAGCTAAATCCCAATGTGTTTCATAAGTAAAATTAAGAATATCCTTTTCTTCATGAACAGAGGGTCAACAGATAAAATATAATACTGCGTCACTAAACGGCCAACAACACAAAGAGAACATCCCAGCTCCAGGGCATTGCTTCAGTTCAAGGCAAATTAAAAATTCCCTCTGACAAAATGGAGCATGGCCAGGGAAATCAGCAATGGAGAGGAGGCAGCTGATGCCAGGGGACACTGGCCTTTCATGAGGCACTGCCAGGAGAAGCCACCCTCTGCCGTTACCTTGGGATGTGCCCTTTCTGTGGCTGCCACTGAAATCACTTATAAACCATAACTCTTTTCTCTCAGGATAAAACATCTCAAGCACAAGTGAAGGTGTAGGCCAGAACAGAGTGATGCTCCTGACCTGAATCACCAAAACCCCAGAGAAGTCACCTGAAAGCAGGCTGTATGCAGTAGCTGCATGGTGCCATTTAATTTGCTGGAGTAGAGTTTTTGACACCAATCTCCAACCCTAGAGCAGGTTGTCTGCTGAGCCCCAGGCCAGAACACAGGATTTCAAAGGCAAGTAAACGCACTGCAGTGATTTTCTCAAACTGCCTTTTCCCCTAGTGCATCCAGACATCCTGCTTTCCTTCTCACTGATAGAACAGAAAGTAAGCATTCAGGTTCGTTCAGGATTTTCCCCTTTACCACAGCTACAAAGCAGGGCAGAAAAAGTTTTTCTGTGTATAAAATTAGCTATTTTGGTGGTGTAGAGCAGCTTCCTGAAGTGTCACACTCCCAAAGCTTGTGCTATGCATTTTCTGAATTTCACCGAGTACAGCCTCTCTCTGCTTGCCTTGAATCTCACTGGACAGATACAGAAATGTCATATAACTTGGGAAAATACACAGTCATGCAACAGAAATAATAAAGATGATGAAACAAACAGATCTTAGTTCTGTATCAAAAGTATTTTCACTGGTAGACTGATCTTAAGATTTAAGATCGTTTTAAAATTGTTTCAGCAGTCAAACACTATCTTGGGCAGGCCCAAATATTTTAATTATTATACTTGTGTGCCAGAATTATAACACAGCTTTCAATTAAAGTAAAAAAAATTAAAACACTTATAAGCACCAACAGAGTTGGTTTTGAACTTTGATTCTTATTCAAGCTGTGTTTACCATCAGTACATAAACCCCAGCATTAGCATCAAAGCTCTTACCTGCACAAGGAAGATGATGAGGAAGTAGAAGTTGGCAATTCTTCTAAACTGCTCAAAAAGGTTCTTCGGGAGGAAGTTCCAGAGGGTGTACTGTGGGGAGAGGAGGGAGGTGGTGTCACAAACAGATCAAGACTGGGGACTTTGGCTACAAAATGGGAAGCACCTGGAGAAAATCATACAATGGTTTGGGTTGGAAAGGACCTTAAAGATTATCAAGTCCCACTCCCTGCCCTGAGGAAGGGACACCTCCCATTAGACTATGTTGCTCAAAGCCCTATCCAACCTGGCACTGAGCACCTGTAGGAACGGGGCAACCACAGCTTCTCTGGGGTACCTGGACCAGTGTCTTACCACCCTCACAGTAAAGTATTACTTCCTAATATCTCGTCTAAATCTCTCTTCTTTCACTTTGAAGACATTACCTCTCATCCTATCACCACACATCCATGTAAAAAGTCCCTCCCCAGCTTTCCTGTAGCTCCCTTACAGATACTGGAAAGACGCAATAAGGTCTCTTTATCATTTTAAGAAGACTGCTAAATAATTTTCTTTGGGAAACGTGGAATTTAAGAACAACATGGAAGATAATGGGTCTAATATCTCATCTTTCAGTCTACCTGGACGAAGCAAAGAACAATAAGCAGCCAAGTCTCAAGAGCAATGTCCACCTAATTATAAAGGGAAACCAGTCAGTTGAGAAGACTCCATGTTGAGCAAGCATACAAAGGACGAAAAGAGAAAGGACACAACATTGAAAAATAAATAGGGGAAGAATTAAACTTAGTGCTAAAATAAACCACTTGTCAGAGAGAGAAGTGACACTGGGGATGATGTCCTCTCTGAAGGACCCTCTTGCGTGCCAGGGAAACGTCAATGGGAATGCTACACCCATTACACAAGGTTATACGTAAAACTATTCCCCAACAAACTCAGACAGCACAGAGACATAAAAACAAATGGGATCTAAGTTGTAATAAAAAGAGAGGAACTCCCACCCTTACAACTCAAGTACAGTAAAATCGAAGCCCAAATGTAGGCTGAGCATCATGAATCCCAATCATCATAATATGTATCCAGCTGTGTTGACAATATCAGCTGCCACTTGTTTGATATTTTACTCAAATTGGCATCAAATCTTTTGAAAAATCTTCGTGAATGTCATGGAAAAAAGCTAAGCAGAAGGCAGACGGGTGTAATCGTAGTCTTCCACCATAAACAAAAGCTGCATTAATACCATATGAATGTTTCCCCTTTCATCCAAAGGGGATAAACAGAGCATGGTTATTTTTGTCCTATCTCAAGAAGAAAAAAACCACTACAGAACAAACAAAAAAAAAAAATCAAATAGGGGAATCGTATTTTTCTGTCCATTTATAAAATAATCCCCACTCCCATTTGCAAATCTGAGTTGCTGATGTTTCACACTGGATTATACTTAACCTGCTCTTTGCTGCCAAAGGGGATGCCAGAAAACATTTTAAAAAATGAACCAAAAAAACAACATGTCCATGTTTTGCTCTCATCCAGCCTAGAAGGAAGTAATGTGTACACACCCTCACTGGGATTGATAGGAAGAAAAAAAAGATTAATAGAAATACCGGGGCAATGTTGGAAGGTACGGACCAGGCAGCTTGGCTTGCAAAGGGATTCTTTACACCTATCTTTGAGGCATTCAGAGCTTCTCAATTTCAAAACCAAGTATCAAATAAAAATGAGGGGGAATACACAGACAGGGAATCCATGTGCAGGATGGCCCCTGACAAGCAGACCAAACTCACCTTAGAGGAGACAATCCTGTTGTCGCAGAATTTCTGTGCCACGTATGCATCTGTTTCCAAAACCGGACGGTGCCCAACCACCACAGTGCGCGTACCAACCCGCTTCTCTTCCCCAGCACACTGTCAGGGCAACCAGGAAAGGGAAAAATCAGTTCCTAGCTCAAAAATAATCAAATATTTGTATTAACACCTCCAGGCTTTTGAACATATGCTGTTCCTTGGAAATAAGGCAGCTGGAACTTCAGAAATTCACTTCTCTGCTTGAGCATGGAGAACAAAGAGGCACATAAAGTCATTTAGCAAAACCAAGACAACACTGAGCTTGTATATCTGGGGCTCTCACTGCTGTTCAGCCACCCCCCAGAAACACAGCTAGCCCTACAACCCAGCAGGGCCAGGCCATTACTTGCATCCATCATGTTCCTGTTCTATGCAGGACAGCTGCTGGCTGCATTTACAACCTGTCTGCAAGGCAATTTTTCCTTCCTGAAGAACAATGTATCTTTACCAAGCACTTCAAGCCATTAAGGAATATAATTTATCTTCTACATATCTCTTCCTAGTCCCAACTTGGAGAGTCCTTCAGCCTTGGGTTCCTATAGTGGCTCCAGGCTTAACCCCAGGACCCCACAGAGGACAACAGAAATTGCACCCTTTTTATACTTGCTCTCCTGTCAAATCCTGTCCATCAAGACCACCTCATCACCACTCTGATCCGTGCAGACAGGACTTAGCTTAAAAAGAAAATAAATAAATATATTTCTGCTATTTTGAAGTCTCAGATAAAACCAGAAATAACAAAGCAGCCAGTTTCATATTACAGACTCCTCAAAAAGACACAGGGGATGCTGGGGATGTCAGTTCCTCCTGATGGGTTTTTCTTTTAAAGCAGAATGAGATGCCACAAGTGAATGATAACCTGGTGTCACAGAGCTGGGGAGGGGGGTGCTGATGACACCCCCTCTACTCAGCAGTGGCTGGGGAAGATGAGGGGTATGGCAGCAGAATAAACTCAAGCAGAAGGAAAGCAGAGCATCCCCTGCACGAAGCCAGGGGAGATATTCATGACCAGCAATGTGGCACTCTAGCAAAGACCCAGCAACCCACCCCCCCAGCCCTGGCAGAGCTCACTGGAAAGGTCACAGCACCCAGCAAAATAAAGACAGATCCTCCAAATCCAATGGAGCATATGTTAAAATAACAGAGAATACGACACAGAATATAGGAAGTAACAGTGCTCTCGCACTTAAATGTAACTCTTAAATACCAAAATTCCAACTTTCTATAACTTCATTCAAAAACTTGTGATGAGGAGGTGACAGCACGGGTCCCCACAGACCCAGAGAAGCTTCTCAGGTGGACCAGCTGACGTCACAAGCTCCATCAGCACCAGGCTGTCCAGCATACCCAAAGTCCTGAGTGGGCCAGAAAAGTCTACTTTCAAAAGAAACAAAACTGTGCAATAGCACAGGATTTTCTTTTTAAAAAAATCTTTTTTTTATCCTGTACAAGTTCCACCTTGCATATAACAAAGTGTCCCTGCCACAGATGCTGACAGACAAGGGAAGAGACCTAGCTGGTACCAGGAAGCATTTTGCAAAGTTGAACTTAAAATAATGAGGTCAATTTAAAATGCACATTAAGAGGAGATGAAGTGGGTTGAAAAAAGTGTCTTAGGCCAGGCTAAGGCTGAGAGTTAAGGTTTTGGATTTTAAAACATGAGCAGGGAAAACACGTGTCTTTATTCATGGTTCAAGGGCACTAACAGGCATCAGGGCTGCTAAAACACAGGCAGATACTGTTCATACTCCACTTAGTCTTATTAATCCTCAAACTCAGAGCTTGTTTGCTTCAAAACCCCACCCAGGCCAAGAGTGCCAAATCCCTGTCCTATGCCCTATCCTGGCATGGACTCAGCCCATGGTGGGTGATGGTCCTGGTATTCTCAGGGTCTGGCTCAGCATCCCAGCTCAGCTGTCTGAAGGGCTTGTTGATCTTCAAGCAAAACCCAGCTTAGGGAAATGTACTCTGAAAACAACCCCATTAAGGCAGCAAGGCCCAGGATTAACCACTGCCCAGGAAAACTTTGAAAAAATAAACTAAAAAAAAAACAACCAAAAAACAAAAACCAAAAAGCTAAGCCATTTAATTCATGTACCTGGAGCAGCAGCAATTGAATGGATGCTGCTGCACCAGGAGCAGGGTCTGCCGAAAGGTAGTGGCAGTTCTCCCTTTCCCCAGCTCCTTTCCCAAATCTCTGATTAAAGAAGTGTTTTTACACCATGGTTTGTTGTGCTGACCGCTGTCCTCAAACCTTCAGTGGCAGCTGCTTAGAACAGAAAGTTCCTCACAACTGTTCCTCCCTACACTGCCAGAATGCAGGGCCAGCAGCGGCCACCAGCACTGGTCCCACCTGAACTGTGCACAACCAGCTCCCCAAACACAGATCAGGCAGGGACATGAGCCCAAATAGGGAATGCCACCAGCCTGGTTCAAGCTGGCCACCCCTTGCCTCATCACCACCACCTGCAGCAGCAACAGCTCATCATCAGAACGAGACTTGAAGCCAATCTGAACAGGATTGGAGCACCTCCCTTGTGAGAAAAGGCTGAGCGAGCTGGGAGTTTTCAGCCTGCAGAAGAGAAGGCTGAGGGGAGACCTTATTAATGCTCACAAGTATCTGAAGGGTGGGTTGAAGGAGGATGGAGCCAGACCCTTTTCAGTGGTTCCCAGTGACAGGACAAGGGGCAACAGGCACAAGCTGGAACATAGGAA
>VZRU01020544.1:375788-386954 GCA_013398155.1 Pedionomus torquatus | reverse complement strand
GGCGGGGAGCGGGGCGGACGGGAGAAGCCCCGCACTCACGATGCGACAGGGTGAGCGATTCTCGTTGACCAGCCACTCCAGGGACAGGCGCTCGATCAGCTCACAGGGCAGCAAGGCAGCCGCCACATCTTGCTTGTTGGCCAGCCTGGGGAGAGCAGAGGGTGGCCATCACTCTAGCCTCTGGGCACCTTGCTGCACCACTGGAGGGGAAGCTGGATGCAGTCTCCCAGTTTGGTTGTGGTTAGGCAAAGCATTGTCCCCGCCTGTACCCAGCTCTGGAGCCCCCTCCTTATCCCCTCTCCCCACTCCCTGTGTCCCAGAGCCACCCAACTGTCTCCAGGGTGCCACATCCCCACAGCAGCCCGGCCACACTCCCTGCAACCCCAGCAATTATTTCCTACTTCTGCCCCTCACCCCAAACGCTACAGGTCACATCCCTGGGACTCGGTCTTACAGTAGGATGGGCTTCCCAGAGACGTCGGGGTGGCTCAGAACGCGGCTCAGGACCTTGCGGGCCTCCTCCATCCGTACCAGGTCACTGGAGTCCAGGACAAAGAGGAGCCCATGGGCTGAGCTGTAGTGGCTGCGCCAGGCATTGCGGGAGCGCTGGCCACCAGGCAGGTCCACCAGTGTCACCTCAAACCTGTCCACCCGCAGGAGGGTCTGGCCGGGCTGTGACGTGGGCAGCACCTCGCTGGCCAGTGCTGTGTGCAGGGAGAGGGCAGAGAGCCTGCACAAGGAGCCCTGGAGCATCCCTGCGACATGACCCTCCTTCTCCCCCAGACACATCCCCGCACCCAGTGCCCCTCTGCACATTTCCCCCCACCTAGCAGCTGTATTTCAAGGATCTTGGTCTTTCAAGGCTCAGCGACTTGGTTGCCAAGGACTGCTACCTCCAGTCAAGGCCATGCTGCTCCTTACCTCTCTCTATGACCATGACAACAGAGGTTTTCCCTGCGTTGTCCAGCCCCACAACGAGGAGGGTCACCTTTCTGGGGAGCAACAACAGTGGGTGAGCATCCCAGAGAAACAGTGTGCTCCCTGGGGAGTGGTGACTGCTAATACCCTGGATCTCCCAGGCAAGGGACTCTGCACACGGCAGCTATGCTTTGGCCAGGAGAGGGGCAGGGCAGTGGCAAAGTCTCTGGCTGAGATGGGGATGAGGACAGGGATGGTCACCAGTACCCGTGGAGAGGGCAAGGGCAGGCACAGGCACCTGGAGCTGCTCTATCACCACAGGACAGCCACACTGGTTCCCACAGCAAGGATTTATTTTCAGATCATATAGGATTAAGGAATTATATGTGCAAAGCAAAGAGGTTGTTCTTTATATGCAAACAGTTAATGATTGCTTTTGGTGTCCTTCCTTTTCATTGAGTTATGGGTATACACAGCTAGGGAGAGGCAGCAAGGACATTTTATGAGCATCTTCCTGGGCTCAGATTTTTCCTGTTGCTAACCGGTCCTATTGCGTCTCCAGCAACATGCTCCACTGGAGACACACGCAAAACGTTTTCCCTGAGGTTGACAAGCCACAGTAGTCATCTGCAGCATTGTTTTCCTCCTTAAATATACAGACCAGTTTGTGTGGGTGGCACAGTTCCACCTCCTGCATTAGGGTAATGTGTCCTTGCTGAAGGGAGAGGACCATAAACCCCCTCACCACCCATAGAGTAGGCCCAGGCTGGTGCAGCATCACCCCTAGGCAATTAACCTGGTTTTCTCAACACGTGCAAGCAGAGCAGGCATTTTGGTTTGTCCTCCCCAGTTTTCCTGGGGAGATGCTGGCTCTGCACAGGGGGAATCCCACTGGGAATATCCACGTGCACACCCCTCCCTGCCCCAGTGCCCTCCCTGCCTAGCTCCTTGCTGATGGAGGGTCCATGGAGACACACATGTGCCTTGCTCCATGGTTTGGGGGTGGTTCCTCCCATGCCCATCACTCTCACAGTGTGCCCTCACTAATAAACGCATGGGTAACATTGTGCTGCCCCAGGGAGCCCCAAGGCGCAGGGTCCTACCTGATGGGTTCCTGGATGGCCTGCAGCCACGACCAGCAGTGGGAGAAGAGGTGGAACATGCTTGGCAGCCCCGCATGGAGAGATGGCCCCCCGTCGGCACCTACAAAGTGAGCAGCCTGGTGTGTCCCCATGCTCTGTCCTCCTTGCCTGCGCCTGCCGCCACTGGTTGGGGGCATCTCACCCTAGGGTGCTCTGTCCCACTGCCCAGCACTGCTGCCTCCAGCCTGGTGTGCACAGGCCAAGCCTGGGGACAAACCCCAGAGCCCCAGGCCAATATCGCCTTAGGGCACAGACCCTGCCCTGGCAGCCCCTTCTTGCTTGGTAGGAGCACCAGTCAGCTTGTCACCTACCCGTCCCTGCTGCGCAGTCCCTGCTCACATTCCCTCTGCGTAGCAGCTGCTTAAATCTAATCTGGATTTGCATTACTTATTTCACGCAACCTCCTTAATCCCAGGAGGTCGGCCCAGGCCGGTGGCTGCTGGGACATGGAGTGCCGTGGGGCTGCCTGCTGCACTGGAGGGCAGGGCACAACACTGCGTTACCCACCCGTGTGGGTGGGTAACGAGGCACCAGGCAGTCTCGTGCCTCCGTGGCTGTCTTAGATGGCTTGTGGCAGAGACATTGCTTCACAGCCCATGTGGGATTTCCAGCTAAATTAGTGTCACCTCTAATGAACAGCATCCCACACTCCTTGCTGCCTAATCCCTGCATGGATGTTTCTCCACAGCTCCCACAGGGTATGCATGGCTCCACTGCCCACACGAGCGGTCTCCTCTACCCTGAGCTGGTGGACGTCAACCACTCATTGCTTGTATTTCTTGTCCCTTGAGGTTCCTCCTGAGCATCAGCAGGTCTTGTCACTCAAAATAGAAATATCAACCAACTCAAGCAGGTGCCTGGAGGGAAGCAGGGGGATGGGGGGGACCCTTGGACAGTGGGGGAGTGAGAGGAGCCCAAAAAGCCTTGATTCCTTGATCTGCAGCCCCAAAGCACTTATCATAGAATAATAAAATAGTTTGGGTTGGAAGGGACCTTAAAGATCATCCGGTTTCAACCCCCTGCCATGGGCAGGTTGCTCAAAGCACCATCCAGCCTGGCCTTGAACCCCTCCAGGGATGGGACAGCCACAGCTTCTCTGGGCAACCCAGGCCAGTGTCTCACCACCCACAGAGTGAAAAATTTCTTCCTAATATCTAGTTTCCTCGGGTTTCCTGCTGCTTGCCCTGGCCAGGGCTACCCTCCCTGGCATGCTCTGTATGGAGGAGAGGACACCACACAGCAGTCAGAATGTCAGGAGCTTTGGGTGGGGCTGTGGGGTCCAGAGGGATGAGGATACGAGACCCTCAAAAAGCCACACTGGGAAGTGATTGAGATCTCACTGGCCCATATCAGTCCATGCTAAACCACCCAGTGCCAGCAGCACTTCCTTGACCTGGCCAGGAGCCCAAGACGCTGAGATGCTGACAAGCGTCCCATACCTCTGGGTTGGCCCTGGGGTGCGAGCTGAGGATTCCAAAATTCTGCTGGGTGTCCCACTACTCTGGGTTAGCCCTGGCAGTGTGAGTCAAAATGCCTAGATGCTGTCAGGTGTCCCACACCTCTGGTGTGACCCTGGGGATGCAAGCCCAGGCTGGGCATGGCCCCCTCACTCCAACCCCACATGCTGCCATGAAGCTCAGCACCTGCTTGTGGGCAAGAGAGCTACCCTGGAGCCACACTGTGGTTTAATGATTGATGGAGAAAGTTTCCATACAGATATCACAGCCGCATGCCCATATTTGGGGCAACTGTTCACTGCCATGCCTCTGATGGTGGCTGTACCCCAGCTGCCTTAGACAGCCCCAGGGACACAACCCAAAGGGCGTTCCCAGTTGCTGGTAGCCTGCTGGGACCATGGGCAACCCCAGGTTTGCAGGTGGCACAGGGACTCTTGCAGAATTAGCCATACCAGGGTTGAAATGACTTGCTGGAAGCGTCTGTGCCTGTCTCTGTGCTGAGGGGTGGCACTGCCAGGGGACAGCTAGGCAGGGAACAGGAAAAGGCATGACCATGAGTGCTATAAATAGGAGAGTGCCATGTGGCAGGTGGCCCTAGAGGGGCTATGAGAGCTGGTCTCTCTCCAGAACTTACGGATTTCTAGAGGTCTCTGAGCTGCTTTTGTGTCAAAAATCCCTGGCCAAACCAGTCCCAGCAGGGACCAAGAAACCCCCGGGGCACCTGTGACAACTCCAGGTCACCCTTTCTGATGCACACAAATAGGGCTCAACTGCTGAGTAAACTGCAAAAAACATTGCAAATTTGGTGAAACCCACACTCGGCTGTGTGGTGGCGGTGTGAGAGGCAAGCCCATAGCGATGGGCATTTAGCCAAGCCAGGGCTCATCTTACAGACAGGCTCCTGGCCCTTTGCCCAGGCAGCCAGACAGCCAGGGTGCAGCCCCAGTCCCTCTGCCAGCACCACGGGGACTGCCCACAGGTGGTGCCAGCAGGGACCCACAGTTGCCATCCAGGTTTCCTGGGTGACTGTTGCCAGGTGAGAAACTCCAACGCAGAATTTATTATCTTGGTGGATAACTAGAGATGCTCTTCACCGGAGCTGTTAGAGACACCATGCCAGGCTGGATTCTGGAGTGTCACTGGTGCTAGTGGGACCCCCCTGAGGGAGGACTGTGCCTGGGGTGTTGGGGCTGCTTGGCCCCTGATCGCTTCCCAGAAGGCAGCATGTGTTTTGGGGTTATTTCTGCCCACTGGAGTGTCGCAGGTGAGGGCAGGAGGTGAAACCACAGGGACCGCAGAGTGGCACAGATGGACGTGGGCTGGCAGGTTGCCTTGCCTTGGCTTTCCTAAACCCTGTGAGTATGTGCCCGGGCTGGCATTGGGCACACTGGGACCCCTGCCTGTGGTCTCCAGGATGAGGAGCAGATTCGGGGGGAATGGCAGTGGTGGGGCTCGGGGAGCTTGCACATGGGGAATGCTTGCTTTCAATGGAAAGCAGTGGGGAGTGCAGATCTATAGGAGCTGCCTTGAGCTGGGGTGGCACCAAAACCCAGGTGACAAAAAGGACCAAGAAGTCCCATAGGAAATTTTTGCTTTGAACTGCATCATTGCTGCCCAAAAAAGCATCCATGGCAGGGCAGGGACATGCATGGGCTTTGGGGAAGGGCACATATTTCTATTTAATGCGTGGGACGATGGCAGCAGTACAGCAGATATGCAAATATCCACATGGTCCCTTTAAATCCCATCATGGCTCTGATGGCTAATGATAACTCCGGATCATACAAACTCCTAAATCCCAAGAGCTAATTACAGGCAAACACCCTGTGCCCAGGCTGGAAACGCAAGATAATTACAGCCTGCACAACAGAGATCTGTTGGTGATGAAATGGGGCATCGGGGTTGGTTGCTGGTGGGCCGGCCACACTCCCCACCACCACACCAGCAACCATTTTGAGAGATAACTTGGGCAAGGGATGTTGATTTTCTGGAGTTCTCTTCTCCCCCCCCCACCCCCAGTACCACCAGCCTGGGGTGGATGCAGAAGCAGGGGAGGAAGTGTGCAAGAAGCTGGTTGCTTTTCACCCAATTTCTGGCTGGGTACTTCCCAGACAGAACACACATGAATTCACAGGAAAGGTTTGGATTTCAGCCTAATCTCCTCCATCAGGTTTTGCTCTGCTTCTTGCTGCATGGGGAAGCTACTGGCTCGTTTCTGGAACTGGCTGATGCCCCTGTGATGGCTGCAAGCCTTTCCTGGGCTCCTATGGTGTTTTTTCTGAGAGTATTACAGTGCTCCAGCTGCTTTCCCTCTGCAAAACACTGGCAAAAGGAGAGTGTAATCCATCCTTCCCACCTGCCAGGATGCCCAAGCAGGTGAAAAGGCAGCCTGGCTGGCTTCGCACACTGTATAGTCTTACAGCAGGTGGGACTGCCTGGTGAAATCATCAGTTAATTTTAACCCTTCCTGCCTAGTTTAGTGTTACAGCATCACCTGCTGCCTGAGCTGGGACAGTAGCCAGAGAGGTATGACTTCAGAATGTGTAATTATTGCAGCGAAGATCTATAAATGCAGCTGAAGAAGGTAACTCTGTTTTGTTGTTAAAGAGTTTAAGCTGTGAGGCAGCAGTGGGAAGGCCCATGCCAGGGGCACCACAGCCCTGGCCATGGACTCAGCACAGCCTCCAGCCCTGCAGTGAGATGGAGAGGGATGAGGTCTTGAGGGCAGACCTGGCTTTTTCTCTCAACAGGATAAATCAGCAAAGCTGGATAATGAAACGGAGCGACAAGCAGTTGCATGATGAAGCAAATAAAAAAAAATATTTCCCCAGTCAGAAACTATTCGACTGGCTGTCTGGGCAGGAAAAAATACAGCTGAGTTATTGAGAAAGCAGAGCAAAATGCAAACAGTTTAGTCTGTGAAAACCAGTCATTTGCAAAGCTATTTCCAAACTAAGTAAAAAGTTGCCGGCTCACAGATTCCTGGGAAGCCCCCAGCTGCCAGCCCAGCTGGTTGGGGCAGGGTGGCTGTGCTGATGGGACACAACTGTCCCCAGTTCACTGCATGATGAGGTGGGAAACACCTTGTGATTTATGATTCATCCAGCATGTGAGGTCTTTCGGGGATCAACACGTTCCCACCACTGCTCTGTACAGTGAATATTTAATCCTCAGCACAGACTGGATTCCTGGGGATGGTTCTGATTTGAAAGGATGTTGGGGAGGTGGGGGGAAGACAGCCAGCCATGCCCTGAGCTGCTGCCTTTACCTCTGTGTGCAGGTCTATATTTGGGAAGCTGCAGCGTGCTCTTGTCATGTCCCAGGGAGCGATGTCTGCACTGGGTCCTAGCGCGGTGGCAGATGAGAAGAGAGCTTGCAGGAGCCAGATGGCAGCTCTCCCCCACCTGGGCTCTTTAAGAGCTCTGGCAAGCAGCTCCCTGCCCTTTCCAAACAGCTTCTCTCTTCTCCTTTTACAGGAGCCCAGCCGCCAGGCAGGCAGCCATGGCTATTTTCAGAGTGGGAGGCAGTGGGGGAGCCTGCTCCCACCCCAAGAACAGCCCAGGCTTTCACACACGGATGCCCACACGTGTCTGCAAGGGCTGGAAAAACTGTAGAGCACATCTCCCATTTCAACCAGCACCGCCACAGCTCTGTGTTCATAGTGCATGTGTTCATAGTGGTGTGAATACTGGGATTAAACAAATAATGAAGGCTGAGATTAAGAAAATAATGAAACTGGGATGCTCTCCAGGAGCAGGCAGGCATTTGTGAGAACAGGAGGACTAAGAGTTGCATGTGGTGGCAGGACTGGGGCTGGGACCATGGGCATCACTGGGTAGGGGGAGACTCCTGCATGCTGGTGCAAGGCACAGATCAGGGACTCGGGTGGCACCGTGCCATCCTTGTGCAGGGAAAAAAACACTTTCTCCTTCCCTCTGCCTTTTTTTCCTATTCCAGCTCCGTTCCTATTCCAGCGAGGTCTGCAACACACAAGAATCCTGCAACCCATCTAAGCCCCTTCCACTTCTTAGGTGGTCCTAGAGATGCCAGCACAGTCTCCCTCTGCTCGTCACCTTGGGTTTTACCCTGGTGGGCTCTTCCATGTCAGCTTCACAGGGTGTGGGATGTCATTTCACCCATCCAGACCACAGCTCCACAGGGGCTGTTCTGTTCGCGAGAAAGGTCAGAGCAAGGGATGGCCAACAGCTGCCTACTCCACTGACTCAGGATCCTGCCAGTGCACGTAACACCTGGGCAGGATCCCCCCAATACCCAGGCAGCTCTGTGCAAGCCAGTGGCTCTGTGACAGTGGTATCACAGGGTGTCTGGGTTTGCAGGTGGAGGTGCAGGCGTGGAGGCAGCAGTTATAGGGAGTGGCGGAGGCAGCAGGGGCAGGACTGCTGCTATCTGTGACACAGATCACTTTTATGGCCTGCTGTTTACAGCCGTGGACAAGTAGGGTTAGGCTTGGAGGGTGACTCACAGTGGCAACCAGAAAACAGCCCACTCCCTCTCTGAGACTGGCTCAGAGAATGACATAATAACCAGGGTCAGAAGCATCAGGAGGCTTTGTCCCTCCATTCCCCCGACGGCTGTCAGGGCACCCAGACACGGGACTGGAATTCTTGACTGCTTGAACACTCACCCTTAAATATTTCATCATGAAATTGGGGAAGATGAAATTAAAAATATGATGAGTTGGAGCCCAGGCATTGCTCAGCCAAGGGCTTGCTGACCTTCCAGGCTCCCGGGGGATGCTTTTAATTTGGATAAATTGAAGTTGCATAAATGCTATAAATCACATGTTGCTCTTGCTGCTAACATAGAGGTGTGGGCGCCGTTGGCAGCACTGCATGATGTGCCATCACCGGCTGAGCACCCAGCCAGGCTGCATGCTGAGGCTAGCACAGCCATTGCCTGTGCACAGCTCCCATAACAAGGTACCCACAGAAGCTACCCAGCTAGTGAGCAGGCTCCTGCACTTGGATGCCTTTCCTTTCGCCCTCTGCCCTGCTAAGTTGTTTTTTTTTTTAGAGCAGCTGTTTTCCAAAAACATTTTGAAAATATGTAACTATCATACCGGAGCTGAGTGGTCACACATAGGTCTTCCATCTCTGCCAGTCAGGCCAGTCCCTGTGACCTCATGGTGCTTTTGTTTTCCTAAAGCAGCTGTTCAGCACTGGAAAGGAAAAATGCTGAGCAGCTGCAGAGACCAGAATTGCTTCTGTGTGGGAGACACAACCTTCAAGGTCTCAGCTGGTCTTACTCTCAGCTTTGCTGCTGATAAGCCCTGGTAACACTTTCCAGACTGGTAAAATGAGGGAAACTCTAATGCATGGAGTTTGGAAGCTCTGGTAACAATTTCCAGACTGGTAAGATTAGGGAAACTCTCATGTGTGGAGTCTGGGGGGAGTTTATGCTTTGGGCTCTCAAAGGCCTGGGAATCCCCATCAAAAGCATGGGCACCTCCTCATGAGCTGGCCTGGTGGTCGAGGAATGAGCAGCCAATGCCTTCTAAAAGTTACCTAAGACTTCCCAGTCAGCTTAAAGCAGGGAAAATTGGCTGACCTCAAACACTTTGTCTCATCTCTCCCAGCCAGTCAGCACGTGCCCAGGCTGGACTGAGTAATTTGGCCATAACCATACTCATCATGCTTCATGGTGCAGGCAGCTCACTCCACCAGTCATGGGGGAAAGACAGGTGCTGGGGGCTACCACATGTGCCAGGCATAGGAGGGACCCACATGGCCATCCATGTGGAGAGCAAGCCCAGTCAGCCTTTTGTTCCCACCACTGCACTGGTGGCCAAGCTGTGGAGCTCAGCTGGCCTCTCTGAGCCTAGACTACAGATGGGACAGACAAGAGGAGACCTGAGGTTCAGTAGTGGTGGGAGGTCTGGCTCTGTTAGCAAGACCATATCGCATCACCTTGAAGGTAGGTCCTTGAAGGTGTGAGAAAAGCATCACATTGCTCAGCAGTAGGCAAAGGCAGTCTTCACCACCTCCTACCCTGATGCAGGAGCATCCAGGATGGAGGAACTATATCTTCCCTTTGACATTCTACCCAAATCTTGAGTCCAGCCCGGACACCTACCAGACACCCACACACCGGACACCCACTGGACCTGAGGGGTTGCCCCTGACATGGCTGAGCTTGTGAAATACAAAAATAATCCATGCTTCAGCACCACCCTTCCTCCTACACACTACCCCACAAAGCTCAGGGCCATGGAGGGATGAGTGCCCTGGGTCAGCCCCATGCACCCTTCCCTGGGGTTGGAGCTGGGGTCAGCCCACCAAGCTGGGGTGGTAGTCAATGCAGGCCTGGCTGCCAGCAGGGCTGGCACCCACACTGGCATCCCCTTCTGTCCCACGGCAGGACTTCACTGTCGCTGGGGCTGCCTGACACCTCTCCCTTGGGGAGATCCCACCATGTGGCTGCACTTTTGGGTGCTTGTAGCTGCCAGGGGCCAATTGCACCAGGATTTGGCAGAGATGTCCTAGGGAGGACCTCAGAGGCTTGGGGGCACAGAAGGTGTAGCATGGGGGGTGGCAGGGCTACAAATGGAGCAGTGAGGTCCAAAGGTGGGTGCTGCAGGGTGCAGGGGTTTCCTGGCCATGGCCATGTTAAGAGTGTCCTGAGGTATGTGTTCCCAGCAGAGATGGGGAATCCTGTGGTGGAGAAAGAAATGTGACCAGCAGGTTGAGGGAGGTTATTCTGCCAGTCTGCTCTGCTCTACTCTGGTGACACTCCACCTGGAGCACAGCTCTGAGGCCCTCAGCACAAGGATGGCCATGAAGATGCTCAGAGGGGTGGAGCAGCTCTGCTGTGAGGACAGGCTGAGAGAGTTGGAGGTGTTCAGCCTGGAGAAGAGAAGGCTCCGGGGAGTCCTTAGAGCCCCTTCCAGTATCTGAAGTGAGCTACAGGAAAACTGAGGAGAAAGTTGAGGAGAGACTCTTTATAAGGGCATGTAGTGATAGGATGAGGGGAAATCGCTTCAAACTAGAAAAGGGCAGATTTAGATAAGATTTCAGGGAGAAATTTTTCACTCTGGGGGTGGTGAAACACTGGCCCATCGCTGGAGGTGTTCAAGGCCAGGCTGGATGGGGCTTTGGGCAACCTGGTCTAGTGGAGGTGTCCCTGCCCAGAGCAGGATTAGATGATCTTTGAGGACCCTTCCTAAGTGGAAGGGTCCTAAACCACTGTATGATTCTGTGAAAGATCGGGGTGTTGGGGCAGGAGTGCAGGTGTGGGTGTTCCGGGGCAGAGGGCCCCATGGCTGGTGGGGACCTTAGCAGAGCAGCGGGGAGGTCCGGGGGTGGGACGGCGGGAATACATGGCCACGGGGACTCGGCTCGTCTCGCCGGGGCTGAGGTAGGGCTGCCCGTCGGGTGGCTGTGCGGCGGGGGGACCCCGTTCAGCTCCGCCCCGCTCCGCCCCGCTCCGCCCCGCAGCGCGGCTCGTCTCTCCGCTGCAGCCCGGGATGGCGCCGTGGCGGGGCTGAGCGGCCGGGCAGGGCCGGGCCGGGGCTGGGATGGACGGCCCGAGCGGGGGCTGCCCTCCCGCCGCCACCGCTGCCCCGTCGAGGGCGAAGCTGCCTCTCGGCATCGTCTTCTCGACGGCCCTCTTCTGCGCGGAGGGGGCGGCGG
>VZRU01020544.1:361980-374925 GCA_013398155.1 Pedionomus torquatus | reverse complement strand
CATCTGGCTTAGGCTGGGGGCACAGATGCAAATCCCAGCTGGAGGGCTTGAGAGCGAACAGAAACAAGGAGTCCTGCCCTCCAGAAAAGGTCCCCGCAGGTCTGGGATGAGTGGGGGGTATGGGACACAGAGGAGAGTGTTGGGTACAGGAGTGGGGCTGGCATGGGGGTTGGGAGGCCACCAGAGCCTGCTGGGGAGAGGAGGGTGAGGGGGTGGATGTTGCACAAGCCAGAGAGGTGCTGATCTCTCCTTGGGAATGCTGTGGTGCCTCCCTGGGCTGCCATTACCATCACCCTGACCATCCCGCTTGGCAGGAGTTTACAGGAGGTGCAGAGGGGGCCAGGGAAGAGCCACCATCTCTGCAGGAATCCCTCTCTGAGGGCATGCCAGCAGCCACACTTTGGGGAGTACCGTACCCACAGAGCTGCAAAAAAACACTGCGGCCTTCACCGCGCTTCCTCCATCACCGGAAACCAGCTGGGGTTGTCCTCGTCACCACTGCTCATCATCAGAGGTGGCTGGGGAGCCTCACCCCAGCACCAGCAGCCATTGCCAGTATGTGGTGTATATAGTGGCATCCCCATTGGCTGTGGGTCCACCTAGCCCATGCTGGCCCATGGTGGTGTCACAACTCTCACAGCACCAATCACAGCTGTCTGAGATGGTTGTGATGGTGCATGGCTGCTTGCTGGAGGTAGAGCCCAGCCTGCCAAGGTCTGGCAGAGTGTCAGTGACCATCTGGGATGGCCCTTGAATCCAGGCACTTTGGATGAAACCATTTCCCATCAGACTTTGCAATGAGCCATGAATGCTAGCCCGATCTAACAAGAGAATTTTTCCCCAAAGCCTCCTTCCATTTGGGTCTGAAACAGAGTGAGGTCTGCTGTCCTAAAAAACACTCATAAATAATTACATCCTGTCAGTCACTGAGCCAGCTTGTCCCTGGGCAGGAGCCAATCCAGTTGGATGGGCCCTCCTCTACCAATGGCCCCTGGGCCACGCACACCCTCCTCACAGCTGAAGTCCTTGCAAGGGGAAGCAGTGTGGGAGAAACCCGCCTCCCTTCCCTGAAGATGAGGGTGCCCCCACAGGAAGGGGCTGCAGAAGCACTGCCTTATCTGCCTGTGTCACAATCAGCTTCACCCTGTGCTCCCCTTCCTGCCATCCCCACCAAGAAGGAAGCATAGACTTCTGCTCAAGAGGAAAGATCAAAGATAAGATCAGAAAGTTTCTCTTTCTTAGAGGAAGAGATGCATTTTGTGTCTGTGGGGAAAACAGAGCCCAAGGGTGATTAACTCTTCCTGGAATTCTAGCTCCCAGCAGAGCTACAGTTTCCATATCCTGCTGCATCTATTCCAGCAGTTGGTGCACCCCTCCCTGGCGCTGTGGTTGTCCCCCTACTCCTGAATGCTGCAGCAGAGGAGTGGCCACCAGGCATCCCTGTGGTCTTGGTGTGTCCCAGGTCCAGGGACTGGCTTCAGCGTAGCTGAAGAGTGGCGCAAATCAGTTGGGCTGCACCCAGCAGGAGCAGGGTCTGACTGGCAACCAGGCAGGGGGGGGCTTGAGGTGCCAGGAATGGGTCTGGGGGGCAGCAGGGAGGCTGACAGGGTGATGGCTGCCACTTTCCCACAGGTGCATGGAGGCCCTGGTGGTGTACTGCTGGTCGGGGAAGGAGGAGGAGCCCTACGTCACCATCACCCGCAAGCGGCGGCTAAGGAATGGCTATGAGGTGGAGATGGAGCAGGAGGTGGGCCACTCGGTCCGCCGGCTGGCCACCCACCGCAATGCCTTCAAGCGCATGGCAGTCATCCAGGCCTTCCTGGGCTCCACCCCTCAACTCACCCTCCAACTCTACATCAGCGTCCTGGAGAAGTACGTCCCTGCTGCCCGAGGTAAGGGTGCCCGTCACAGGAGCTCCCCTGGGGCCATGCAGGCAGGAGCCCACCAGGGCACAGCGGCAGNGGTGCCAGCAGGGAGTGGGACCGTGCAGGGCGGAGCGCTTCGAGCACTGTCTGTCAGCAGAAATCTGGCCGTGCAGCAAACCCCAGTGTGCCCAGAGCTGCTCCTGTCGTCTCCCCCTCAGCCCCTTTCTCCCCGGGGTACACTGCTGCCCCCGGCCCGCGGGGGTCTTCTGCTCGGCCACCCCTCCTTAGCTGAACCGCGGTCCTGCCGGGGGTTGCTGCCTGCGGGCCAGCCCACTGGAGCCCGGCAGGACTCGGTTTTCCCAGCCTGTTGCATCTTGGCTGCCTTAAAGTCTCTTCATAGGGTCGTTTCCTGCAGCCANACAGGAGTGGGGCTGGCATGGGGGTTGGGAGGCCACCAGAGCCTGCTGGGGAGAGGAGGGTGAGGGGGTGGATGTTGCACAAGCCAGAGAGGTGCTGATCTCTCCTTGGGAATGCTGTGGTGCCTCCCTGGGCTGCCATTACCATCACCCTGACCATCCCGCTTGGCAGGAGTTTACAGGAGGTGCAGAGGGGGCCAGGGAAGAGCCACCATCTCTGCAGGAATCCCTCTCTGAGGGCATGCCAGCAGCCACACTTTGGGGAGTACCGTACCCACAGAGCTGCAAAAAAACACTGCGGCCTTCACCGCGCTTCCTCCATCACCGGAAACCAGCTGGGGTTGTCCTCGTCACCACTGCTCATCATCAGAGGTGGCTGGGGAGCCTCACCCCAGCACCAGCAGCCATTGCCAGTATGTGGTGTATATAGTGGCATCCCCATTGGCTGTGGGTCCACCTAGCCCATGCTGGCCCATGGTGGTGTCACAACTCTCACAGCACCAATCACAGCTGTCTGAGATGGTTGTGATGGTGCATGGCTGCTTGCTGGAGGTAGAGCCCAGCCTGCCAAGGTCTGGCAGAGTGTCAGTGACCATCTGGGATGGCCCTTGAATCCAGGCACTTTGGATGAAACCATTTCCCATCAGACTTTGCAATGAGCCATGAATGCTAGCCCGATCTAACAAGAGAATTTTTCCCCAAAGCCTCCTTCCATTTGGGTCTGAAACAGAGTGAGGTCTGCTGTCCTAAAAAACACTCATAAATAATTACATCCTGTCAGTCACTGAGCCAGCTTGTCCCTGGGCAGGAGCCAATCCAGTTGGATGGGCCCTCCTCTACCAATGGCCCCTGGGCCACGCACACCCTCCTCACAGCTGAAGTCCTTGCAAGGGGAAGCAGTGTGGGAGAAACCCGCCTCCCTTCCCTGAAGATGAGGGTGCCCCCACAGGAAGGGGCTGCAGAAGCACTGCCTTATCTGCCTGTGTCACAATCAGCTTCACCCTGTGCTCCCCTTCCTGCCATCCCCACCAAGAAGGAAGCATAGACTTCTGCTCAAGAGGAAAGATCAAAGATAAGATCAGAAAGTTTCTCTTTCTTAGAGGAAGAGATGCATTTTGTGTCTGTGGGGAAAACAGAGCCCGAGGGTGATTAACTCTTCCTGGAATTCTAGCTCCCAGCAGAGCTACAGTTTCCATATCCTGCTGCATCTATTCCAGCAGTTGGTGCACCCCTCCCTGGCGCTGTGGTTGTCCCCCTACTCCTGAATGCTGCAGCAGAGGAGTGGCCACCAGGCATCCCTGTGGTCTTGGTGTGTCCCAGGTCCAGGGACTGGCTTCAGCGTAGCTGAAGAGTGGCGCAAATCAGTTGGGCTGCACCCAGCAGGAGCAGGGTCTGACTGGCAACCAGGCAGGGGGGGGCTTGAGGTGCCAGGAATGGGTCTGGGGGGCAGCAGGGAGGCTGACAGGGTGATGGCTGCCACTTTCCCACAGGTGCATGGAGGCCCTGGTGGTGTACTGCTGGTCGGGGAAGGAGGAGGAGCCCTACGTCACCATCACCCGCAAGCGGTGGCTAAGGAATGGCTATGAGGTGGAGATGGAGCAGGAGGTGGGCCACTCGGTCCGCCGGCTGGCCACCCACCGCAATGCCTTCAAGCGCATGGCAGTCATCCAGGCCTTCCTGGGCTCCACCCCTCAACTCACCCTCCAACTCTACATCAGCGTCCTGGAGAAGTACGTCCCTGCTGCCCGAGGTAAGGGTGCCCGTCACAGGAGCTCCCCTGGGGCCATGCAGGCAGGAGCCCACCAGGGCACAGCGGCAGCTCCTTAGCCACATGTGCCAGTGTGGTGCCTGAACAAAGCTCTGGGGGCTTGCCACCAAACTCCCTTAGGCATGGATGACATCCTGCAGAGGTTTTACACTCATCTGTCCCCTGGTTTGCTTTTCCCACACCCAGCGCTCCACTTTCCAGCTTGGAGTGAGGCTGGGAGGGTAAGAAGGGCTGGCCATGAGTGAGATGCCAAGCTCAGTGCTTTCAGACCTGCCCTACAGAGCCATGCCACCCACTTGCTGCCCTGTCCCTTGAAGATGTCGTGTCCCTGCCCCAGGCTGCTCCAGTCTGCATTCATTACTGGGTTTTTCCAGCTCTGGCTTTCCCATGGTTCCTCTGTTGGATCTATTTCAGAGCTTTTCCCAACAGCCAGAGCTCTCAGCCCAGCACTCCCAGGCTCCCTCACATGCTCCTGGGGTGTTTGTGTGCTTGGGTGCTGGATGTGCTGGAGTGAGCTTTTAAATCCCACTCTGGAATGCTGATAAACCAGGTGTGAAGAAGCTGCCCTTGCCAACCTGCTTTCTTGGCCGTACTGGGAGCCCAGACCCTGCCGTCTGTGCCCACCTACACCACGGTGGGGTAGCTCTTGGTCCAGGTGAGGGCAGAGGGGTGCTTGCAGCACAGACCTTGCTCCACTCCCCCTTGAGCAATATTTCTTGCATAGGGCAGGGAGGTCCAAGTACAGGAATGGTCTCAGGTTGGCAGAGGCTCCTGGGTTATTGTCTTAGGGAGAAAATCTGGGAGCAGAGCCTCCTGCTGCCTTGAGCTCCCCCCACAGACAGTCTTCATCACAAGGTCTGTCACCACGAGCCACAAGCTGTCCCAGTACTGCCTAGTGAGTCTCGTGCTGCAAGCCCCGAGGCTTGGCACCCCATACTTTGCACCCACACTTTCCACCCAGGGTTGTCATCTCACACTTTTCACCTAAGGTTGGCAACCCAAGCTTTGCATGCAGGATTGACACCCCACACTTTGCACCCAGGGTAGCAGAGAGGCTGGGCACACAGCCTGGTCCCCTGCACTGCTTGACCTCCCTGTCTTCTCCTTCTGCAGCCGTCCTCATGGGCATCTGCCTGGTGTCGGTCACTTATGGAGCGCTCGTCTGCAATGTCCTGGCCATACAGGTCAAGTATGATGACTACAAGGTCCAGCTGCGGCCACTGGCTTTCCTCTGCATCGTGCTGTGGCGCAGCTTGGAGATCTCCACCCGGGTGGCCGTTCTTGTGCTCTTCAGCACCGTCTTCAAGCACTGGATCATCCCCATTGCCCTGGTCAACCTACTGGTGGTCTTCTTCTTGCCCTGGGTGCAGTTCTGGCAGAGTGGTACCCACTTGCCTGACAACATTGAGAAGAATTTCAGCCGGGTGGGCACAGTGGTGGTGCTCTGTGCCTTCACCCTCCTTTACGCCAGCATCAACATGTTCTGTTGGTCGGCTGTGCAGCTCAAGCTGGCTGACCGGGACCTCATTGACAAGTCACAGAACTGGAGCCGCTTGGCTGTGTACTATGTGGCCCGGCTGGCAGAGAACACAGCCCTAGTCATCCTCTGGTACTTCTTCAAGACAGATGTCTACGAGAATATCTGCACCCCGCTACTGGTGGTGCAGCTGCTCCTGGGCTACTGCCTAGGCATCTACTTCATGCTCCTCTTCTTCCAGTACCTCCACCCTTGCCGCCAGCTCTTCCACACCAATGTTGCTGACTTTCTGCACTGTGTCTGTTGCCGCCGGCGCCCACCGGGGACCCCTCTGTGCCTCCAGGCACCCTATGAGCCCGGTGTGAGGCACAGCATTGTCTGAGGCAGGACCAGCACCTGGCTTCTCCAGGTGGCTACAGTCATGGGGATGGGCTGTGCCAGCAGCCAGAGGGAGTTTGCGGTCCTGCTGTGGCAGCAGGTCCCAGTGCATCCCCACAGTGGCAGGTGGACAGGAACATGCCTGCCTGCCCAGCACTGTACACATGGACACAAGGGACTTATGTGTTGCCCACACCAGCTGTCAGCATGGGTTGCACAGCCCCCAGGGTGCTCCGACACCTCCCAGCTACCCAACACGGTACATTCAGTGGCCATGGGGCCATGGGTGCCAGCGGGACTGTTTTAAGCAGTAAAGAAACTTTGCTGTGGCTGCGTGTCCAGGTGCTGACGGGCAGCCGGTGACTCAGGTGGAGGGTGGAGACCGTCCCAACAGGGCTGGCACGGGTCCCCACACCCACTGCCCACATAGCCTTCATGCTCACAGGCACCAACCGGTGCCAGCGGGAAGCGGGGATGTGGGAGAGCCCCTCCACAGAGTCAATAAGGTGCAGGAGCATGGTAGGATGGGGGCCAGCCTCATTCTATGCCTCCGTCAGCATGGCTTTGGGCCAGGAGCAACCTGGCAGGCAAGGAGCAATCCTGCCCAACCTGTTCCTCCAGGCAGGAGGCCCCAGCATTGGCTGCTGTTCCCAGTTGGAGCGGTGGGTGTCGCAGTGCTGGGCACATCTGAGTTGGGGACTCTGCAGCCGAGGGCAGGCAGGAGAGGAAGGGCAGTCAGCACAGTTTTGGGGGTGCTGATGGCATCCAGGGGTCCTCATCCCAAAGTGTCCCAGGAGCATGACACCCCCAGCCTACCCCTGGAAACAGTTTTTGGGTCATTTTGGAGAGTGCTGGGTATGCATCAAGGTCCAGCATGGCTGGGGCTTAGTCTTAATTCACCTCCTCTGGAGTGGATCCCTGGGTTGAATGCTGTCACCGGCACAGCACCATGTGTCCGAGATGCTTCACCTCCTTTGGTGGCAATGAAGGCTGGCAAAGGAGACTAGGGAATAGCACATCCACTGAGCCAGGCACAGGATGGACCCTCCGTGACCTCCTCACACCAGGAAATTCCTACTTTAAAAAAAGCACCCATTTTTGTCCCCAGATATTGCAAAAAAACAGAGGCAGCCCAATGCCCTGCAGTGCCCACCCATGGGGCTGCGGGGGACCCCTCAGCGAGGGGGTGCCTGACTGATGCGTGCCTTCTTGGTGCGTGCCTGGCTGGTGCAGAAGGCTGGTTTCGGGGCTGGCCCATGGGGTCATCCCTGCCTTCCTGGAAGGTGGCCTTTGAAATTGCCCGGCATTTCCTCAAAGGCTTCTCAGGGGAAAGTCCCCAGGGTGCTGTTCCCAGGCCCAACAGTGCCGCACCGCCTTCCCTCTCCATAAAACGGCAGGTGCAGGTGCAGGAACAGGGACAATGCACCATGGGCAACTGGCTGGTCAACCACTGGTTCTCAGCTGCTGTTCTCGTGAGTGTGTGGGGCTGGTGAGGATGTGGGGGGTTGTGGGGGACACGGCTCCAGAGGAATCACCAGGGAAATGGGCGATTGTGGATTGGGGCTGGGCTGTGGGGAGGGATGCAAAGGGTTTTGGAAAACTTAAGGAAAACATGACTTGAAGGAAAGGGTGGCTCAAAGCAGGGACACCCCCCAGGTGTCCTGCTGCAAAACTTGAAAATGCTGCTGCTTTGGCTGGGAGCCTCCTACTGCCTTGTTGCCCCATGTGAGAGCCCCACCAGGGACAGAAGCTTTACCGTGGGGACCATCTGCTGGTGTTGTGTTGTGGCATCGCTGGTGTAACGGGGGTTGCCCAGGCAGCACCACGCCGGCTGCTCAGTGCTGCATGAGGAGCTGCAAATACATGGGAAAATGGGAGTTTGCAGAAAGTTGGGTTATTTCAATTTTAAAAATTACTTTAAAAAAAAAACAAACCAACCCAAAACTGGGGTGGGGTGGGGTGGGGTGGGGTGAAAACAACCAAAAAACCAAAACCAACCTAAAAAAAAATCTGGCAAATGCAAGGCAGAGTGGTTTTGGGAGCTCTGAAAAAAAACAATTGCTGTGAGAAGGGCCAGTGTGGAATGCAGCAGGGTCAGGCAGGGGATGGCAGCACATTGGGGCTGGGTGATCCATCTCCCTGTAAAATTTCCTCCTCCTGGAGTCTTCCCTGCTCAGCCCCGACCATCCTCTGGCTCTGCCTCCCACTGTGCAGGTGTCTCCTGTGTCTGCCTTTTCTCCTTCCTCCTCTGTGGGTGATGCATGGGGACATGGGTGACAGGACAGTTATTTTGCAAGACTCCCATGCCTCTCCTGAGCTTTGGCCATGGGTCCCGGCCCTGTACCTACTGCCACAGCTTATAAGGAAGCAGGAGGGGATGTGCTGCCCCAACACCCTCTGGCTGCACCCACACCTGAGTGCTGTGGGGTGAAGGGGGGTGGTCCTGGGCCAGGGTCCCTCACAAGGCTGTGGCTTTCCCCTGCAGGCAGCCTGGCTGGGCATCAACATCTTCCTCTTCACGTACTACTTTCTATTCTTTGACCGGGATGACCATTATTTCTACACCAGAGCCATCCTCGGGGTAAGGTTCTCCCCTTCAGAGCCCACCTTAGTGGGGTGGGGGCTGCAGCACTCCATATCGCTTCCTTGTCTTGACCTCTTCCAGCCCACCATCACTTCATCCCAGTTCCCAGCCCAGCATTGCTCCATGCTGGTCCATTTCTTGATCCCTGTCCTGTCCTAGACCAGTGCCACCTCACCCCAGCCTACCATCACCTCCTCCCAGTCCCCCTTTTCTTCTGGTTCAGCATCACCCCCTCCCAGTCCCCCTCCTCTCCTGGCTCAATATCAACCCCTCCCAGTCCCCAGCCCAGCATTGCTCCCTCCTGTCCCACAGCCCTAGTCCCAGCTCAGCATCACTTGGCCCCACCCTGTTCCAGTCCCAGCACGGCACCATGCTGGGCAGAGCCATGGGTGACAAAGCAGCTGCAGATGAACCTAGGTGACAGTGGTGCTCAACCCCTGCCCTCTCCACAGTCTGCCTTGGCGTGGGCCCGGGCATCAGCCAAGTGCCTCAACTTCAACAGCATGTTGATCCTGCTGCCCGTCTGCCGCAACCTCCTCTCCTTCCTCCGTGGGACCTGCTCGGTGAGTGTCCCATGGTAGCATGGCCAGTGTGGCTGTCTCTGTCCACAGTCCCATCCCCATGTCTGTCCCCATTCCCATCCTGATGCCACTGCCTGTCTCTGCAGTGCTGCCGGCGGACGCTGCGGAAGCAGCTGGACCACAACCTCACCTTCCACAAGCTGGTGGCCTACACGCTGGCCCTCTTCACAGGTATGGCCCTGCACTGGACTGGGGCTTGGTGAGGTACTGGGAGGTGGCCAGGTGAGTGACTGCCTGTCCTCTGCTCAGCTGTGCACACCATTGCCCACCTCTTCAACCTGGAGCGCTACAACCACAGCCAGCAAGCCACTGATGGCAGCCTCGCTGCTGTCCTCTCCAAGATGCACCTGCAGGGCAGCAAGTGGCTGAACCCCATCCACTCCAATGAGACGGTGAGCACTAACTCTGTCATCAAACCCTGCCACCCTGGCCCCAGCTTGTCCTCTGCTTCACCTAATCCATCCTGCTGCCCCTGCAGACTGTCGAGTATGTGGCCTTCACCACCATCCCAGGGCTGACAGGGGTCATCATTACACTGGTGCTCATCCTTATGGTCACCTCCTCCACTGAGTTCATCCGCAGGAATTACTTTGAGGTCTTCTGGTACACACACCACCTCTTCCTCATCTACTTCATTGGCCTTGTCATCCATGGCATTGCGTAAGCCTTCTCCCCCCTACCCAAAAGTGGGACAGTGGAATGACAGGATGAGGAGGAATGGTTTTAAACTGAAAGAGGGGAGATTTAGATGAGATCTCGGAAGAAATTATTTCCTGGGAGGGTGGTGAGACACTAGTGCGGATTGCCCAGAGGCGCTGTGGCTGCCACATCCCTGGAGGTGTTCAAGCCCAGGCTGGATGGAGCTTTGAGCAACTTGGTCTAGTGGGAGGTGTCACTGCCCATGGCAGGGGGTGGGACTGGATGACCTTTAAGGTTGCTTAATCAATGAATGATTCTATGATTCTATGAAAATGAGGAGCAATGGCTGCAGATCCATGATGGGACAGCCCTGCCTTCCCCAAGAGAGCAGTGCAGCCCTGAGGAGGTTCACTGGTGCTGTGGGACCTCCATTCCCAGGGCCAGCTAACCCAGCTGGCCCCACACTGCACAACTCTGCTAGGGGGGGCAGGAACTGGCCTCAGGGCTCACCCATCACCTCCCTACAGTGGGCTGGTGCGGGGTCAGACAGAGGAGAGTATGGAGGATGTGCATCCCCACCGCTGCGCTCAGTATCTCACACAAAAGTATGAGGACTGCTGGCATGACTGCTGCAAAGACCCTGAGTTCGGGAGCATCCCCGCTGAGGTAGGGCAGCCACAGCGGAGGAAGCCCCTTCCTTTGCCCTTGGGATGCTCCAGCACTGCCTCATTCCAATTCTATGCTCTCCTTCATCCACAGTCCTGGAAGTGGGTTCTGGCCCCCTTCCTTCTCTACGTCTTTGAGAGGATCCTCCGGATGTGGCGTGCACAGCAGAAGGTGGTCATCAAAAAGGTGGGTAGTGTGAGACCCCATGACTCCCACTGGCTCCTTGTCTTGCAGTCACCAGTGTGGCACCACTGTGTCCCGGTGACCATGGGGAGGTGGGCAAGGGCCACTGCCAAAGCCTCTTGCCCAGGAACAGAAACCAGGGACAGGCTGGGCACTGAACCCCATTCCCTACACTGCAGGTTGTCATGCACCCTGCCCGCGTGCTGGAGCTGCAGATGCAGAAGAAGGGCTTCCACATGGAGGTGGGACAGTACATCTTTGTCAACTGCCCTGCCATCTCCCGTCTAGAGTGGCACCCCTTCACCCTCACCTCGGCGCCCGAGGAGGACTTCTTCTCCATCCACATCCGGGTGGCTGGAGACTGGACAGAGCGTGTCATCGACACCTTCCAGCAGGAGATGCCCAGGTAGGCTGGGGAGTGCCTGAATGGACCCTCATGGGGATTTGAGGAGCCCATACCTCTAACCGAGCCCCTCTCTTGGCCAGGATTGAGGTAGATGGCCCCTTTGGCACAGCCAGTGAAGATGTGTTCCAGTATGAGGCGGCCATGTTGGTGGGAGCAGGTATCGGTGTCACCCCCTTTGCCTCCATCCTGAAGTCCATTTGGTACAAGTTCCAGCAGGGTGACCAGACCCTCAAGACCAAGAAGGTATGGGGTGTCCCATGGGACCAGCTTTGGATTTCTCCATGCTGGGCTTCCCAGTCCTGGACGTTGCCATTCTTCCATCCCAGATCTACTTCTACTGGCTGTGCCGGGACACGGGAGCCTTCACTTGGTTCAGTGACCTGCTTGCCTCACTGGAACAGAAGATGGCCGAGTCGGGCAAGTCAGACTTTCTCACCTACCGGCTTTTCCTCACTGGCTGGAACACCAGCATTGTAAGTTGGCCATGGGCAAGCACAACTTCCAGGGGGACACACAGGGTGGCCAAATTGGGCAGGAGAGGCAGGACGAGTCTGCAGGCAAAAGCCAAGGAGTGGTTGGTGGGTGCTCTTCTGGTGGAGAGATGAACTCATGGGTGGTGGCTGAGGTCCTGTTCTCCACTGTTCTCCACTCTGCCCAGGCCAACAACGTGGCGCTACACTTTGACAATGCTAAGGACACGGTGACAGGCCTCAGGCAAAAAACCATCTTTGGGCGGCCCATGTGGAACAGTGAGTTCACGGCCGTGGCTGCAGCCCACCCCAGGTGAGAGCTGGGCAGAGTGCTCAGGGTGCCCCCCTCATGCCCTGCAGGTTGCAGGGGCCCCCAAACTGTCTTCATTCTCTTTACCCATAAATCACCCACCCAGCACTGACAGTCCCACACTGTGTGCAGGTCAGTGGTCGGTGTGTTCCTGTGCGGGCCACAGAACTTGGCAAAGAGCCTGCAGAAGTCTTGCCACCAGCACTCCAGCCTGGACCCCAGGAAGGTCAGATTCTACTTCAACAAGGAGAACTTCTGAGGCTGTCAGAGCATGGTCAGGGATAAGCATCTCCTGAAGAGTACACACACTGAAACCGGCCAAGATACAGCAAGGTTCTCCTTCTCCATGAGAAACTCAGGTTCAAAGACTGACGACTTCTTGACCTGGTCTACAAGGACTCCTCATGGGGGGAGCAGGCCTGCAGTTCCAGTTCCACCAGTAAAGAAGCTTCGATGCTGCTGCAGCAGCAGGAGTGCTCAGCAGGCTGGGCAGAACCACAGGACAGGGATGGGGACAGGACACCTGGGGCTGGACCTGCTCCTCTGGGTTAAAATAGGTCCTTTGGGTAAATTAAATTTGTTTTTCTTTTGCAACAAAAGACACAGAAGTGACTCAGTTCTGTGCAGCTGTGCAGGGAGCCCACTCTTTGCCCCCTTGTAGGGCTTGCAATAAAAAAACTGGTTAATTTTAAACCTGATGGGGTACACGGCCAGGCGCCCCCAGCTTCCGCAGGGGCTCACTGCCACCACTCAGAGCCAGCCTGGCACTAGCCCCCAGGCACTAACCAGCACACAGGCTCATGCTAAGGCAACAAATTCTGCAAAAGGATATGCAGGCAGGAGAGGAAAAAGCAGCCTGATGGAGCAGGCAGCACAGTAAGCGATACAGCAATTGGATACGGGGCCCTTCCCACCCCGTCAGCAGGGACAGAAAGCCGAGCTCCCTGTCCCTTATGCCCCTGTGAACAGCTGTGACACTGCACAAAATCCCACGAGCAGATCTTGCCCTGGTGCTGGGGAGATGGGAAGAAGGTGACTTGGACTAGCCAAGAGCCACAAGACAAGAATCCTGCGCTGGCCTCCACCAGAGACCAAACAACTCAGGCAGAGACATGGCTTTACTCAAACCCTCCTCAAGCTTTATTTCAAACATCATAAAATATACACACGGGAAAAAAAAAAAAAAAAAAAAAAACACAAAT
>VZRU01020544.1:336489-346850 GCA_013398155.1 Pedionomus torquatus | reverse complement strand
GGGCCAGCCGCGCCGCGGCGGTGTCTGGGGTGCGGCGATCCGGGATGGGGGATGGTGGAAGCCGATCCTGTCCTGGGGTGCGGGCATGGGGTACCCAGCAGAGCCTGGGATGCGAGCCCGTGGTGTGGTTGCCCTTCACTGTCTGTCTCGCCCACAGCAGGGACACGTCCGGCTACTTCTGGCGAGTGATCCTGGGTTGAGAAATGTCGGAGGCTGTGGATCTGTCCTTCCTGTCAGAGGCAGAGAGGGATTTGATCTTGCAAGTCCTGCAGCGTGATGAGGAGCTCCGCAAAGCAGAAGAGAGAAGAATCAGGTGGGAACATGGCTGGGGTTAGGCAGGGCGCTGGTTTCCCGGCTTTGCTCTAGAAGCAGCTGGAGGGCCAAGGGTGTGGGCGGTGGGGCTGGGGCAGCAGCCCTGCCCCAGCCACAGCACCCCGGCACAGCTCTGATGTCTCCTCATGTTGGGGTTTGAGCAGACGTCTGAAGAATGAGCTGCTGGAGATCCGGCGCAAGGGGGCCAAGCGTGGCAGCCAGCGCTACAGCGAGCGGACCTGTGCCCGCTGCCAGCAGAACCTGGGCCGCATCAGCCCCAAGGCCTACACTTGCCGGGGCTGCAACCACTTGGTGTGTCGGGACTGCCGTTCCTATGGCCCAAACAGCTCCTGGCGCTGCAATGTCTGCTCCAAGGAGGCGTGAGTACCTGGGGACAAGTGGCAGGCACTTTCTATATGCTCCTCCTGTCCCCTTCCTTTTCCCAGTCCCTCAGCTTGATGCCCCATGGCCAACCTTTCCTAGCCCAGCTGGTCTTCACCAGCTCAGGGTTGATGTGATGTGCCCACTAGGGTGGGCACCCATGGTTGGGTGATGGAGAACTGGGTTGTGCCCCACTCTTGGGTCTTCTTCATGCCCACCCTGCTCCTTTTCCCCCATTGCTTGATTCTGGCATCCCCCCATGTCCGTTGCACAGCCTGTGTTTCAAGCACCTTGGGTTTCCTCCCTCTCAGTCTCCTCTGTGCTACAAATCCCATTTCACTTGGAATGTAGCTTGGCCTGTGGTCTGCCCAGTGTATTGTCTCTGCTCAGCCACCTGCTGAGCATGTCTGTGGTGCCCATGCTCTCCTTGGCCATGGTAGCACCAGGGTGTCTGTGGGACACGAGGAACAGCCCCCCATTGCCCCTCACTGACCCCCACTACCCTGTAGTGAGCTGAAAAAGACGACGGGTGACTGGTTCTACGACCAGAGGGTCAACCGATTTGCCAACCGACTGGGGAGTGACATGGTGCGGCTGTCCCTGCGGCACAAGTCATCAGGTAGGAGTGCTGCAGTGATGCCTTCTCCCACAGCCCAGCCCTCTAGGTTGCTCTGGCTTTCCCTGGCACTCCTCTGTCCAGTGCGGAGTGGGCTGGGAGCAGCTCCTGCCCCAGCAGTGGGCTTGGAGCAGTGGTCTTCCTGATGCCTCTCTCCTTCTAGCCAGCAAAAGAGAAACCGTGGGACAAACCCTTCTCCAGAAAGCCCAGCTTGGCGAGTCCAAAAGTTCCTCCACAGCCTGGCAACAGAGCCCACCAGCACCCCGGGAGGGGTCCAGGTGAGGGTTTCTCCCATCCTCTCTTCTCCCCCAGTGTGAGCTCTCGTATTCTGCAGAGACAGGAGGGATGCTGCTGCCCTGTTTGTATCATTGGTGGTGCAGAAGCTTGCTCTCTAACCAGTATGCTCGCCAAACAGGACATACCTGTGGTTTTGTTTGTCTGCAGTTTGTTTTCAGATGCCTCAGACCCTCGGGATGGCAAAAGTGACACAGAGTCCACAGAAAACATGAGCCTGGATGGCTACAGACCTAGTCCTGGTGGAACGAGGGGCAGGTGAGGGGCTTCCTGGGTAGTTTGTCCTTGGTATGGCTGGCTTGACAAAGGATGAGGACCTTGTGTCAAGTGATTTTTTCTCGATCTAGTGAGGGGGAGCTGGCTCCTCTGGGCTGAAACCTCTCCCTGGGCAGGCAGGTCCCCAGGCTGGGGTGCTCCAGGGAGCTTGTGGGGAGATGGTGCTTCCCGGCCAGCGCTTGCTCTTCCAGCTGTGCTCTTGGTCTGAGACAGAGCTTTCTGTGTCCTCTGTAGGAGTAACTCCCTAGAGAGAGCCACCCCTCTCAGAGATGGAAAACAGGTCACTGTACCAGCAGGACCTGCTGCCTCCAGCCTGACCCTACCTCTCCGTTCCAAAAACCAGCTCTCTGATGGACGGGTATGTGCTGCTGCTCCGGTGGGCTCAGCCCCTGCCTGGGACATGGGGCTGGGTCCCCTGTGGGGTGCCCACTCTTCCCTTATCTGAAGGGACCCTTCCTCTCCAGGATGTCACCATGGGAAGCCGCAGCAGTACGTTGGTCAATGAGCATGAAACTATATTCAAGAAGAATCCTTGGCGGGTGGTGCGGCCTGCGGGTGAGTGCTCGTGGATACAGGGGGTTTTGGGTGCTGATGTGGCAGGGAGTGGGTGGCTGCTTCTTCCTGCACTGTGGTGAGCTTTTGGTGCAGATGGGAGAGGCTGGGGAGGTGGGGAGCAGCAGGGCTCTGCCAGTCTTGCACTGTGCCACCATCTCTCATGCAGACTACACCAAGTCAGTGATTGACCTGCGTCCAGAGGACTTCGTAGGGGATGGTAGCTCCTTAGGGGACAGGAGCAAGTCAGTCCCCGGCCTCAACACAGAGCTGGTGAGACCCTTGATATGTCATGGAGCTGGCTACCAGATGGAGGGTCTGGCTACCAGCTGGCTGTGCCCTGCTGCTCCACACGCAGGTGGCTTGTCTCTCTCCCCACAGGAGGAAGAGGAGGAGGACATTGATAACCTGGTGGAGATCCACAGACAGAGGGTGGCCCGGGGCAGCATGCGCAGTGGCACCTCTTCAGTGAGTCTCCATGCCCCCCATGCTCCGCTCTGCGGAGATAAATGATGGGTTGGGTGGGAGGGAGGTAGGGTGGGCAACTCCTGAGGTGTGGGGGCTTCCTCCCCTTGTAAGAGCATTGAAAAGCAGAGCCACAGCTCTCTCTACCAGGGAGGCTACACATGGGTGGGAGGCACTGGGTGGCCAGCGCCAGCCACAGAGTTTGTGTGAGGGGCTATACTATGAAGAGTAGCCTTGCTGAAGAGGGACCATCAAGCGATGCTCCCCCCAGCTCAGCTCCGCTGTTGTCTTCCAGAGCACACTGGGGAGCATGGTCAGCATTTACAGTGAGGCAGGTGACTTTGGCAACGTGGCTGTCACCGGGGGAATCTCCTTCTCCCTCAGCTATGAGCAGAAGACGCAGACCTTGTTCATTCATGTGAAGGAGTGTCGCCAGTTGGCCTATGGGGACGAGGGCAAGAAGCGCTCCAACCCGTGAGAGCTGGGGGGGAGACACATGATGGCTGGTGGCGGGGTTATGGGGTGCCCACCAGAGATGGGAGCTGTAAGTGGCGGGGGTTTGGTGAGGCAGGAGGTCTGGGCTTGCCCTGGGAGAGGGGGGGTTGGAGGGCTAGCTGTGGGGAGACTGGTGAAATGCTGCCCACTGCTCCCTTCAGGTACGTGAAGACCTACCTCCTGCCTGACAAGTCCCGGCAAGGGAAACGCAAGACAACCATCAAACGCAACACCATCAACCCCCTGTACAATGAGCTGCTGAAGGTGAGCAGGGATGGGCTGGCAGGGCTGGGCAGGCACTCAGTCCTGGGGATGCTGCTGGAACAAACCAGGGGAGGGATGGGCTCTGAGCCCTGAGGTGAGGGCTCCGCAGAGGCCCCGTGTCCAGACGTGGCACCCTACAAGCTGGAAAACCCCACTCCCAGGCTGTGTTGCTGCCCTGGTGTGGCTGTGGTGCCAAGCCCTGGGTGCCGTGGTAGGATGCAAAGCTGTAGATGTGAACATGTGTCATAGCCCGTGTTCCTGGCTCCTCTGGCAACTCCTAGAGCTGGAGCTTTGTATCCTGGACATTGCTTTCCATGGAGAAGGTTCCTGGGCCACTGCTGGTAGATAATACTGGCTGGGAGGGCAGGATGGCTGCAGAGGCAGAGATGAGGCAGTTCTGGACCCCAGGGCAGAAGCACTTGTCACTGCCCTTCGTGGTCCCTACTGTGGCCATTGTCTACTGCAGTGGCGGGAAGAGCTGGCTCCATCCCCAGGCCAGCAGCACATCTCTGAGGCCAGGCATCCTCTGAACAGAAGGGAAACGGAAACTGTGGTTCTGTTTCCAGGCTCCCACAGCCCTGGATTTGCTGAGCTCTCTCCCTCTGACCGTCTGAGGTTTGGTGGGCTGGCAGAACTTTGCTTGTGGTGGGACAGGGTGGGGTGGCCAGATGCTGTGAGTCCTAGTACTGAGGTCTCAAAGCCTGTGTGGGCTTTGAGAACCACTTCCTTGGAGAGCACAGGCTCCTGCACCACTGCCCTGGCACTTTGAGATTTCAGCAGGCTTGGAAAGGTGGATGCCAAGCCTGTCGCCTGCCTTGTGCTGCCTGCTCACCGGTGGTTTTTTTCCTCTCTTTCTTTCTAGTATGAGATTAGCAAGTCCCTCCTACTTGCAAGGACGCTGCAATTCTCTGTCTGGCACCATGATCGTTTTGGCCGCAACACCTTCCTAGGGGAGGTAGAGGTCCCGCTGGACGCCTGGAACTTCGAGAGCCACCTGGAGGAGTTTCTGCCCCTGCATGGCAAGGTGCTGGCCCTGCCACCTCAGCCCTGCTGCCTGCAGTACCCTCACTTGTTCTCGGGGGTGGCTCTTGTGGGCAGAAGGATGCAGAGACCTTGTCTGGGAGCTGCCCAAAGGCTTGTGCCAAATCAGACCTCTCGAGAAATGAAGACCCCAGAAACAGATACCAGGGCTGTTATAGTAAAAAGAAGGCAAATCTTCTGCCTGGAGCCTTGCTTCCCTACTAAGTCCGCTATGAGATGGAGTGGGACGTGTCTCTGCTTCCATCAGTTGTTTTCATTCTGTTTGCTTGATTGCTCCCGGAGAGCAGATCTTCCCAGTTCCGGGCCAGGAGGAATTGGAGCCAAATTCAGGGAAACAAATGGGGGAAATTGGCTGGGACATCCTGCTGTAGAGCCATCTGAGGGCCTATGTGCAGCTTGATGGCAACAGCAGATGCTGATGCTGCTGGACTGAAACTTAGGGTTTCCTAAGTGAGGTTACTGAACCAAAGTGGGATTCCAAAGGGATCCAGTGTGAGTTTGACCTGGTGATGCTGGGGAAAGTCTACAAGAATTTGTGCTGGCTAAACCAGCTCTAGAAGAAGCCAAGCCCTTGGCCCAGCATGGGGACATGTTGCTTGCGAGACAAGGCTATCACCATGTCTGCTTTGGCCTCTCTAGCAGTGTATGATAAGTCTTGTTCTTTTGTAGATTGGGGTGGATGTTGCTGGTCTCCACCAGTACAAGGGGGAGCTTATTGTCTCTATGAAGTACATCCCATCTTCTAAGCACCCTGGAGCTGGGAACAGTAGGAAGGGTGAGTGCTAGAGCTCCAGGATCTCTGCAGTCTGTGGAACCTGCTCATAGCTGTGCAAGCTGGGTCTGGGTGGATTTCTTGCATGGTGCCGCTGTGGCCTTTTCCTCTGCAGCTCTGGGTTGGGGCAGATCTGGCTGTCCTCAGTCTGGCTGACTGGTCCCAGTGCTCTCCTGGGGCTGGACCATCATGCCCTACATGGAGCTGTAACCTCAGGAAGCAGGGCCAGCAAGGGCAAAGGCAGGAGGAGATACCAGCTGTGGATCTGTGCCTGCCTCCGCCATGAAAGCTATTCTGCAGGACCTTTCCAGAAGTCAGCAGTGCTGGAAATTAAGGTTGATTAATTCTTACTGTGTTGTTTTTACCAGGCAAATCAGGGGAAGGTGGCGAGCTCCAGGTCTGGATCAAAGAAGCCAAGAACCTCATGGCTGCCAAATCTGGGGGAACCTCAGACAGCTTCATCAAGGGGTGAGTGTGGGTCCCAGGTGAGGGACTAACCTTCCCGGCTGTGTCCCAGAGTCACCCAGGGGAGGGACAGGTCTCTCTGCTAGCTGCCCTGTGCTGCCTGCGTGGTACCCTGCAAGTCACCGTCTGCCCACCTGCATGGAGATGAGATGCCTCTTAATGCAAATGCTCTCCAGGGTTTTGGCCAGCTGAGAGGTCACAGTGGGGGGCTCCAGCTTCTATCGAATTGACTGGCTGGGGATGAGCAGGCTGCGGTCCTTGCCCTCTCCCTCCCTTAGACCACCTGCAGTCTGCTGGGTGTCTTTTCAGGAGTTGGGGCCGAGACCTAGCTCCTTGCAGACCATCGTGGCTCTTCCTGGGCCGTGTCAGGGAAGTTGGGGCTCCAGACAAGGTCCTGGGGTATTGAAGTGCCCTAGCCTTTGGGGCAGATAGCAGTTGCACACATGCCCCTAACCTGAGGGGCTGCTTCCCACAGCTACCTCCTGCCACACAAAAACAAAGCCTCCAAGAGGAAGACACCAGTGGTGAAGAAGACCCTGAACCCTCATTACAACCACACCTTTGTCTACAATGGCATCAACCCTGAGGACCTGCAGCACATCTGCCTGGAGCTGACAGTCTGGGACCGGGAGCCACTCTCCAGCAACGACTTCCTTGGGGGTGTCCGCCTGGGGATGGGCAATGGTGAGAAACCCTTAGGGTCCTAGAAAAGCCTGGGGACAAGCAGCTTTGCTTGGGGCTGTATCTGAGGGCAGGAGGCTGCTCTGGCAGTGACTTTTGCCCATGTCCATCCTTTTTCCCAGGCATGAGCAATGGGCAGGCGGTGGACTGGATGGACTCCACAGGTGAGGAGCTGAATCTGTGGCAGAAGATGTGCCAGTACCCAGGCTCCTGGGCTGAGGGAACGCTCCAGCTCCGCTCCACCATGGCCAAGCTGCAGTAGTAAGCTCTGGCCCTAGCACTGGGACTTATCTGAGGGCTGGCAGCTCTGCTCAGGATCCACACTCCCTGCATGACTCTGTGAAGCTGACACACCTTTTTTGCTTATACTTTAATAAACATGACCCTTTTGAAACAGGCTTGGGCAGAAAGTTTTCTTGGCCCAGCGTCGTTTAAAGGGTTTTGCTTTTGTCTTAGGCTCTGCACCAAATTTCAGGCTGAACCGGAGTCCTTGTGGGTCCTCCCTTCTTCCCCCCTCAGGCAAAATGCTTTGAAATGTGGTTGGGTTTTTTCTTCTTTCCATTCTTCTTCCTCCCACCCCTTCTGTTTCACAGTCTTGCTCCCTCCCTGTCTTCCCCACCCTCCTTCAGTGGGATGCAGCTGGTCCCGAGACTGGGGCAGCCCTAGCTATTGGGTCAAGATGGAGCCATGCAGGGTCAGCCTTGGAGGGTTGGGGGTATTGGTCCCCAGGAAGGTTGTGTTTCCCGGGCTTCTCTGCAACGCACCTTCTGCCAGCACTGACTTTTATATAAATGTATTTATTTTGAGTTAATGTTCTACTGCCAAAGCAGTTCCCAGGAGCTGTGGCTGGTGGAAGGGAAAGCAAGGGGTTGACGGGGGCTAGAGCTGAGCTACTGGTTTTGCTGAGCTTTTACTGGAGGCTTTCTGGCAAGACCCTGGGCTTCCATGGGTGGGGAGGGAGTAGGTTCAGGTTGTGCATGGGATGAGGAGGTCTGTGGGGAGGGTGAAGCTGCTGCATTAGAGGCTGTCGCCCTGCCCTGTCCACTCTCCTCTGCTCTGACAGCCCAGTGTCTGGCTCCCCATTGCCCCCGCTGTCCTGAGGCGGGGTGGCCCTTGGGTGTCTTCTGCCATGGTCCTGGCTGGGCTGAGCCATCTCACCCCACAGCTGGATGCTGCTGTTGGGCAGTGGGGATGCTGAAGGCACATGGCCCTGATCCCCATCCCTGCTTGCTCCTCCGTGCCAGAGCAGCCGGAGAGGGGGCTCCCCTTCCCCTGGAGGTCCTCAGCACCCTGGTCCTCCTGTACAGTGGGCGACTAGAAAAGCAGAAAGGAAGGTGGCTATCCCCTGGGGCCAGCGGTTGTGGAATGTTGGGGGGGGATCTCCCTGGCACTGCCTCACTCGCAGGGGTCCCTGCTCTGCACCCGCTGTGCAGCTTCCCGCTCGCTCAGCAGGTAGGTGTCGATGAAGAGGAAGAGCTCATCAGGGCTGATGGGGGAGATGTAGCGCTCCCGGTCGGTGCCATCCTTGTCCAGCAGTACGGCATTAAAGTGGGAGCAGGTGAGGTGCAGCAACTGCCTGGGGAGGGGACAGGGGAGAGCCACTGGTCAGAGCTGGGGAGACTGGGTTTGGGCCTGAGCCAGTCCACCCAAGGCAACCATGCTCAGGTTCTCCTGAGGTGGTGGCTCCTGTCTCTTCCTCAGGGGCTGTAATTCCTGGGAGGGCCTAGGGATGCTGAGTTCAAACTTGCTGGGGGTATTCCCACATCGCACACAAGCCCAGTTGCAGCTTCATGTTTTGCTGTCCCCTGGCACCTGGTTCTGCAGGACAGCCCTCCCATCCCCTCCCCTTACCTGAGCTCCTCAATGATGCCAAGGGAGAGCTGGTGCTCCCAGATGCGTCCTATCTCCCTTGGGGGCTGCCCTACCAGCTCGATGGTGGTGACATGACGCAGATCCAGCCCACAGGCGGCTTGCTGGGGACAAGACGGGGGTGATGAGAGAGTTCTGAGGGTGGAGGTGGGAAGCAGAGGGCAGTTGGATGGTCTCCTCACCTGCAGCATGGAGATCTGCATCTTGTAGTAGCGATTAGAGGGGTCAGGGGCTGAGATGATAAAGAGGCGACGTTTCTCATGGAACTGATCCAGCAGGCTGGCAGCCGAGCTCACGGCCGTATTGATTTGCATGGCTGGTGTGAGAGGGGGCGTGTGGGGAGGTGACATTTTGTCATATCAGCCCATCACCCCTTCCACATCCCTTCCATCCTGCTGGGCATCGCTGCAGGCAGGTCCTTCCCTGCCACACACTACTTACGTGCACAGAGGGGCTGGGAGCCTGTCCACTGCTGGGTGGACTGGCAGACCCTCAGGTTGGTCCCCTGCCGCTCATATCCCCCCTCGCACAGGTACTCGCAGGTGGCACCGTAGTTGTTGCCATCAGAGGTGCAAGAGATGTAGCCATTCTGTGGGGGCTTCAGGATGGGGCAGCGCCTCACTGTGAAGGGGGGAGGTTGGATGAGAGCTGGGGGCCATGGGGCACAGCCCCAGCCTTAGGGCATGAAGCCAGGGCTGGGGGAGGCAGCCAGCAGCCCTAAGGACATGGATGGTGAACCTTGGACACGGATGGTGAACTTGCAGCTGGCTCGGTTGTAGGCCTGGTCATGGGCTGTGTAGCGGATGACATGCTCCCCCTCAGGGAATTCGGAGCCAGGCTCTGGGCCCCGCAGCATCACCCTGCACCCAGCAGATATTTCTCCATCAGGGCTCCAGGAGGGGGCACCCAGCATGGGTCACCTTTCCCTCCAGCCCTTGCTGGTGGTGCCCCCAGCACCTCCGCCCTGACCTCTTGATGATGCCATCAGCGGAGTCTTTCACGCGAGGAGGATCCCAGTAGACAGTGGCTGTCAGTTTTCCTGGCTCGGCTATCCGCTCCCGGGAGTCTGGGCAGCGGATCTTGGGGGGCTCCAGATCTATCTGTGGGAAGGAGAGGGAGTTGGGCAACCTCCAGGTGCTGGGATGAGGCTACAAGAGCCCAGCCCTGCTGCTTAGCCACCCCCAGGGATGCTGTGAGCAGCCCGGGCACCCCAGAGACAGCACAGCCTGCTGTGGTGCCAGTACTGAGTGCCATCATCCTTAAGCCATGCTTTGAGGGTAATGGCACCTCAGGGACCAGCAGGGAGAGAGGTCTCAGAGCCAAGAGGGCAGCAGCCAGCACCTGACAATGCCTGGGCTGGAGGTGGGAGTGCCACCTGCAGGCACCCCAGGGATGGAGGGGTGGCCTGCCCTTGCATGCCCCAGCAGCGTGGGGTTGGGAGGATGATGGTAGGGTGAGAATTTACCTACACAGATTGGCTCACTTCCGCTCCAGCGCCCGTCCTCCATGCAGACACGGCTGCGGTCACCCTCCAGCTGGTAGCCAGGCAGGCAGGTGTAGTCGCAGCGGGAATCCATCTGCACACCAGCTGAGCACATGTAGGAGCCCCGCAGCACCGCCGGCAGCACATGGCACCGGATTTCTGGGGATGGGGAGAGCAAAGAAGGGAGGGAAGGGGCCGCCCGGCCATACTAGTGGGCACAGTGCTCGTGACTGGACACCACAGATGCTGGCAAGCCAATGGCCAGGTCAGACTCACGTCGGCAGTACGCCATCCCAGACCAGTGGCGGCTGAGCAAGCACTGGACAGTGCTAGGCCCCACCAGCCGGGAGCCACGGGGGCCGCTCAACTCGCAGCGTGTCCCCCGGCTGCTGCGG
>VZRU01020544.1:313028-332401 GCA_013398155.1 Pedionomus torquatus | reverse complement strand
AATAGCGACATGTCGCAGCCGCGCCGCCCTGTCGCGACAGGCGCGAGCCACGGCCGCTGTCTCCCTTCTCCCCAGGTGTCGGGTATCGTTCTGCTGGCCGTGGGCGTCTGGGGTAGGGTGAGCCTGGCCGTCTACTTCTCCCTACTGGACGAGAAGGCCACCAATGTCCCCTTCGTCCTGGCGGGTGCTGGCACCTTCGTCGTCCTCCTGGGCACCTTTGGCTGCTTTGCCACCTGCCGCGGCAGCACCTGGATGCTCAAGCTGGTGAGTGGCCCTGGATGGGGCAGGATGGGGTCCCATCCTCTCCTGACCCATCCCAACACATCCCAACACATCCCACCCTTTCCTGTCCCATCCCACACTACCCCATTTGATCCCAACACATCATTCCCCATCCCATTCCGACCCATCCACCGCATCCTGCCCCATCTCATCCTACCCCATCCCATTCACCCTGCCCCATCCACCTTGTCCCATCCCACTCTTTCTGCTTGCAGTATGCCATGCTCCTGTCCCTCATCTTCCTCATCGTCCTGGTGGCTGCTGTCGTGGGATTCGTCTTCAGGCACGAGGTGAGTATGGGGGCTGCTGTCGTGTCCCGATCCTGCAGAATGAGTTTGGTGATGGTTTTAACCCAAGTGCAGTTGCAGATGTCACTGAAAGGACAGAGATGCAGCTAGGAGTGGTGTTGAAGTGGGGTTAAAAAATCCCAAAGAGCAGCTTAATCTCCATAAGGACCCATAATGTCCCTGTAAGCCTGTAAGGATGAGGCTGGGTGCAGGGTCTGCCTGGCAGGGAACACTGCCCCTCCTCCAGAAGAAGCAAAGTAGCCCTGGACTTCAGTTTCTGGCTTTGGTCTATCTTCTGCAATAGTTTCTGTAATTAAAGCTTCTCCGAGGGTTCCCGCACTGCTTGTGGGGGCAGTTGGCACTGTGTCGGTCCTTGTTATTACATGCAGTGTCCCTGCCACCACAGCACATCCCAGCCTGCCCTTTAATACAGTATTTAATTGCCTGGGTGGCTGGGGGTATGTCTGCTGGACACAGGGAAAGTCATTCCTGCCATTGTTGAGAGGTGACTAATGCGGGACTGCGGGTCCCAAAGCTCTGGAGGGGACGGCACCATGACAGAGACCTCTCTCTTGCAGATTAAGACAAACTTTGAAAGTAACCTCAACCTGGCCTTGAGGGACTACAACATGACTGCAGATCGGCACAGTGAGGCTGTCGACACCATACAGAGAACAGTGAGTGCCACAGGCTGGCAGCAGGGGCGACACTCACCTTGCCCTGGAACCGCCTATGGTATCAGCATCCCTATCACAGTGATAGGGGTCCTTTTTCCCCCATGGCATTATGACTTTGGGGTGAGATGCTGGGTGAGATGGGAGCAGGTCCTAGAGAGAAGTGGGCAGGGGAGCTGTGGGGGTGGTGGTAGGACTGGGGGGTGTGTATCAGTAGGCTGGTGTGACTGTGTTTGCCAAACATTCTCCCCCCTCCAGCTGCACTGCTGTGGGGTGCAGAACTACTCGGACTGGGAGAGGACTGAGTACTTCACCCAGAGGGGCATCCCCCGGAGCTGCTGCAAGAGCCAGGATGATTGCTTGGAAGAGGATCTGAAAGACCCAAGCAAAGCCAAGCTGAAAGTGTTTGTGGATGTAAGTTAAGCTCAGAGAAAAGCCCTCTGCCAGTCCTGGAGGTGGAGAGGGCAGAGCTGGGCAGGGAGAGAAGGGCTTACCCTTCCCTGGGAGGCTGGAAAAGAGAACTGTGCTCTTGATGCAGACACCCTGCAGCTCAGAGACTCCTCTGCGCTGGAGGTAGAATCACAGAATCATAGAATGGTTTAGGTTGGAAGGGACCTTAAAGATCATTGAGTTCCACCACCATGGGCAAAGGTGCCTCCCAGAAGACCAGGTTGCTCAAAGCTCCATCCAGCCTGGTTTTGAACCTCTGCAGGGACAGAGTACAGGAAGGGTTTGGAGGAATGAGCCCTCCATTGTGTCCAGCGTCCCCTCTGCTCCTTCTATGGAAGCCACAGACCAGCCAGACCTGAGTGTTTATGTTTAGGGCTGTGTGTTTGGGAGAACAGGTGAATAAGGGAGTAATTTCCTGGTAAAGTTAGTTTCAGCAGCGCTGACGTCTTGATGGCTGTGTAAAGTCCTGACCTGGCAGCAGGCATGGGTGACCTCATCCAGCAGGGACAGCTGAGTGATGCAAGGGACGTTCCTCTGAGTCACCTTGCTCAACCCAGTGCTGTGTTCCCACTGGGAGCGGCCCAAGGGCAGTGCTCTCCATGATAAGGCAGTGTGGCTGGGAGGCTGGTTGGCCCAGCGCTGATAGGGAAATGACTTTGTTGAGGTCAGGCAGGAGGGTGGCAGCCAGAAGCCCTCGACTACCCATCCAGGAGCATCTTTCCCTGGAGTTTCTGGTGCTCTGAGAAGTTGCTGGTTTTTGCTCCTGGGGGGTGTGTGTGAAAAGCCTTAGACCCATGTACTTGCTTTCCCTCCTCTGCAGGGTTGTTTTTTCCTGGTGACATCAATGATGGAGTCAAAAATGAGCGTGGTGGCTGGCATCTCCTTTGGCATTGCATGCTTCCAGGTAACTCTCCCTTGCTGGCCAGCACCGGAGGAGCACAGAGCAAAGCTAGCGTGTCCCCAGACGTATTTAATTTCTGTGCAAAGCCTGGTGTGTGTACAAAAGGCATGGCCTTCCTCAACCAGGGAGGAGCAGCCATTCTGCACATTCTCCCTGGATTTGATCTCACCACCGAGCAGCCTCCAGTCTCTTAAAGACTGGGCTGAAGCTACCAGCTGTATTTCTGTGAGACCAGGTTATTTCAGAGTAGCTCCTGCCGCCAACTTCAAGAAAACCCAAATGGAGCCTGTTCTGTGCTGAGTGAACTCCCTGCTGTTGGCAGGGATTGAATTTGTGCCTTTCCTTTTCCTACCCGCTGACCTTCCTTTCCACCAGGGAGGTGTTTTGGCATCACTTCTGTGAGGCAGGGTCCTCACGCCCCACAGGCCACCTACCGCTGCCATTGCTCCCTCTCCCTCCTGCTCTCTTTTACTTTATCCTGAGGGGTGCTTCCTGCAGGAGCCACAGCAGGCTCCTGCTTCTCTGTCAGACTTCATCCTGGCAGGAAATGAGAGGCCCCTTCCCCCAGCTCCACCGCCTTGGGCACGCTGATGACACCGTGGGGCTTCCTGAGGTGCCGAGGGTTTTCCAATGCTGCAGCGGGATGCACAGCTGGCCCTTCTGTAGCTGGTTTGGGGAAGCTTTGCTGAGCTCTGGGCCTTGGGGGAGCTTGAGTTCACCCTTCCCTTGGTCTGGCATGCAGAAGTCTTGGCATCAGCCCAGGACCACTAGCTGACCACTCCAGTGTGCGAAGAGGGAACCCTGCCAAGATATTTCCCCTGTAGTGAGTGTGTCAATGTGTGTTTCCTGTAATGGATTGACCGAGCTAGGAGAGAGGCAGGAGCCAAAAGCCCCCGGCTGCCCTTGATGCTTCCGAGTGCTTTTGGTTATGGCTGGGAGAGCCGGAGCTGCTCCACTGTGCCCAAGCCCCTCACCCTGCTCTCCTCCTTACCTCTCTGTGGGGTCACTGAGATGCGACTGACATGCAAACTGGGAGCTGCACACTTCCAGCTGTGAAATTAGCTTGGCTGATGCCAGGCTTGGGAATTTTATTTGGCTTTTACTGCCTTTTATCAGCAAGCTGTGCTGTGTTGGGACTCATCATTCTAATGTGGCCTCGACTTTGATTATGTAGGTCAGAGTACTGCAGGATCTGGCCCTAAATGTCCACACAGGGGCTGGGAGGCCACGTTGTGATAACAGTACTGTGTCCTTCGGATGCTGATGTGAAAATGGCAGCCTTGCTTTGCTGTTGTCCTTGCAGCAGGGAGATGTGGTGGCTGTTCTCTGGTGGCTGTGTAATGGGCTGTGACGCACCTGATATCTGTGTAATCTCCAAAAGTACTGTAAAACAGTAGAGGCTTCCTGAAGCAAAAACATAAAGGGACGGGATGTGGAGCATCTCTTGCAAGGAGCTTGTTTGGCTGATGCCTGCTGGGATCCTCTGCTTCAGCCTCTCTCCATTACTCTGAACCAGGGCAGGGCACCCCATGTTGTCATTTGTAAATCCCACTGTTCTTCTTTGGAATTTGTAAAACTGATGCTCTGGAGCAATTTGTTAGACTTTTCCCCTAAAACACTGCTGGTTTTGGCTACCGTTGATGTGGTTTTTTTTTTTTTTTTTCCTCTTGTTCAGTTAATTGGCATCATTCTCGCCTGCTGCCTGTCCCAATACATCACAAACAATCAGTACGAGATGGTGTAGCTGGCCCCTAGCACACTGTGGCTGTGGCCAGGTAAGTCTGTCCAGCTATGAAAGCTCAGTGGGCCACCTCAATGTCCCTGGCTGCTGCCTGGGCCCCCCTGGGGACTTTCAGTGTGGCAGTGTGTACCACTTCTGGGGGCATGTGGGGATAGAGGGCAACTGCAGGACCGTGTCTGCTACATGATTTTAAGATGTATGTTAATGTGTGTTAGCAATTTGTCTTGTGCCTTGCAGGGTGTGCTCTTCGTGGCCAGGGAGAATGCCACCACCCTGGATTCTTTTGGATGCTGTTCTGTGAAATTTTGCTTTGAACTGACTGATCTTCTCAACTATCTCATAGAAAAGAGCGCAGCAGCCGTCCTTGTGCGCTCCGGGACTTGTCCTAACACTACTCTACTGTGCCATCACCTGGGATTATTAGTGTAGTTGCAGTGGTTACAGCACACTGGCTCCTCTGGATGCCGCAGCCCCTGGCTGTCTTCAGCCGGTGGCACGCTCCAGTGCTGTGCAGAGGCCAGCCAGCCTCATGGGGCCCGGTGCTCTTCTTCAGTGCCTCTGTGGGGAAAGCAATGTTCCCCCTCATCTCTGGCAGCTGCTTGACATCTTCTTGCCCTCTGGATGCTGCTGCTCTTGAGATGGGGCTGTTGCCTCAGTAAAACATGACCCTGCGTGCCTGAAAGCTCAGCAAGGTCTCAGCTTGTTGCCAAGCTCTGTTTCATCTCTGCCTTGGGTTTTATATACTTTTTTATAGTTGTACTTTTCAAAGTACAGGCTGTAGTGATTCTTTGTAAGCTGTAGTGAGGTTTGGTGATGTAGGTCCTGGTGCCTTTACCTTGGTAGGTGTCCTTGCACCGAGTCAGCTGTGACTTTATTGTCAGTATTATATGCTGCTTATCTCATTTTGTGTATTGAGTAGAACTCTTATGTCCTGAGACACAATAAATATTAAGATATTTTACTCTATGCAATTTCCTTGGCTTTTCATCTCCGGGAAATCCCTGTGCTGGAGTCCCTGGGATAAGGAGCAACCCCCCAGGGAGGTAATGCACTCGCCCCAGGCCAGCTGATAACCTCTGGACCACTGTAGCTCGTGTTCCTGATGCTTGCTGCTGCACTTGTGCTTACAAATAACTTCTGTGATTGAATATTCTTCATAACAATGGTTATATAACAGTGCCAAAGCAGAAGACTTGGAGCATCCCAGCCCATCCCAGGTAGATGAGCTGGCTGCTGCTCAGAGCCAAGGGCAGGGCAGTGTTGCTGGAGCCACCTGCATCCCCAGCCTCACCCCATGGAAAGAAATGTGGATTTAAGCTTTTATGTTCATTTGGTAGTGCTCATCTTTTGGGCTATGTTGTCAGCAAGCCTTTTTCTTGTTGGGTGTCAAGACCAGTGGTGCAGAGAAGCTCCTATTATGTGGAGCTTGCAGGATTTTTGGGTCCCCCACACAAAACTAAAAGGGCTGTGATTTGGAGCGACCATATGGGGCTGGCTGTCCTGCTCCTGGGGAGGAGGCAAGCATGAAACAGCAGGGCTTAAGCCACAGGTAGGAGTGGTGGCCCTTCATCAGCCCTCTGGCAAAGGCAGCGCCATGGTGCAGCAAATGACCAGGTACAGGCCAACTTTGCTGCTGATGGAGGAGCCTGATGGGGAACACCTGAAATCCTTTTGCTGTGTTTAATCCAGGTGAGTAAATCACTGTTGTCAGCACCTGGCTGGCCAAAAGCTTCCTGGGTCAGGACAGCAAGGCAGAGCATGGAAACCTGGGCAGAGCAATTGTCTGATGGTTGAATGGAAATGGAGCAGGAACATGTGAGAAGTAGGGCCAGGTTTGGGTAAACCCATCCCCATCAGAAAGCCCCTGCATTGGTCCATATCTCTGCCTTCACAGGGGACAGGGATGGTGGAGGTGAAGCTGGGCAAGCAGCGATGGTGTTGACACAGGATGGCACAGGGAGCCTAGAGCTTTCTGAGCTGCTGCAAAATACCAAACTAGGAGGGCTGACTCCAGAAGGCTGTGCCGCTATCCAGCATGACCTGGACAGGCTGGAGAGCTGGGCAGAACTGAACTTAAGGTTCAACAAGAGCAAGGGTCTTGCACCTGGGGAGGAAGAATGCTAGATGCTAGTATAGGTTAGGGGAGGACCTGCTGAGGAGAAGGATTTGTGGGTCCTGGTAGACAGTAAACTATTCATGAGCCAGAAATGTGTCCTTGTCACCAAGAGGACCAGTGGAATCCTGGGCTGCATAGGGAAGAGTGTGTCTGGTAGGTGGAAGGAGGTAATTTCCCCCCCGTGCTCTGCACTGATGAGAACAGTTCCACAGCTGGAACACTGCATCCAGTTCTGGGCTCCCCAGTTCAAGGGAGACAGGGAGCTACTGGAGAGAGTCCAGCAAATGGGCAACAAAGATGATTAAGGGATTGGAGCATCGCCCTTATGAGAAAAGGCTGAGAGAGCTGGGACTCGAGCATGGAGAAGAGAAGGCTGAGGGGAGACCTTATTAATCCTTATGAGTATGTGAAGGGTGGATTGAAGGAGGATGGAGCTGGACTCTTTTCAGTGGTTCCCAGTGACAGGACAAGGGGCATTGGGCACAAGCTGGAATATAGGAAGTTCCATTCCAATATGAGAAAAAACTTCATTACAGTGAGGGTGCCAGAGCACTGGAACAGGCTGACCAGGGAGTTGTGGATTCCCCTTCTCTGAAGCTTTTCAGGCCCCACCTGGATGCAGTCCTGAGTAATGTGCTCTGGGTAATCCTGCTTTAGCAGGGGAGTTGGACAGGATGATCTCTAGAGGTTCCTTCCACCTCTAACAATTCAGTGATTCCATGAAAACCAGTACTGACTGTGCTAACCTGGAGAGCTTGGAGGCTTGTCCAGCCTGCTTGTCCCTACAGCCACCAACAGGCACTGTGGCCATCAGAGGGTGCAGATCTTACGTAGTTAATTAGTACTTGTGTAGACAACTCACTTTAATTTGGAGAGACAGCAGTGGTGTTCTGCAAGTACAGGCATGTGCTGCCAGGCAGATTTGGGACACTGCTGTCCTGGCAAGGTCTTTGGATGCTCCTTGGTGACCCATCCAGGCTCACCAAGCTGGGACATGAGCACCACTGGCTGGCTCCAGGGCTCTGGTTCCCTGCCACATTTCGACCTCCCCTCTCAGGGGTATAAATGTCTCAGGGGACTTCTCAGAAGTCTCTGGTGTGCCCAGGGCTAGTTCGTGTTCCTTGGGACCCTGTGTGGGGAACTGTGCTCCTGGCAGCTTCCAACGTTTTTACCACTTTGTCAGCACAGCCACGAACAGGGTTGGAGGGAACAGCCTTTTAAACATGCCCATGATCCTGTGGGAGTCTCAAGCATGCAGGAAGGCCTGGCAGTCCTGGGTGCTGGCTGGCACCCAGCACAGTGGCAATGAACAGAGCCTGACATACACCCCCCTGCCCCCCGCCCCCTCCTCTGTATGCAAGGCTGGGCAAGCTCGTCCATCCAGCTGTTTCACTGGTGTCCTGGGTCTGGTGGGGATAGTGTTAATTCCTCCCAGGGTGTACTAGGGACACAGGTATTCCATCCCCTGTGAGCCATGCTCAGGGGCTAGTCAGGAGCTGGCTATGGAATGGGAGGGAGAGGAAGTCACCATGGGGGAGTGGGCTGGGGCATCAGGGGTCCAGTTGGCAGGCGGTGGTATCGCAGTCATGGTTGTGTATTTCTCTCTCTCTCAGTGTTACTGTTGTTGCTTTCTCGTTCTCTTTGATGTTCTCTTAAATTGCCTTTGTCTCAACCCATGTGTTTTGCTTTTTTCTAGCGATTCTTCCCTCATGGTTGTGGTAGTGTGTGTGTGGGGATGCCCCCCCATCTGTTACCCTGGGTGACACCAAAGGGGTTTCACCCAGTGACACACAAGAGGTGCCAAAGCTGCTCAGAGGGGTGAGAGCTGGCCCCTGGGGTCTGGCATGAGCGCCAAGGGTATGAGCAGGGGATGGCTGCACAGGGGGTGCAAGGGGATTTTGGCCACTAGCCCTCAGCACTGCCCTCCTCCTCAGGACAACTGCTGTGCCAAGGACTTTTTTTGCCTCCAGAGCTGGGGACAGGGGATGGCACTTGGGGTCTTCCACACTTCTGCTTCCTCTGTCTTTGGCCACCCAATTCCCTAGGGGCTCCCTTGTGCCCACTCCTGCCTCCTCCCTGTCCACGCACTGCCCTGCTGCATGTCTCCCAGAGGACTGGTGCCGCCCCTGAGCTGTCTCTAGTAACTACTGAGTACATCCACGCTGGAACAGAGGGTCAGGACACGTGCTGAACAACCACCAGCGCCGTCAGGGAGCAAATTAGGGACCTCCACATGTTCCCAGCAAGGCGAGTGCTAGCAGTCCCGGCACCTGAGTTATGGATGCTCATGACAAGGCAGCCAAGCAATTAGATCACTTCTCAGACCCATTAAGCATCACAGACTGAGACTAAACGACTTTCCATTTTCTTTGCAATTGCTCATACAAGGCGTTTATTGTTTGCCTCTTGCTGCTCAGTGTGAAAACGATGCACCTGAGCACGGCCTCCTCCAGCAGCGCGGGATGCTACGGGGACCTGCACGGTGAGGGTGCCATGGCTGCTGGGATCCCACGCTCATGGACAATTAAGCAGATAACGACCTGTGCATTAGCTATGTCAGGATGCATCCAGTGATGCAGCAGGTGGGTGCAGGACAGGACCCGAGTGCTGGAGGCTACACCCTGCCCAGCATCCGTGCGATCCACCAGTTGCAGGGCATGATGATGCGGCAGATGACCCTCCCGCCCTGGTAGCAGTAGGGGTAGGGGTAGTAGCCCAAGAGGGGCTCGCAGACCCGCTGGCAGTAGCGGTTGGCGCGGCGGCACTGGGCACAGCAGTAGCCTTGCTCGTCCCACAAGGGGTGGAACTCCAGCCCGTTCTCCGACTGCCAGGAAGAGGCAGCGTCAGCACAGCCAGGGGAATGTGTAGGACACCCCAGAAACACAGACAGGACACCTTGGGAGGGCAGCTGGGACACCCCAGGAGCATGGACAGGTTACCCCAGAAGCATAGAGAGGTCACCCTAGGAACATTGCCAGGGCACTCCAGAAGCATGGACAAAATATCCCGAGGAGCACAACCAGAACACCCCAGAAGCATGTACAGGTAACCCTAAGAATGTGGCCAGGACATCCCAGGAGTGTGACCAGGACACTTCAGGAGCACAGCCAGGACACCTGGGGAGCATGGGCAGCTAGGATGCCCCAGGAGCATGGACAGGATACCCTAGGAACATGGCTAGGACACCCAAGGACTGTGACCAGGACACCCCAGGAGCATGGACAGGACACCCAAGGTGCAATTCCCTGCACTCACGTAGTCGTTGATAGGCAGGTCCTCCTCAGTGAGCTGCCGTGCCTGGCGTTTGGGGCCTGGCTGCACATCCTTCTCCACCTTGTGTTCACTTCCTTCGTCTAACCAGCTCTGGTTGTCCATGAGCAGCTCAGAATCCTCTTCTTGTACCCCTTCAAGGTCAGCCAGCTCAGGAGCTATGAGAAGAGCCCAAACACTGCTGTCACCAAACAGGGAACCAGTATCCCTAATGTTACTACCAAAATCTAGTGCCATGTTACAAGAGGAGGAGGCAAGTGCTCTGACCTACAGCCCCAACAGCAAACCATCTCTACTCCATTGCTTCCTGCTCTTACTAAGCCTGAGTGAAGGGCTGTAGGAGGCAATACAGCAGGAGGAGAGGATGGAGAAAACATGACCTGTCCCTTTCACATGCTCATGGGTGGTGAGTGCCCGTGGGTGGTGCTGGCATCTCTTCATGGGGCTGTGGGTGTGGGCAAACACATCCTCGTAGTGGGCTCTGCTGTTGAGGGGTGGGGTGGGGAGGCAGTTTGTAGATCCCCAGTGAAGCAATATGATTTGGAGTAGATTATACTCAGCTGCAACACCTCTTGGTAGCTTAGGTAAAACCCACAGTGACATTAATTTTCTTTGCAGAGGTGTTTAACTGCAGGGACCAAGAAAGCAGAGAGGGTGAGAGAGCACCCTCCCTCTGTATTGGGGACCATCTCTTGCCCAGTTGCTTCTGGGACCACCGATGGCCATGAGCCAACTGGTCCCCTTTGGGCACACGACATGCCTCTCCAGCTCTGTGGCTGCAGAGCAGAGTGAGTTTGCTCGGTAGGAGTTTTTAAACTAGCTCATTTGGAGAGAAGTGGGTTAGAGAGAGCTGGTAATTACACCAGCGGATCTCAGAGGCCACAACCTCTGTGAGGGCTGTGCGGTGAGCAGATGGAGGTGGCAACCCCATCGTGTGATTTAGATGCAGGTGTCTGCTCACGCTCTGATGTTCATGTGGAGACAAAAATGTAGGTGTCCCTGTTTCCAACAGTGCTGTCTTCTTTGCAGGTACAAAGGGGTTTAGGGTTTTTTTGCCTTGTTAGAAGGAGGGTGACAACTCTGCAAAGTGCAGGGAGGTGGGGAGCCAGCAGAGATGAGCACTTTGCAGAGAGAAACATCAGCTCCTGCTATTACACTGGTCATGTTCTCTTGCAGTTGTGGCCAACATTGTGCTGATGTACAATGGGGCTGCGGAAATGTGTTCCCACCACATTGCACCAGGGCAAATGGCAGAGAGGACACAGGTAGATGGCAGGGCTGCTCCCAGTGAAGGGGCTCATGAGCACTTTGGGGAGGAGATGGCTCCTTGTACCTGCTATTGGCGTAGGATGGATCCAGTAGATGGTCATGTTTTTGCAGATGTCAAAAATTTTAGAGTTCTTCAGAAACTCTTTGTTCTGAATGGGCTTTTCCCCAGGCACCCAGACCACAGACTGCTCAAAGTAGGTGGTGGTAATTTCTTCTCCCTGGAAGAAGAGTGAGATTTCACCCCAGGGTGGTGAGACAGCCTCTCCCCACTGCTGGCTGCTTCTCCTCCCCTTGGCTTACCCAGAGGCACCTCTCACCTCCCGGAGAGTAGATGCACTTCATCTTGCCTTGTGGTGCTTGCTGCATTCACACTCAATGCCCTACTGGTCCTCATCTTGGGAGACCCATCATGAGTCTTACCTTTCCTGCCCGCTCTCAGCCAACACCACCCCACACATTTCCCCCTCCACTATTCATCGTGCTTCAAAAGCCTTCTCCTGTGCAGTCCCAACCATCTGGAAGAGCCTTCTGGAGCACCCCATCTCATTTCAAACCCAATATTAAAACATCTCTCTGCCTTGCTCTTACTACTTAATTTCTCTCTCCTTCTGCTACTGATTTTGTGATCGAACACTTTAATTTATTCCTCACAGAAATGCTTTGCACGGCCATACTCTGTAATTTGTACCACATGTCTCTGCTGTTGCATTAGTCCACAGTGTGTTTTGGCAGGCACTTAGGGAGGGAGATATATAAAGATTATTGGATGGGTCTGCGCTGAGCTATCTGCCAAGGCAACGCTGTCTGTGTTGGTGGTGGTAGCCTGTAGAGCAAGCTGGCAACTGGCTTTTTTCTCTCCAGAATATGTCTGGAGCTGAATTTCTCCTTTATAGTTTTTCCTTATGGCTTTGGGAAGTCTAAGGCAAGTGCAAACACAACCTGACCCAGTCTGAGTGGTTTTCAGAGTCTCTGCTGAAAGCTGCAGGGCTGGGGGGATGCTGCCTGCAGGGCCTAGTAGCGTGCAGGCTCTGAGAAGAGATGACTATGCCTTAAATCTACATGTATCTCATTGGGTTTTACATTCCAGCTCGCTACCTGGGGCGACGTTCTGCTAAAGCCTGGAAAGTCATATCCCTTTTACGATGGTAGCTGAAAAGATCTATTAGCATCTTACAGCGTAATCAAAGAACCAGTGTCTGGGAATTTGGGTCATGATTCAGGGAAATGTTTCTGCCCACGCTTCGTTTCAAGCATGTGTCCTACTGGCAGGTTTTCTGCAACAGGTTCCTTGTGGGGGGGATTCAATCTGCTAACACCCCATGTCTTGCAAATGGGGAGGTGGGAGAGCCGTGCCACCACTGGGGGCTTGGGGACAACTGCTTTCAAGGGATAGAGCCATCCCCCTGGGGTTACACTGTTGGAGAGGGGTGAAAATACGGGGTCAAACACTTTTTCCTTGCAGCACATCAAGCATGCAACTCCTTGGAGCAGGATGCAGAGGGGAGAAGTTAAATGGGTGCAAGAAGCAACCAGGCAAATGGGTGGGATTGTGGTCCATGAAGGACAGGGAGGTGGCCCCAGCCTGTCACTCCTCACCTCCTGGGCCTGCATGCCAAGCGCTCTCTCAAATCACATTTATTAAACACGGCTGCTCTTTTAAATTCATTACTTCTGCCTTATTCTGCTGGAGAACATGAGGCTCAGTTCTTGGAGAAAAACAATTTGATTGACTTTTTAGCGCCTGCTAATCCTGAGCTGCCTTGCGACCTTCTGACTACAACAGGATTATTGTCCTTGATCTCCGGTATTGTGCTGAGAGGTTTTTGTCTGTCAGCTCTCTAATCCCATCTCTTTCCACTTGTTGTTTTTAGAAGCAATCCTCTGAAATAAGATAATTTTATGAAGCGATCACAACTCATTATTTCTTTATTGCAGCATTCCTGGGAAGGCTGGAGCAGATGGGAGGGTGGTGGGGACGGCAGCCACGCTCCCAATGCCAGGGAGAGGAGAGAGTTTCACTGGAAATGGAGGGGTCTCCTGCTTTATTCACCTACCTCAAGCTCTGGGATCTTGGCCTCTGTCGCCTCAGGTAGGACTTTAGTCTGAGTTTTGATGAAACATTTCTGAAGTCCCACAAAGAAGATGCCAGTTATTCCCTACATCATCAAAAACAAACACCAAAAACTGCAGTCAGGGTAAAACAGGAGAATAACTAACCCCACCACATGAAGGATACAGCTGGATGAGGTCTCAGTTGTGATTTCCCTGTGGATGTTTTTGTGCAAACTCTGTTCGGAGACAATGCTAAGATATACTAAGGGGTTCTCCTGAGGGATATTGCATTTTATGGTTTGGGACAATTGGCCTTATTACAAATATTTTAATCATAAAATTTTTACTCTTCTCTTCTCCCCTTCTCTTTATAACTATCACAAGCTCTAGTTATCATAAATAAAAATATGCAGAATAGCATCTGACCGTTATGGTTATATGAACATTCAGCCCCCAGTTCCTGCTAGGCTATTAGCTGAAAATTTTGCCATATGTCACTGCACAGGGTATTTCCCTACAAATTTTTATTAGGTTTCAGAGAAAGCCTACATTGTCATGAGGTTTTAATGCTCTCTAGACAGACAAATGTACTGGACTTGGATAGATTTATGATGACTGCATTCCTTTGCAAGGGTAAATCCAATAACTAGGTCTTGCTTTTAAGATGCATTTTGTTGGAACTGAACCACGCCACTATTAAATGTCAGTGGAAGCTTATGTAGATACACATCTCCTGTCCTTTGAGAGCATCCCTAGAGAGTCTCCATGGGGGCATTGCTCTACCTGATCATCCTCAGGGTTGGAGCAACCCTGTGGTGTCCTAAGGGATCTCACCAGTCCTGCTGCAAGATGGCAGGAGGGGCTCCAGGGGACAAACCCTGCCCCACTCACGTTTTTGAAGTCATGTATCTCCAGGATTTCCTCACTGCCGTTCCCACTCCTGAAGGTCTCCATCCTGTCCAGTGGGTCGATCTCCATCACAATCTTCTTCTTCTCACCATGGCTGAAGAACGTGTGTTCCATGTCATAAACCTGTAAGGGCCAAAACAGCACAGGGGTTGGCTCAGTCCCCACCTGATTTCCCACACTGGCCAATGGGTGAGCAGGCTGGTGCTGGGCACCTCACCGTTGGTGCTGGGTACCTTGCCATGGGGCCATCTGATTCCCCAGCCCTGGCTCTGAGCCTGGTCAATCATCTGGATAGTTCAAGGAGGGGCAGCTCCAGGACTGGGAAGAGGAGTAGTATAGGGCCAGGCTGTGAGAAGGTGAGTGTCAAGCCTGGGAGATGCTCATCCCACATTTGCACCAGGAGCTTTGCCACATCTCAGCCTTTGCTGGTGCTTTCTGTGGCATGAGCCTGTTTATGTCCCAGGGTGGACTGAAGTCCTGAGCCCAAAAGACCTCACTTTCCCCTCTCTCTAGCTTGCTTGCTTTGTCATTGCATCCCTGTCTTTCCTGCTCCATCACTGCATCCCCATCCTTTTTTGCTCCATCACTGCATTGCTGGCTCATTTGCTCCATGGCTGTGTCCCAATCTTTCTTGCTCCATCACTGCAACCCCAGGTCACTTGCTCCCTCTCTGTGTCTTTCTTGCTTCATATCTGTGTTCCCATCTTTCTTGCTCCATCACTGTGTTCCCATCATTCTTGTTCCATCCCTGCATCCCTGGCTCACTTGCACGATCTCTGCTCCTTCTGTTTTTCCTGGAAAGGCAGAGGTAAAAGCTTCTTTCTGCCTGGAGGGGATCAGGGATTGCCTGTGGATCAAAGCCCTCCTCGAGGGCTGCTGAAGAGCTGCAGGGCGTAGCAGCCGGCTTCCCGGCAGCACTCATCCCACCAGGGAGCCAGGGGGAGCAGCCGTCTCCTCCTCGAAGGTGCTCACCACACTCAGCCAGCCCAGCAGCCCTCCAGTCTCTGTGGATGCCTGACCCTTCAAGGATGAGTGGTGGCAGATGCTATTTGAAGCACAAAAATGATTCTGCTGGCATGGTGAGAGCTGGTGAGCCTTGGGGAGTCTCCTTCCCCAAATCAAATGGTGTCGTGCAGAAGCAAAGGGCTTGTGCAAAACCGCAGGATGAGGATGGTGACGGAGGCTCGGGGACTCTGTTTGTCCCCGATCATGGCTGTGGAAGGAGAACCTTGGCCCTGCAGCAATGCCTGGGTGAGGGGCAGGGGGTCTGCCTGCAGTCCCGACCTAAAACCATGTTCACAGTCATCTGGTTCTTGCACATCCCTCCCCACCAGAGGGTTCAAAGCCTCCTAACAACGTTTTCAGCATCAGCATCCCCTGTTTTGCAGCCTCCAGAGGAAGAACTGCTGGGTACCTTTGCCACTGCTCAGAAGAGCAGTGTGAACCTCGGCAGCCATGAGCATCTCCTCGTAGTCAGCAGGAGGCTTTTATAAAGATATACAGCTCTCAATGAATTTTATGGTATGGTAAAAATAGTCTGAAGCCTAAAATGGCTGGAAGGCCGCTGGTTTTGACTGACAAAATGCTCCTGGTGCCATAAATCAGTTCTAGGAGGGTAGGATCCCGGGTGGCACCTTACCCTCAAGTGCCTCTCCATTTAGGAAGAATAACTTTAGCCAGCACAGTAGCCAGGTAACCCATTTGAGCTTGGCTGGCTCTGCGCTGCTCAGAAATCTGTGAGATATTTTATGGGCCTAAAAATGATACTCGCTCACCAATCATTGAAATATGTCCCCCCTTGAGGCTGCCATGAGCCCCTCATTAGCTGACTCATCGCCTTCGCTCGCAGGCAGTGCCGGCTGGTGGGGATGCTGCCACTCAGAGGACAATGATACGTCCAAGGCCACCCCTTGGAGGAACAAGTCTTCTTTAAAGATTTTTTTCCACTCTCTGGAAGGGGATTTTGTTCTTTAAAGAGTTTAATTCCCCCTGGTTTATATTTTTGAGCTTTAGGAACTTCCAGCCTCCCCCATTCTGTTGTTCCCAGAGGAATCCAGGGCCAGTTGGAGAAGCTGTTGCCCTGCAGTTGCAGAGGATGTGGTGATGCCAGACATCTGGAGCATCGGTGTGGAGCAGGAACATCTTTACTTTCCTGCTTTCCTGCAACCTTGTGTTTCGGTTGCCCACCCATCAGGCATTGTAAAGGGCTTTCAGAAATATGCAAGGGCTCCATCTTTCACTGGTGAGGCTGCTGAGGGCCAGCACTCTGGATAATCCTTCCCAGGCTGTGGCAATGGTTCTGCTCCTCTGGCTTGGAGAACACCTCCCCTTCAGGGGTTAACAGCCTCTCCCCCTTGCTGCTGGCACACACCCTATTTTTCGAGGAACAGTAGAGACTTTATAACCAACTTGGCAGGAGCCTAGAAGCACATATGGCTTTTATTTCCTTTTCTTTTATTTTTTTTCCCAGTATATATTTCCATTTGCTGATAAAAAGGCAAAGGTTCCAGTGAGCAGGGTGCTTCCTCTGCCTGGTGGGAGGGCAGCCTGGCCAGGTGGGCAGGGAGAAGAGAGGAGGTGCCACCGTGGGAAAGAAGCCACCTTGGCTGTGTATGGGAATTTTGGAGATGTTCTTGAGAGTCAGCAAAACCTGGGTTTGAAGTGGCGCCACCTGAATGAGCATGGAAACTCAAAGGGGAGGAGGATGAGGAGCACAGGGCACTGCTGGCTTCAAGGTTAAGCAACTTGTTTGGAGTATGGGACCGCAAAAATAAAGGCTTTGAGCAGAATTGCCAAGATCTTGGCTGGAATGGGTAGAGGTGCTGCCCCTGGCATGCTCAGCAGTTACAGCAGTGTCCGTCTGGGGAGATGGGGATAAACGAGCACAATCCAGTTAGCAGGAGCTCCTCCAAAAGCTAATCCATCTCACCATCCCCTCACATTGCAGACACATTAAAGTAAGAAATATAATCCATGACAATCAATCACCGCCGCGTCCTGGCTTTCTCCCCTCTTTATGCAGTGGCATAATGACTTTTCCACCAGTTTCTGGCAAGATAATTGAAATGAAATGGAAAATATTTTCTTACTTGTCATAAAATTTGCTGCCGGTGAAATAGGAGTAACTTAACTCTTCATGGCGTAGCTCCCATCCTCTGTAATTGTCAGTTAGGGAAAGAATGTGGTGACAGAGAAAAAAAAACCCACAACCCAGCCTGTATAAAGTAAAAGCTAGTTATGAATAATACAAAGATTTTTAAAAGTCTCATAAATACTTGTGGTCTAAGAAAATACATTTTGTAAAGTTGCCTGTGTTTCAGGGTGTAGTTAAAACTTTTGGCGAGTCGAGGCAGGGGGGGACAGCTCTGTCTGGGGAAGTAACACTCAGAAACACTGGATCAGAGAGTTTTTACTTACTTTTCTGGGTGTTGGGCTCCAGAGATATTTGGCACCAAAAAAAATCAGAATAAGAGAGATGAGCAGCACACTGAAGAGCAGTCCGCAGATCTGGTATCTGGTGCAGGTCTTCTTTTGCCTCTTGGGTGCTTCTGCCTAATTAATGACGAGACAGGGACAGGCAGAGGTTGGCTGATGGTCCAAGGAGAGATGGGTACACATGCATCTTGGACATCTGTCATGCTCTCAAGCTGCAGGGTGGCAAAGCAAGCCACCAACTTACGTCCAGAAAGCAGCAGTCCTCTGGGCTCTCCCGAGCCGTCCCTCCCATGGTCTCTGCTGTGTGCGAGGACGCCAGCCTGCTCCGAGGTGGAGTTACAGAGGCTCTGGGCTGTGGGGAAAAGAGGGCTGGGTCGCTGCCGCCCCCGTGACGGCAGCAGCCAGCTTTCCCCCTCAGCTGTCGGCCCTGGGTGCTCCCACAGCACCTGTTCTCTGCAGGGTGTGAAAAAATTCCCATGAAAATTGGAAACAAGCCCTCAGGAAGATCTGCTGCATGGTGTCCATCAGCCTCATTCAGTTTTTCTTTTAATCTCTACTCCTGCCCTCCACTTCTTCCCCTGTGCTGATGGCTAGGGGTGCCCAGGCTGCGCAAGGGCTCCGAGGCTCTCCCAGGGACTCCAGGGATGCGGGTACTGCTGCTCTTGGGGGGTTGCGCCCCTCTGCTCAGACATGCAGAAGGGATTCTGCAGCAGGGACAGCCTGGGGTCTGTGTGGCAGGGGGACATGGGGAGCAGCTGTGTGCATGGGTGTGGGTGTGCATATACATGTACATGTGTATGTATGCATGGGCATGTGTGTGCATGAGCTTTTACATGTATGTCTGTGTGCGTGCTGTTACCGTTTGAGAAACCCACAAGGTTTTATTGTTGTTTTATTAATTATTCTCTCATCTGATGAACCCTCCCCACCAACAAGAGGGGAATCAGGAAAAACAAGGAAAGCTGAAAGTTGAAATATGAAGATTAAACAGAATAAGTTTAGATAATTAACATTTAATATTATTAGTAATATTAAAAAAAAAATGATCCTGATACCAATATAAAATTCACAAGGACCATCCCCAACCCATTCTGTGAGGTGGAAGCTGTGTACTCCCAGCAGGGACAGCCAATGCAGGGCACTACAAACACTACAACTTTGGGAGGAAGGGGAGGGCCCAGGGCTGTGGTACTGGGGCAAGGGGTTGCAACCATGGCAGCCATCAAGGGGGAGAGAGACAGAATTCAGCAAACTTTCTAATTTGGATTGTGACATTCATAGTATGAAACAGCAGCCTTCCAGTCCCTAAAGACGCTACAGGAAAGCTGTGGAGGGTCTCTTCATGAGGGGGTGGAGCAACAGGACAAGGGGCAATGGTTTTAAACTGAAAGAAGGAAGATTTAGATTAGATATTAGGATGGAATTTTTTCTTGTGAGGTTGGTGAGACACTGGCCCAGCTTACCCAGGGAAGCTGTGGCTGCCCCATCCCTAGAGGTGTTCAAGACCAGGTTGAACAGGGCTTTGAGCAACCTGGTCTAGTGGGAGGTGTCCCTGCTTATGATAGGGGGGTAGAACTGGATGAGCTTTAAGGTCCCTTCGAACTCAAACAATTCTGTGATTCTATGAAAGAACCCTGTTGACATCTTGGGTCAAGTGCCTGGATCTTGCTCTTCCTCACCCCTGCACCTGGGGAGCTTGGAAACACCAAGGCTTTGAAACCCCCATACCAGAGCTGGCTATAAAGTAAATACTGTCATGAATTCAGACACTTGGGTCTTCTAAAAGTGCAGTTTTCCCAAGCATCAGAACAGAAATCAATACTGTGTCACTCAAACTGGGACACATATATATAGATGTGTGTGTGTTCTTGCTGCTAGTCCTCAGCAACACATTTTGGAGTCCTATCTCCCTCCAGGGAGGGCTCTGGCACCCCTACCTGCTTTGTGTGTAACCTTCCCCCAAAGCTAGCCTAGCCAGGAATTTCCT